>OW387145.1:50299542-50899542 GCA_936440205.1 Lepidonotus clava
GTGAAGGCTCTGGGTGGTAGTGGGCGTCCGATGTATTTAAGTTTTGCCAGTTCAATTAAACAGGAGTTCTGCTTCATATTGAATAAAGTTACATGTGTATTTGTATTTATGTTGATAACAGTGGAGCAGGTTCTTTTAATTTTCTCTGCAAGGAAAACAATGTTTGCTGCACAATTACATGTACCACAGAAGAGATTACTTTTAGTTTAAGCACCTGCACATTCTATGGCTCTAGATAATTCACCTTAGCTACGTACATTCTGGATGAGTAGACATCCTTTCGAGAAGGGGGAATTATTCAGTCAAATGCAAACTAACTTGTTTAAAATATATCACCTGATATACGTGATAACAAAAATCAATTCATACATGCTGTGAAGTTCAGTGAATATCATTTGCCAAAAGCCTGCCCCAAAGAAAATGGAAACACTATATTCCTAATCGTACAATCGTAGTTCAGTATTCTTCACCTTCAATAAAACTTCTTATAAAACATCACAATTCAATTTTAAGGGAAAAGATGGAACAAAGAAAAAGGAATTAAAGTATGAAAAGTGATAGTTTTTGTTACAAGATATATTCTCTGTATCAGCTTTAGGTCTGGTAACTCAACACTAAGGACAATTACAACTACATTGAAACAGATTTATGTATTAGTTAAATGTCCAAACTTTCTGAGAAAAACGATACCTTTTCCCCAAATTAAACCATTCTTATCCAGAAGGTATTGAAAAATCCAATCCAATATGTGATGGTGGTTTCAAGTGTCCAATACCCTTACCCCATGTTTACACTAATATTAACTGCAGGCCATTGAAATGGAATGTTGGATTTAAACTTTTGACGATGTAATATTGTCTTGAATTAATTGTACATGTGCTATCACTTTCTTAGGGAATAGAATTTGAACAAATAAAAAAGCTACATTTCATACTATAAAACCAATTGCAACAGTGCCATACTTTTGTGATATATAACTACCAATGGAATTCGTGGCAAAATATTTTATGGGACAGGCTATACGTACCTCCATCTCACCCCCAATACCCTCTCTCCCACCTCTCCACCTTCCCCAACCTCCCTCCACCCCCCCCCCCATCCCCCACCTCAGTCTGTCACGTGACCACAGGCCCGTGGACGTCCCGGATGTAGACGACCATACCCGGCATCATAAGGCCGTATTCCACATACAGATTTTGATACTGCCGATTCTTGTATTTGTTGGATTTTTCTCTGCTAAGACGGCATGAGACCTAACATCCGATATATCAATCAAAAGAAAATGCTAAGACCTTTCTAGTGATGTATAACATGTCTATATTAGACCTTTAATATAATTTGGCATAGATTCACTGATCAGGAGTAAATGATCCTATGGCAGGAAAGCAAGTTTCTACAGATCTACCATTTACGATTTTTTACATGATGAATACTGAATAATCGGCCTACCGGCAGCTAAATCGACATGTAGAATATAGGCCCTACTGCTGCAGGCGGTTTGTGGGTGGTGGCGGTGTGGTGGTGTGGGGGGTTAAGAAGGGCCCCTGTTGTTGTCTGGGACTCAGTTTGTCAATACTCATAAGCTCCCAGTCGGCTATCTCCGATGATCACGGCAAGGGGAGAATGTCAAAGTAGCATTACCATATGATCTTATGTCAGTAATCCTACTCACCCCAGGAGAAATAAAGATGTTTAGAAGAAAAAAAAGACTTTGCGGATAGAGACGATTTTTTTGGTTACATTAGTAATTTACGTATATACTGTGATTTTTTTTTTATTAAGTTTTGAGTTAGAAGCTTGAATACGCCTTCTCCAATATGACATTGATTGGACAGATATAAACTGATCATGAGTAAATGGTCCTACAATGGCAGGGAGGCGCATTTTTATAGCTCTATCATTTATGCGCATGTAATGTAGGCCCTATATTGAAGAAAATACATTCTGCCATAACTACTACTAACCCCTAACCCCTAAGCCTGAGGTTCGTATGGTCCCTAGGGGTCGTACAGCCATCTGAGGACAACCCCAAAGGTTCTTTTTTTATTTTATCACCAAAGAAATTCTCTACAGCTTAAAACATACCAAGGTTTGTTATGAGTCATACCACAGCCCCAGCAAGAATATGACGTTATTTTAACGTTATCATTACCTTTATCATTACATGTTTAGTTCTGCTTTAGTTCTTGTTATGCTATTTTGGTGGCACCCAAAAAAGGCTTTAGAACCTAACATTGCGATGTTGCACTGTGACGTTATTGCGACATTCTTGTAACATTCTTTCCCATTATAATGATGTTATTACAATGTTCTTATAATGTTATAATGTTCTTATAATGTCCTGTAGGGTCTCAACTTCACTAAAATATGATGTTATAACAACATTATTTTTCAGTAAGTAACCATTCGTTAAATCTAAGGGAGTAAAGCTAAGAAGATCCTGGGTGAATCATTGTGGCCTACAAAGAACCTTTTTGGACAGGTGTATCTATATTATATATTTATTTTCGGAAATGAATGGGTTCTACACACCCAGGACCAAAAACCCAATACAAATGATTGTTGAATCAACGTCAAAATGGATACCATTCGTACTCCAGGTTATTTGTTTTGCATCATGTGAAAAAAGGCTATGCGCTGCCAAATTAGTAACAACGCAATCCCATCTGTATGTGTCACATCATCATATTGAAGGGGTGCAAGCTTGTGTTAGAAGTGATCCAGAGCCTTGATATAACAAATGATCTAGTCCTAAACTCTGGATCGACTTGATCAGGATCAAACCAGAAATAACAGTCATGTATACACGCATACACATGGACACAATCACACACACACACACACACACACACACACACTCTATCACACACTCACTCACACAGACACACACAGACACAGACACAGACACACAAACAGACAGACAGACAGACAGACAGACACACAAACAGACAGACAGACACACACAGACAGACAGACAGACAGACAGACACACACACACACACACACACACACTCTATCACACACTCACTCACACATACCACACACACACACCACACACACACCACACACACACTCACTCACACTCACTCACACATACCACACACACCACACAAACACACACACCACACATACACACACACACACACACAGCAATATCACATGGCTCCTAAAATATTTCATGGTCAAATATATCGGACACATCAAGCTGACTTTTGCCAACATAATGGAATAAAGGTAAAAGAAGCAATATATATAAAACCGCCCCTACCTTCTGTCGACCCTGGAGCCTTGAGTAGTTGTGTGAGGGGTATCCGTCCGGTCCTGGGATGAGAACAGTTTACCTTTAACTAGGCGGTCCTCCAGGTAGCAGGGGCTCCACCTTGAGGGGCGGGCTCAGGTAGAAGGGTGTCTCCGTGAGTGAGGGTCGACGGGGCGAGCAGCTTCCCTCCCATAGACCGAGCAGGTCGTGAGTTAATCAGTTATCACCAGGTGTTCCGCCAGGTAGTAGGTTGTCCCCCCTAAGAAGGCTGGCTGGGATAGAGTCCTCTGTGAGTAAGGGTCGACTGGGCGAGCTGCTCCCCTCCTGTACACCGAGCAGGTCGAGAGTTGATCAGTTAGCCACCGCGAGTACGGAGTGAGTTCTGTGTCTCCCTTTTGGAATTATTCCAGTTTCCTTAGGAAATTTCGCCCAATTTCTCCAAATTTTATTGAATCAATTGATTAATTATAACGGCTCCCGATCAGAAGTCCCGACCAGTAGGAGCACGTCCTGATGACGACAGCCCAGCTCCCAGCTTCTCTCCGCTGCTCAGAGCCCCGTCAGTAGTCCCGTGTAGATCCCTATGGGTCGATTCATACACGCCAGACGCAGTCCCGGGTTGAAATTCCTCGCCTTAAAAATGTTAAATGTAAAATGTTACATCTATGTATGAACTTGGTTTGTTTGTATATAACCATTTACTGTACATATCACATGCTGTTTGTACTGTACCTATATGCCGACCATTCCACTATAACTGCTGGAAGATCACATTGTATTGTGAAGTGGTTCTGAATAAATATTAAAAAAAAGTAAAAATAAATATCCAATATAACCTCTTGTCCCCAGAGGGGGCCTCTTACCTCTTAGGGGCACACTGTCTTTCGTCTTCATAGAGTGGTTTAATTATAAGGCAGTGCTCCAGTTCATCGTATGTAGCACGGCCCTGTAAGTATGTCCTCCAATTAGTGACCAAGTATCCCAAGAGTCTCAGAGGTGATCGCTATCAGGGTGAAGAATGAGCAGGTTTTCAACTCGTAGAGTTCGACCAGAGCGATTCATCAACGACTTTTACGGAGCATAACTCACATATCCTTTGCCAGGAGATTTTACTCCCCAAGCCTTCCTGTCCTTAATACTCAGGCAGAAGGTCGCAGATATCTCTAAGAGCACATTACCTCGGTCTTGTTATACACAATCACTTAGTCTGACTAAAGCCAATCAACACTCTCCAAGACAGACTCTCGGCCTAGTACCGCCTCTGAGGAGGGACTAAGACGTCAGCGGTGCGTACACCCCACCTGTACGTCCTGCTCCCAGCGGTCCGTAACCCTTCCCCGTACTGCCCGCTCCCTGCCCGCTGGTGGTCGACTGGTTCTCCTGCGTCCCGGCAGGAGGCAGCTCGTCCGTCGCTGGTCGAGCTGGGTCCCGGCGTGAGTTTAGGTCTGAGGTGATCAGCGCTGAACGATAACGTCCTCTGTCAGAGCGGGCGGCGGTCCCCATAACGTCACTGTTTTAGGTAGGGGATATTGGTGTTAGGGATCTGGGCTCGATATCTAGTCTTTACCACCATCAGAGGCGTATCTAGGAGAGGCAAATCCAGGTATGCATTCCATAAAAAAATGGCGATATACGATAATTTTGATGACGCAGCTATGTCATGTCGCGATATTTTTAAAAAAGCGTGTCCATAAAAAATATCGCCACTATATTTTACCGTCATAAAAAGTTGCCGCCATCCTGCATTACCGCCGCGATATATCGCGGTTCGACTGACGCAAGAGCGCGGGAAACTTAATTAGGTCATGGCGGCCACCTGTGCATTTTACCGGAAGTCACCGCCTATTTTGCCGGCGTTTCGCTGGTTCTTGACCGCGTTCGTATGTAATACTACTGCCATTGCTGGGTACAAGCTCATACGCTGGTTCTCCGCAAAAGGCAAGTTTTAAGCTATGTGCTCATCCCGCCAACAAGTGCGGGACGTTGTTTTGACGCCATCACAGTCACCGAGAGAAGAAGCATCATAGATGAAACCCGCCGATTTCCTGCCCATCATTCTCCTCTTCGTCCTTCTACAAGTCGCCACGGTACGTATTAACATTTCTAAGGTGTCAGTGCATATTGTAAGACGTGTGAGATAAACACGTCGTGTAGTTTAAATCATTTATGAACGAAAAAATAGTATCGTATCTGTCGGTCTTTTCCCGACTGTCCCCCCCCCCCCCCCCCCCCGCCCGCCCAGTAGTACCCTATGTTTCGGGACGGGTTTAGAATACTATTTTTCAATCCAAGCTAACTTACTAGGGTTTCAGTATAAGGTGAATCCGTACGCGTATCTACAGGAATCGTGTTTGACTTTATAAGCTACGAAATGGCTCCGTCCCCCTCTCAAAATAAGAAAAAGGGTTTGTCACCATGTGAAATAATGAACTTAAGCTGACGTAATTCTCCGCAATCGTAAATAGAATACCGCCTCTCATAAATAGTAATATATAGGCGTCAGTACCACACTGTATGAATTCTCCAAATGGCGGTAACGTGCATCATGTAAAATAATATATATATATATATTTCCTTTTTTCAGATGTCGTCCTCAGTGGGTGGCGAGTCTCAGGACCCGTCCACGACGGACTACAAACTTAGGATTAGCTCGATCATGGACGTGCTGTCCAGAGGTGTAGACGCGAAGGACAAGAAGAAGCTGGAGGCGATGTTACAAGATGCACAGGAGCAGTATCGTCGACAAGAGGAGCTCAACTTTGCCTATTACATGGGCAAATACACCAAAGCCACGAAAAATGAACCTGAAACAGATACCGTTATCGTCGTCGATGGTGAGGACTCGCCACTACCAGAAATGACTCTGCCCAAGAAGAAAACAAAAGAACCTGTCGCGTCTACCTCCGGACAGCCATTAAAGAAAAGCCGACCTGCCGCCGAGCTAGATGAATCCGATGACGACGATATCCCTGTGAAAGTCAAACCTCCTCCTAAGAAAGTAAAGGCAACCAAGGTAGTCGAGCCAGACCCTTCTCCAGAATCAAGCCCAGCTCCCAAGAAGAAAAAGAAACCGGCAGTTACAAAGAAGGTTGTGACTCCTGCAGTTCCAGAGAAGAAAAAAGGACGAGGACGTGGTAAAGCAGCAGCCGCTCCTAAAACGCCAGCCCTTGAAACCCCTTCACCAACTGGTCCTGCCTCCGGGAGAACACCCAAGAAGGCCAAGAAGAAGAGGAAATCTGCTGCAGGTAAAGGCAAGAAAAAAGACCTGGGCTGGTGTTCCTCGGACACCGATGACGAGGGTCCACTGACGCACTCGTGCTATGAAGACGAGGAACTGGAGCTGCTTTACAACACCGCCAAACAGGATGAGTGAGTAAAACTGAAATAAAAAAAAAACTAAAAGACACACATATATATGTATCGCAGTAGTAACAGCAAGGAAATGTCTGAGCATTGGATGAAAAGTAAAAAATATCACAATACTTTTAGAGAACAGTCTGTATTGTTAGGAAGAAGTTTTATTTAAAATATCAAGTAATCTAAACGCCGTACATAGTAATCATCAATAAGTATCAAAATATCACTGAATCAGAATATCAAAATGTTGACGTCGCGGTAAACTAATATTTTTTTTTTTTCATTATTCAGAGACGCTGTCCTCAGGAGGTGGGCAGAGACAGCAACCCACAACCACAAGATGAAAAAAAGGAGGGCCATCTACTAAAAGATAAAAGACAACCTCAACGCGCAGTTTGGAAAGAAACGCCGGAAGAAATACCTCTACTACAAGATAATCGATCATAAGAGTAAAACCCTATTTAAAGTAAGTAACTGTTAGTGTGGAGGGGCTTTATTTGCAGAACTTGTAATAATAATTTTATCTAATAAAGAAACAAGCTCCACACACAAAATATATTATCAGCAAGAAAAAGCAAACATTTTTAAATTTTTTTTTTAGTGAAGAAAAGAACCCCTAGAATGTGCGTCCGAGGCAGGACCTTTCATATGGTAACTCGTTCAATTGAACGTCAACTGAAGACTCCATCAATATCTGTTTCTCTACAAGAACTCGACTGGAGTCCAGCCCCTGCTGGCCGTGAGCTGTCGTTTGCCGAGGAGGAGGAAGCAGAGACCCAGGACCCTACAGCAGGAGGTATTATCGTCGCGTCATTTATCCCTGTTAAATATAGTGATAATTGTTCATATTTTGAAGAAATAGTAGGGTCAACTTTCATCAGGCGACAAGTCGTAATGTTAGCCCAAGAGTCGATCTTCACATTCTTGCCGTCACGATACTTATCACACCTTCATACAAAACATAGCGTTACTTTTGAAACATATATGTTACAGTCTCTTATATTATAGTATGTATTGTATCTCATGACAAATGTGATTTATATATTAAAGAAATTCTAAAAAAAAAATTATTCTGTGCAGTTATTTTGGTATTTACTTACCTTACAGACCCCCTTGACGCGATGAACTTTGACGAGGATGCCGACATGAATTACTCCGTGCATGTGCGCACACCGGACATTCAACTGGGCCAACGTACCAACGTTACAGAGGATCCGCCAGAGAAAACCCAGGAGACTGAGGCCCGTACTGATGTGAAGGACAACGCATCAACAAAACCACCTAGGTCTCCACCAAAGTCTACTGCTACTAGTGCTTTCACCACAAGTTCGGCAGCAGAGGGCCGTATTATTGAAACCATGTCAAACAGATTTGATGTGGTGGAATCGGGACTCATAAATTTCCATACTGACATGGGTGCGATCAAGCAGGAGTTGGTGTTACTGAGGTGTGATGTCCAGGGACCGGCAAAACAACCGACTGACCAGCATATCGCAGAAGAACTTAAGACGATACGGAATGACGTCAACACTCTTGGGGGCGAATTTTTCCAAGTCAAGACTGGCCTAATTGATATTGCAAATGAGTCTATTACTGCAGGGAAAGCTTGTCATGAAATGAAAGCTAACATGCTGGGCATGAAGGGCGATATCTCCGCTGTGAGAAGTGACGCACACACCCTCAAGTCGAAGTCGTTGGGACTAGCCAGTCAACAGCAGACTCTTGTGCAGGAGATGGGTGCTGCTAGAGAAGACATCCGTAATGTCGCAACAGACTCAACCCTAGTAAAGGAGGACGTACAAAGCGTAGATAATAATGTTTTAAGTATGCGTGTCGACACTGCACTGTTAATCAGGGAAGTGGGTATCCTTAGGGGCAATATCGCCACGGTAAAGAAAGAAGTGTCTTCTTTGAGAAGTAGTCAAAAAAAAATAGAACAAACTCTGGAAATAATCAAATCAGCGGTATTGGGCACCCAGGGAGTGATAAATTTAGAGCATGTCGAGATTAAGTCTGACGTTGACGAGCCAGTACCTCCAACCCCTGGTCACGATAGGCCTACACCGATATCTCAACACCAAGAGTCTTCGTCTATTGGTGGCACCAACACCAGTGAGGTTGTTTTCCGTCAGCGTGAGGGACAACAGACTTACGCTGGCAGCAGTGACTTGACTGTCCCCCTGCCCTCGACGTCAACCCCTGTAACTACTAGCGCACGTATTACACTTTTTGCAGACACCCCAAGTCAGGAGGAAACGCAGGATCCCAACGCGTCTCTTATCCAACAACAACATGTCCTTGCAAAGAATACTGAGCCTGACTCGGACTTAGAAAGTATGCAGTGGCCGTCGTTCCCCCACGATTCTCAGCAGGACATTGCGGCTGAATCACAGGAGGTGTCTGCAGAAACCAGCGGGGCTTATTATCCCGTAGTGCATGAGGATGCTGACGGGGGTCAAACAGTGACTGAGGCTTACGTACCCGGTCATATCGTGCGGCAACTTTCAAGAGCAGCTTCACCTCAACCTTCTTCTAGCAAAGCGGCAGAAACACCCACATTAAGACCAAGAGCAAAGAGTCCTGTAGTTAGCCCAGAGCCCAGGCGAGGTTCTCGTATGAAAAAGCCTACTCACCCCAAAGACTGAACATGCGTCAATTGTATACAACGTTTTTTATCACTATTAAATTGACACTGGCTTTTATGATTCTAATTAATATTGTTTTGCCTGCATACAGAGTTAAGGTTGTGTCATGTAGAGATAATGGACAGAGATATAACAATTGATGTTGAAAAAGACAATTTATTCAACGGTATTCTGAAATAATTCGGAGGTATAAGCATTTGAACCAGCAACTGTATTTCTGGAAAGGACGAGTTTAAATTTGTATAAAGAAATTAAGTCATTACACTTTGAAAACTGGTTTAAAGTGTTAGGTTACTCGAGTAAAGAAAACGTTGTTGTGACGATATTTTTCAAAGTTTATATTCTGCTGCGACGGCAAGTAAGATTCAGTTACAAGAATGTTACAGAGTGTTTTGTCTGAGACAATAAGATGACATCTCTGATTTGTCAAAGTTTAAATTCTGCTGCGACAGCAAATAAGATTCAGTTAGAAGAATATTACAGAGTGTCTTGTCTTATACAATAAGATGACATCTCGCATTTCGCCAGAAGTTCCAAGTTTACTACTGAGGGTATGTTTCTTAAATAGTCTCGATAAATGTTCGTGTAAAACTCGACAATTTAAACGTTCTGATTTATCGTCCTCTGACATTCCTCGCACCACGAGGACCTCGTCCCCTGCGACCCCTACCCCTTCCTCCTGGCTGGTGGAGTGCTTGAGGCATTGGCCCCCCGTACTGGGCGTAGATGTAGTTATCACGCCTCTGGACTCCCTCGAGGGTTGTCCCTGGTATTGGGGCCTTGGTCGTGGTCAGCAACTTCCTCGCGGTCGATGTTACGGTTGTTGAGGAGGAAGCGGTATCGGGCGTTCACCTGGAGCGTCATTTCCAGGTCGGGGTCGCGGTTCTGACCAGGCTTGAGTTTGCGAAGGCCCCAATCGATACACCGATTGTGCAGCACACAGCAGGCTTTCACGACCCAGGAGGCCTGAAGGGGATGCATCTCGATAACCCCTCCACCCGATTTGGAGAGGCATCTTAGAATAAAATAGAAAACATAGTATTTTCATTTCTGGGAAAGTTATGTAACCGGAAAGCAAGATTATAAAGTGGCGCATACAAGACAATGGATGAATGACTACTCTTTGGATCCGACAGTTAGAGTTATTATTTTGTGTTGTAAATATTGGCGATATCTTTAATTAAGATGCATACCTCCAACGCGACTTGAGCTGTCCGATTGTACGCTCAACTGAAGAACGCGCGCTTGTCTGGGCGAACTGGTAGTCTCTCTGCCAGGGTTCTAGTTCTTCCAGGTTTTGGGTACGGAAGGGTGTGAAGACTTGGGGGGTGAGAGCATAGCTGTCGAAAGAAATAATAATACAATGTTAATATTACTTAGAAAATATTTTGCATTGTGTATATAATATAGAGAGACTTAGAGAAAGAGAGATATATGTGTAAGAAGTTAGAAAATTGAATTTGTAAAAGTAATACTGCCAGTGCTAGTGTCATGTCTAATATAGAGACATATTTCACAAATTTACCCCGTCTGTTGAAATGTGGTTAACAATATCGTGACGGTAGGGTAAAAAATTGACGTGTGATATTTGGCTTTTATGTTCTGTATATTTTTTATCGCCGTTTACTGACGTTTAACCTACCCGCCGTCTCCTAAGAGAAAGTATGGTCCTAGTCGACCATGGTTGGCGATCTGCTGTCCCAAATCTGAATAATCCAGGACAGCCTGATCGTGGTGGCAGCCAGACATACCACTCTCCACAAACGTTATTCTCTCATCGTGGTCACTGGCTATCTGTTAACATATAATTGTGAATATATTTTAAACTTGTATGTTATTTAGTGTTTTTTATGCATTGTGGTGCTTGACAAAAGACGTTTATAAGAGATCAAGGTTATGAAGGGTTAACGTTAAAGAGAATAAAAATGTAATTGTCTGTACACTATTTGCTGAATTCTATTTGTCATCATTTCTATATAATTATACTCACAAGAACGTTCAGAGCATGGTATCCCTTGCGGCAGACGTACGCATGCTCATTCCGGACAGGCCTCTTTATAGGGATGTAGGTGCCGTCGATACACCCCACACACTGCGGCATCTTGTGTCGTTCTGCGAAGCGGAGAGCTGACTCGTGTAGCGCCTCACCCTAAAAAAAGATAATAAGACTTTAACGTTGACGATAATATCGATCATTATGACTGAATAATTTAGTGAGGATTATTGCCATATTTATAGCGAATGCAGCTAACAGATTACATTAGGGGTCACCTTCTGAATATTTTTGACCGCATATTTTCCTTTTTTTTTATGGACTGCTAAATCAATGAGGGTAATGATTTTTATCATTTACCTTGGGGAACTTGATGTATTTCTTCCTGCGCGAAACGAGGAACTTGATGAAGGGTAGTATGGCCCTACCGATGCTGGAGGTGGAGCAGCCCCCCTGGGTGTCGGACACAACACCATAGTAGGAGCCAGTGGCCAAATACCGTAGACAGTAGCACACCTATAAATCGGAAAAATTATAAAGAATGAATAGCATTAATTTGCAAGTACAGTTAGGATACACTGGGGTTATTTTATTTTAATGGTGATAATTTTTCTAGGCCTACTTCCATAAATTATTGGCGATACTCTGAATTTTCGTTATTTTGCTGTGGGTTATTTTCTTTCATGTAGGCCTTCCATAATAATATAGCGACATTCTTCTCATTTACCTTGTGGAAGAGGGGGATGGGCTTTCCTCTCTTCTCATGTTCACCCTTCCCAGGGCGAAAACGGCTGGCCTCGAACTCTCGGGTGAGTTCCTCCACGCAGCTAGGGGGAAGTCGAAATCTTGCCTGGAAGTCTTTGATCCTCGGCCACCTCACCCTTGGGTCAATGCGTTCGCGGTAGACCTTCTTTGACTTGCACCATTTTTGCCCCCACATACGGCTGTAGCTCTTCCTTTTCAAGTAGGTAGCGAGCGCAAAATGTTGAAAACGCAGACACCTGCTGGTCTGAGGTGACCTGGTCCTCCTCCTGGGTGCTGAAATAAAAAATAAATGATAATTATTACTTCACTTTTATATAACTTTGACTGTAGGTTAAGAATTTGAGACTACAAAATTAGAGTGGTTGACACATTACGTGCAAGAAGTTAGAAATATCACTTGAAATAGACAGAATTACAAAATATCACCATTTATTGAAATTCGTCTAAATTCATCTATTATCGCTCACTTTGACCTCAAATCATTGTTTAGTAACTCTACAATACTTTAGGGGCCTTTATATTCAGACCAAACACTTCTACAGTGATTATAGTATATAGAGGTAAAAACGTTGAAGCGCGGTAAGACACAAAATATTGAAAAGTCAAGAAAAAGCTCATGTGGCTTATTTGTGTACTCACCCATGTTGGAAGTATCCCAGAATGACTTGCGGTTTCCCTTGAAATCGATTTCAACGTTAGAGAATAGGTTTAAAAGGGGTTGTAAAACACCACGATACCAAAATTTGGTATCGCCGATTTTAGCGGTTTTGGACTATCGCGGGGTGCTGGCGATATATCGCCAAAGTTTTATGGAAGCGCAAATATCGTGGCGATATATCGTCGATTTTTTATGGAAGGCATTTTGGCCTCGCGATACGCGGTAACCCAAAAACAAGTATCGCCGATGTTTTATGGAATGCCCCCCTGATACCCCGCCCCCCTTTTAAAATGAAAAACGAAAACACCATATTTTAAAGTGATCCATGGCAAAGCCGCCATGGAGCGTTGCTTCATGATCGCCTTACCACCTGTCCAAAATTCATGTTAAAATGTGTTTTCCGTAGGAGGGAGGGGGAGGGGGTCAATTTTTTTTTATTTTTTTTTTTTATTTCATTTTTTATTCTGACATCAAATCAAAAATTGCTATCCGATCTTCCTTTAACGCCAGAGTGGCTTACATCGAGATAACAATGTAATATGAAAATGTCAAAGTGTTAATATCTTAAAACTAAAAACTAATAAAATAAAGATTTGCTTATGTAAAAAATTATAATTGTTATAATAGACTTAATTGAGAGTTTTTTGTTTAAGTTATATAATGGATAATATAATAAAAGTGATTAAGGATCAATATGATAAAATTGATTTATTATAGGTTTTGTAGTTTAGTAACATCGTTTTTATAATGAATGAAATGAAATGAATTTTTAAAGTGTATAACTACTTAGATAATCTTTGACTTAAGATTTTTTTTAACCCAATACTTAAATGATTCATAGTTGTTAATATTTCTAATATTGATATCTAGATTATTCCATAAAGATGCTCCTCTAAAACTTATACTTTTTTTACAGAAATCAATTCTAGGAAACTCAGTTTTCAATAAAATACCTTCGGTATATCTTAGTTCTCTTGGTCTGAAGTCTATATAATTTTCACATTCAGATCTTTTATACATTAGTTTTAATAGGTGAGCATTTGATCTATCTTCTAATGTATTTACATTTGTTAGTTTATGAAGTTCATCTTTCTCATATTTTTTATTAAATGGTAGACAATTCCTTAGACATCTTTTTTGGAGATTTTCTAATTTTTCAATGCAGTGTTGATTAGCTGTCATAAAAAATATGTCACTATAGTCAAAGTATGGTTGAATCATACTCTTATATAGAATAATTGAAGCTTTTGTAGTCATAAATTTTCTTATCTTAGTTAACATATATGATTTATAAGAAATTTTACTTAATAAATTATTGATATGTTTTTGGAAGTTTAGAGTTTCATCTAATATTATACCTAAGTATTTGTAATATTGTACTTGTTCAAGGTTATTTTCTCTGTATTTAATTTCTAATTTATTATCATTAATTAATTTTTGTGGAGTTCCATATACCATTGTTTTACTTTTATCAGCATTTATGCTGATTGAATTTTTATCACACCAAGTGATTAGGTTATTAAAGTCCTCTTGAAGCATATTATTGCATTCAATTGAAGATTCATTACTCAAGTAAATTACAGCGTCATCTGCATATAATTTATGTTTACAGTGTTTCAAAGAAAAATTAAGATCATTTATAAATACTAAAAATAACAAAGGTCCTAAGATTGAACCTTGTGGTACTCCACATGTAACATTACAAGACTCAGATAAAATTCCATTTGCTATAGTTTTATGACATCTATTAGATAAATAATTTTCAAACCAGCCCATGGCTGAGTTATGAACTCCTAACAAATTTAATTTATTGAGTATGATTTTATGATTAATTGAATCAAATGCTTTTTTAAAATCAATAAAAATAGCTTTAGTTAATTGATTATGAGAAATATTTTGATAAATATCATCTAGCAATTCAGAAGTAGTTGCTGTAGTGCTTTTATTTTTTCTAAACCCTCCTTGATTATTGTCTAGTAGATTATTTGATTCAAAGTAATTTGATAATTTTTCATGGATTATAGATTCTAAAATTTTTCCAGGAATAGGTAAAAGAGATATTGGTCTATAATTACTTATATTATTTAAGTTGCCTTGTTTTGGAATAGGAGTTATTTTTGCCAATTTCCAATCATCTGGGAATTTATTTAAATGTAAAGATAAGTTAAATAGGTGTGTTATTTGAGGGAGTAGTAGGATAAATGATTCTTTAATAACTTTTGAAGAGATATTATCAATTGCAGAAGATTTACTAATGTCAATTTTTCTTATGTGGTTCAAGACATTGATTTCATTTAAAATCTCAAATTTAAAAATTGAATTACATTTTTCAGAGTAGTTTGACCACTCCTTGCCGTGTTTTTTTAGCTAAGTTTGACCCTATTGTAGAAAATAATTATTAATATAAGAAGCAGTTTCTAGAGTATTTATTTGATTGCCTGATTCATCAATCAAATTAATAATTTTGTTTTTATCTGAATTAGGAAGTAAGTCATTTAAATTTCTCCAGAACTTTTTTGAATCATTTTGATTTATTTCTAATTGTGATAATATATAATTTTTTTTAGCTTTGTTTGTAAGAGATTTTACATTGTTTCTAGAAACTCTTGCATTAATGAAATCATTCTTAGAGCCTGATTTCTTTGCTTTTTTTAATAAATTGTCTTTATCAAATATTAATTCAAGTAATTCGTTATTAATCCATGGTTCATTTGTTTTTCTGATAGTTATTTCTTTTATTGGACAATGTTTGTCCAAGTAACATGTGATTATATTTTTAATAAAATCCCATGCTAAGTCAACATCTTGAATTTGATCAAAAGTATTCCAATTTTGTTCATTAAAGTGATCCTCAAGTTCATTTAAATTGTAATTTCTATAGGATCTACCAAAAAAAGTTTTTTTACTTTTAGATTTTTTAATAGTAACAAAAATCATTTCATGGTCACTAATGTTTAAATTTAATGTACCTGAATTTTTGATAATATCTGAGTTACTAAATATATAATCAATTTGAGTTGGTTTATTATTTATTGAGTATCTAGTTGGTTCATTGATATGTGAATTTAGACCTGATGATTTTGTAATGTAAAGCAGATTGTTGAGATATTTGTTTTTTTATCCAATTTGTTTATATTAAAATCACCCATGAGAAATAATTTATTTTTTAATAAGTCAATTTTATTAAGACTTTCTTTTAAGTAATTTAAGAAGTTATCAATATTACCATTCGGTGGTCTATATATGTTTGCAATTAAAATTTTTTTTGGATTTTTTGGTTGGATATAAAGCCAAAGAATTTCAATATCATCATTTGAAATATTTTTGCAAGGTATTTCAGTTGAAAAGAAATTTATATCATTTCTAATACAAGCACAGACACCTCCTCCTCTTTTTTTTAAAGAAGAATTAGATGTATTAGATAATTGTCTGTCCAGTCTGATAATATTGTAACCATTAATGTTAACCATTTCATTTGGTATCTTTTCATTTAGCCAAGTTTCTGAAATGCTAAAATACCCTAGGTTGTTATCTTTAATAAATAATTTAAATAAATCTAAGTTACTATATAGACTTCTTATATTTAAATGAGCAAGATGTAGACCAGGATTATTTGGGTCTAGAGATTGATCACCTATTAATTAGTATTTGTCTGTATGATTCTATTTGGACATCTAAATAAAAATTAGATATAGATAAAATAACATTAGAAATATTATCTTTCTTCAAAGAATTAGTGACAAATAAAGTTATTTGAATGATTATGAATGATGATTTTGATTTTGTTGAAAGATTCATTTAAAGAATCTTGATTGATTTTTTTTTTAAGAAAAAAGCGGTTATGGATTTTGCTTACCGGAATTTTGTGAACAAATCTGGAAAATAATTGCTAATAACTAAAATATAGTAATATAGATTAGTAATGGTCATATGATATAACCAATAGAGGTTGTAAAAGTTGTTTTTGGAAATTTCCAGTTGAGTTCAAGTATCAATCATTGATTTGAAATTAATTAATATGGATATGATAATCATGATAAATATACATACATAATTTAAAGAATTTAATTGATATATGTACCACTTTGGTAGCATATATGATGTCATTGTAAGTCAAGTAAGAAACAGATAAATTTCTAAATAAGTGTTTCATTCAATGTAATCAAATTAGTGTACCACTTTGGTAACAAAATTATTTGATTAACAAAGCTGTATTATCTAAAGATTTATTGACTAACCAAATTTTATGGTAATAGATTCAGTAAAATGTACCACTTTGGTAGCATTTTTTTTTTCAGTGACTTAATTATATAACTTGGAGACATCAAAATTGAAAAAACATTTTTCATAGAAACATATATACAAGTTGTCAACATTGAATTTTTTTTATAGGATTCACATCATTATATGATATAAGGCTGATTGATTAGTCACATGGGTTAACCTTTGTTTAATACCCCTTGGGTAATTAAACAATTAAGTCAAACCAATTTTATCAGTGAATGAAGTAAGGCAGATTGATTAGGCACATGGGTTAACCTTTGTTTAATACCCCTTGGGTAGTTAAACAATTAAGTCAAATCAATTTTATCAGTGAATAGTTTTTGTTGATTGATTTTTTTATTTGTTTTGCCCATTCAAGTAGAGTGCTTGATTTTGGATGCAGTCCATCATACAGTTTGTGGGTTTTGCATGTTCTATTTTGAGCTGAAACGGTTGCTTCTAATGCTTCCGTGCGTGCGTTGATGACGTTGAGATTTTCTCCATGGTTACTTACATCATCCTTGATTTTATCAATCGAAGAGTGCCAACGTTGAATCTCCGATTCAATTTTCTCCAATTTTTCTGACGATTTAATCGTTTCGGATTTTAAATCAGACACTTCATTGCCATTTTTGACCATTAGATTATATAAATCTTCTAAATCGGGTTTCTTGATCACCGCAGCGGCAACTTTTGTTTTTGACGTTGACGTCATGTTGACCTGGTTACCATGCGCTACGTCATCGTCATCCCGAGTTATCGATTCAAATGTTCTTTTGTTTTTTCCTCGCGTGTTATCTGCCATCGTGTAATTTCAAGTATATAATCCTGATCTATGTATGTTTATGTACTTACTTGACAATTTTTAGCAATTAAATCCACTTGGAAATAGTTGAAATGACCATGTAATTCCGGAGCGAAAATCCGACGGCGTTACTCCGTTGCCATGACTCCCGCAGATCCTAATAATTGCCCCTTTCCACACACCCCTTGGATCCACCACTGGCCAATATGTCAATTGGTCCCAAATTATGAGCAGAATGCAGATATTTTATTTGATCTGGGGGCCCCTTAATGAAGGGGGGTCGAATATATCGCATGTCAATTTTAAGAAATAGCCATCTCGTCGTGTCAAATTTAAGGGTCTCAATTTGCTGGCCATTTCATTAATGCGCCAGTCTATCGGACAACAGTACTAGTCCTTTGATAAAGGTATCCAATGTTTTGATAATACTTGATCCGTAACTATGTTACAATCGATGTACCTGTAAGACATCAATTGTTTACTAACTATAATTGTATACTTAACACCTTTTTCGACTATCTAAAATGTGTTTTTTGTAAAGGAGATTTGTTCAATAAAAAAAGGAAGAAAAGGATTCCTGAGAAGGGCAGTAGTAAACGTTGTAGATACATCTTTGACACCACATTCAAGGCTATATTCCACTTTGTGGTAGCTAGCATTTTCGGTCACTTTAATGAGACATCGCAGGCAACTTGCGGTTTTAATACCAACATGTTGGTATCCCTGACCGCAAGCAATCCATGGAAAACCTATATAAAATAGCAGGGGCGGCAAGTAGGGGCCGCAATTACCTATATCCCACCTTGTGACCCCCTACCACAAGATAGTTAGTGGCAAAGACACAAGCAAACTTGCTTGTATCTTTTCATGGTACCAAAGGCGAATACCGTGTAGTGGAATACAGCCTTAAGGATGCCCAGGAAAGCACTGCACCTGCTACATAAGATATGTAAAATAAATACTGCACTATGTACAACACTGACGGGCGACGTCCCTGAAGAGGGGCCAACCCCCTGTCAGTCTGAAATGACCACATTCTGAGCCCAAGGGTCTTTCCCCTAACAGACAGGGGTATCGAATTAACTTGTGTGTATTTATGAGTAAGCAGACTTTTCTACATCTTGCCACCGTCCTCTGAGACAGACTCAGGGAAGCAGCAATGTAACAAGCACATTCAATGACCATACTTCTTTGGTCAATCTGTTACCAAACGAATTTTCACATAACAATACATCTATTTATGTTAGGTTGAGACTCTCTAAGACGGAATGTTATAACTATGTTATATTCTGGTGAAGTTGAGACCTTACCAAAAAAGAATGTCTTGCTATTATTTCACATGCAATTATACAACAAGAATGATATAATAATGTCGCAGTGCAACGTCACAATGTTTGGTTCTAAAGACGTTCTTGGGTGCCATCAAAATATCGTAACAAGAACCAAACCACAACCAAATAGAACGTTACTGCAATGTTATCATAACGTTACATTCTTGTCTGGGGATATGGCAGAGGAACCCCATGTATCTTAACAAGTAATTTGTAAAGTGCTTGGCTTCTATCGGAGCACTATAGGTGTGACTGAGAGCCTAATTATTTGGCTTCATATACTTATATGTTTGAAGGATTTCTCTCATGCCTTACTGGAGAAATATCTAAACATCATAATTACGAGTGTATGTATCGCTACACCCGTATAGCAATAATATAAAGTAACACTCTGTGTAGTAATAAGGTACGTATTCCACCCGTCAGGACGAGGTGATCCCTCACGGAGTAGTAGTATATGGGACTGTCACATCTAAGACGGAGTGACTGGAAACTGTGGGTAATTATTAATTAAGGGTAATGCAGTGGTGTTCCTGAGAGGGGATAAAGTGTCGCAAAGACAAGGTATTGGGCTTGGGGCTGGGGGTGTGGGTCTGAATACAGGCTACTCAAACCCTCCACAGACTAGCCTCAGAATGCGCATTAGGCTTGTAATGATGTGCATTATGTATACGAATTCTAAGCTGGTCTGTTAAGGTGTTAAGGCGTGCATACACAACCCTCTTTGTACAGTAAACCATGTACACGCACGAACATGTAGGCCTATGTAGGTGTTTACATCTTTTTCATTTAGGTGACGCCGTCCTGGCGGATTAAAATTGAAACAGGGCTTTCCTATAGTAAACCTATATGAAGTGAAGTGACCTAGTTACCAAAAGCCCGAAAAGTTGGCAGACTGGGGTACTGCGCAGGTTCGTGGGAAAGGTGTTTAGCCCCCAAACTGCCCACACCCACCCGCTCCCCAATCCGGCCGTTAAGTTTCTTGCTTTTGAATGTAAACTTAAACAATGGATGACGAATCGACCCTTAATTAGGTAGTTTCAAATACTCCAAGGCTGGAATTAACGTATCTTTATTCTCAGTTTACATAACATGTATAAAAAATATGTCTTTATGTACATTAGTACATCAGTTATGTTAAAGTACCCTGTCATTTCGATCAGCAATTTCTAAACTTATATCCTGATATATGAGTAAGTAGATTGGAGATACTGAACCTTACTTCATCTAAGCTATTCAATCCCTTTGATATTGACCAGAAAGGTAAGCCCCATATCAGGGGGGAATCCTACCCAGGTATGCTCTTAATCAGGTGTGTTCATTTCTATACATGTAATCCGCTCTTAAAGGTAAACAGTTACCCACTGATGAGAATCATTTGCATTGAATATTTGCAGCTAAGAGGGATCCAAGGACTCAGATTTACAAAAAAAAAGAAAAGCCATTCGGCAAAGAAGCCAATATGCATATATCTTTTAGGAGACATTGTTACACGGTGTTGGGTTTATTTGTTGTTTATTTGTCTATCTAAAGCATTGGCAATTAACATGTTCAATAACTATGTCCAACATTCTATAAAGTTTATTGATACAT
Source organism: Lepidonotus clava (assembly GCA_936440205.1). Classification (NCBI taxonomy): domain Eukaryota; kingdom Metazoa; phylum Annelida; class Polychaeta; order Phyllodocida; family Polynoidae; genus Lepidonotus; species Lepidonotus clava. Next base: position 50,320,212 of record OW387145.1, read on the forward strand.
AATGTTGTAGCGAGTATGTCATCACATTTAAAGTAAGTCTAATAAATTTGATATAAATTAGGCTCCCCAACAAATAGAAATAACTTAGATTAAATATTGTCATTTTGAGAAAAATTAAAATTACATTCATACAGATGGAAAAAGGCGTTACCGTGTTTCAAAGGTAACCATCATATACTGAGATTTGAAAATAAACTCCACCCACAACAGATCGAGAAGTCTTTGTTGATTCCACCTTGGGTTGAATGAAGTTCTATAGACCTTGTGCAGATGTGGTCACAGGGCCACTCGCTGGTGATCACCATGTCTCATCATATCCACATAACTATCAAAACGTGGGTAAATTTCTCAATTCTGAATAATGGAATTTCTTCGATTGCGATTTCTTGAGATTAGGTTAGACATATCTGGCATAAATATGTGTTTTGTGTAGTTTTGCAAACTGGATAATGATGATCTTAAGTTGATCACGATGTGAGGCTCTACCAAGTTTTCGGAGGTATGACGTCATGTGCACAGCGTCTATTCGTTGTTATTAAGTTAGGTTCACTGTAGTTGATAGGTCTAATTTAGACGAAGGTGTAGGAGGCACAATGATGACAAAGTCACAGTACTGCAATGGGCCCAAAATATACAACCATTCATCTTCCTTCAGTGAGATTCCTGCCAAAATAATTACATCACATCCCAACAGACTATGTCGCCTACAGATAATGATAGTGTTCGGCCTATCAACCTTACAAGAAGAGTTGTCCCTATATATAGGATCATTTTACCACAGCTAAGAGGTAGTATTTGCTTCCATGAGACAGAAATAGTTGTGGTAAAAGTCACCTTTAGGAAATGGACATCGGACTTCTGTGTACTCAGACTATCTCATCATGAGTTCCGCTGAAGTCCTGCTCCCAACACCTCATGCTACATCCAAATAATAATATTATAAGAAGAAGAACCGCGTGGGGGGGGGGGGGGGGATCCAAGGGTGGCCGTACGACCCATAGGAAGATCGTCACATACCAAGGACAAAGCCTGTGGGCGTTACGATCCCCATGGGTCATACAGCCACTTGAGGACGATCCCTGAGGACCTTCTTTATTTTATCACCCAAACAAAATGCAAAATAATGTTTAAACCCATTAAAATTATTAAAACAACAAGCGATATGTACGGCTTGTCAATACGCCCTCCCCATAATACACACTGCTTACTGGCTGTGTGGGTAATAAAGACTTCTACTGTAACGTCGGGCAGAACATCCTCCGTTTTCTAGCTCTTGATAATCTACATCAAATGTACTTTTTTACAGGTAAGCGATGTGCATGTATCTCCAATAGTGAATATATCACTTACGTTACAAATTATATTTGTCTTAAGAAAATTTAGAAAAAAGAAAAGCACTATTCATGGTTACGTTTAGTTCAACCAACAGATATGACAAAGTAATGAATCCAGCTTCTGGTGACAATGTAAAGACAGTTCGTATCAGAGCCTTCTTAATTATTATGCACATTAATCATTATCACTTTGAAGACCTAATATGGTAAGTCAAACGTCATCTGCTTAAGACTTCCCAGAATGCACCTTACTTTATACTCTAGGTTCCCTGAAATTCAGGGAAGGAGAGATTCTCATCTGTGTTCGCATCTTTTCTAATCTCAAGGTAATCATCCTTGTACCAGGCCCTACTAGTATAGCTTTTTACAAGCATAGGTTAGTTCCATCAGATATGACATTACCTCAGACTCGACCAGACTCGTCCTCCTCATTTTCTTGATACAAGTCACAATACCTCAAGTAACACAAAAGTTAATGACTGATGAGATTCTGATTTTATATGTGTTCCATTAACTCGGTGCGAATCCTGAAGTAATTCCCAGAAACCAGTCTACTGCACTCTCTCTATGTCTGCTAAAGGACCAGCTTGCACTCGAGTGCTTCAACGGGTCTCGCTGTTGTGAGGGCTGGCATACACAGCGAGAATAAAGTTGTCAATGTTACGATCGTTATTGTGCAATGGGCCACAGATCTCCGATACAGTGAGAAGCTCCTTAACATCTCTGAATGATAAAAGGCATGTTATATGGTACCAACAGGTCATACAAAATCATCCTTTGGCCTGTTTGTTAACATCAGCCATAAAAACTGTACCTGTCAATGCAGTTCTTGGATGTCTTTTCCAAAACCCTCCCATTTACCATGCCCAGTATCACGCCATCTGCCCCTCACTGGATGGAGCCTGCCTACAGCCCTGTCCTCACTAGGCGATATTCACCAAGTCAGCTGATTGGTGCCAAAATCAGGCAAATATGCTCAAATAATTAGCCGTCATGAGATCAAGCTTCGACATTTCAATATATCATACTGACAGGTGATCATAAAAATCACTCGATGTTATGACTGATTCATTCGCTGACCATGTACAAATCGCCAAATGGATATAGGGTCCCGAAGTCTCTGATAGGAGTTATTTGTTTGGCTAGAACCAGAGCTTTGCAGCATTTGCAATACGGGCAACGGGTTTGGCATGCGATTCAGAGCTTTTTTCTCTACCTTATGATCCAGGAAAACCATCCATTACCATGCCCAATCCAATATTTACGACTCAATCTCATATCCTCCCTACTTGTTTGGGAGAAGGCCAAACGGATACAGGCATTGTTAAGCTGGGTTTCCACCGAACAATTTTGGTTGAGAAAATATAATGCATTCAAACTAACACGACAATTTGTAATCTTCAGCAAATGGTCGGTGTGAAAATATCTTATAAGTGAATGACTTGTTGTTTCTACCAAACGACTGAAATAAAGATATTTGGATGATTCTAGGACATTGTGAACGACTATTTCCAATGACTTGATGTGGAAAACAGGGGGAGCAATGAATTGAGTTACTCTCAAATGCATTTGGAATAAATCGTTAGCAACCGTCATCCAAAAACATTTAACAGGTTTTCACTGAACGATTTTTTCAAAGACCAGTCACAATTTCCAAATCTTTGCTCCTCGCTGATCGGCTGTGTTCCGTATGCCGAAAGTGCACACCACCGATATTGAGCCTCTTCATAGCAACGTTCCATACCTCAAGCCTGTACTTTTAGTGCAATTTCAGCAGCAGAAAGTGCCTTATTGGCGGCCAAAAGTGCCTTATTGGTGGTCGAATGTGCCTTATTGGCAACCAGACCAAAATCAGTAGGGAATAATTACAAACATGTTGGTAAATATTATCGGCAATGCTGCCGATAATATATCAGCTGCAAATTGACAGTACACTTTCGGTTTGTGGAATACAGCTTTTAGGCTCTTGGCAACTAGGCAAATGGCTATGAGAATGTGATAATGATTTTAGTATGGAACGTTTTGATGCTGGTTATTGTAATAAACAACAGCTCATGTAATATCTATGCACACTCAAGGAGACAGATTTCTAATAACAGGGTCCAAAACACTGCCATAACAGGACTGCCATTGGATTGCAATATGATATCAAAAGTCATGGTAAACTATTGTAAGCACATACTGTGGCCGATATATTATGAACAAAACTGTATGAGTAAGGTGATAAAAAGCAAGGTAGTGGGTGAGTTCGGAGGACAAGTTTTTGCAATGCACACGGATCTCAGTGCCCCGATCCCGAAACAGATCTCAGGGCTCTAGATGAATGGTCCCGACGGGGAATGACAATAAAAGGGGAAGTAAAAGTAAATATTAATTCTTCCATAACCAAATCTGTCAGAAATTTAATATTTAAGAATGATAAATGTATCATACATAAATTCAAAAATAAAAAGCTTGTTTACACTGTAATTAAATGAATGCATATTTTGAAAAGTAGCATTGTGTATGTGAAGGCCTACCTCACTGGCCCTGGGTCACGGTTCACTGCTCCCACCTGTAGGCGCACTGATCAGGGACACACAGGCACACCAATCTCCTGCCAATTGTTTACATTTATTTTGTGTCTCAAGTAAGGAGAAAACTCTTCCCTTATTGGTATGTAATGGATATGTGTACATATATTGATGATGGAAGAGGGAAGATTGACTGAAAAAATGTAGGTTGCATTTGGAACATACATGTATGTGATAGGGGAGGCCTCAGAACAGGGCTGACCATACTGCCCTGACGGATCTACCTCTGCTCTTCCTAAAAATATCTAAGGATTCATTATGTAATATAGTCTGAGGAGGTAGGTTCTTTTTTATTTCCCCAGCCCATGCCAAAGCAATAATAACACACACTAGAATGATAGGGCCAAACTGTATGGGTAGGTGCCCACTGTCCCAGCCTGGTCCAATCAAACTCATTGGGATACAGAGCGGGGCACTGAGGTCCGTATATGGTCAACTCTAAAAAAAACCGACCAAGTCCGTTTTTTAGCCTATTTCAAGGCTACCGGTGTCAATTTTCATCGTATGATGGTTTTTATGGTACCAAATTATGCGGATTTGCAAGCTCTATCTTGCGCATACCACTTTTACTATTATAGAATAAAAAATAAATACACCAGCCCCAAAAAACATCATTTTTCTGTCAAATTTCCCCCAAAATAGTTTTATTTTTAAAATAAATCATTCTGGCATTTTTTATAACCATATTTGCCGATAACCAAGTGATATTTTTTACATCCCTTATGTGTTACTGTATTATTTTAAGTGTTTTACACATTTATTTGACTAATATTTTTTTATACAGAGCGACACAGAACTTTGGGGTAGCCATTTCGTAACCGTGTCAAAACATTACAATAACCTAATCTGGAGAAATATATTTTAAGAAATAGCTACCTGTCATATTATATTTAAATACCCATGGAACTTGCATATTTGAAAATAAAAATGCTTTATGGTAGTAATATTAAATAGACTCATGAGAAGGTCCCAAATTCATCTAAATCGGTGTTGTGTAGGTAAACCCGTAACCGTGTCAAAACATGTTATTTTAGTGCCATTTTCACATGCTTTAATATTAGTGAAAGATTTTTTGGTATAATGTGCAGCCATATGGGTATGAAATGGCATAATATGAATCTAATTATTATTTGTGTGCTAAGTAGACTATATTGGCACTAATGTGGCGTCATAATCGTTTCGTCACCGTGTCAAAAAACGTAACCGTGTCAAAACATTGACAAGGCGGGAAAACTGACACGCCGGTGGCGCCGTCTGGTGTTTTACGCGGAAGATATGGGTCCAAACCGGAAGAGGGGGTTGTCTTCGACCGAGACGCTGATAGGACGTACGTAAGGTGAGCAATTCCCGACTTTTTTTTGCATTTTAACTGAAAATATGCATGCGAATGACTGTCAAAGTTTGTTATTACGGTCTAGTGCACACAGTAGAAGTCATAGATAGCTGTCAAAACTTTCAGGAAAGTGTCACGGCGTAATAAAGATGAAATTCCAAATCGCGCGTTATGGTTTCGGCGCCTTAGGAGCAAAATTTCAAACGCCGTAATGTTCAATGTCATGTTTTGACATGGATACGTTTTTTTTGACACGGTGACGTGTCAAAACATGTCATTTTCTACTCTATGTATACCCATAAAGTTCGGGTACACATTATTGTGTGTTTATAGTACGTTTCGACCAGTTCCAAAGCTATTTTCAACCTATCATTTTCGCGCCTCCTCTTGAATATTCCGTCGTAAATTCTGTACAACATGATAATTTATATGATATTTCTGGTCATTTATCATTACAAATATAAAAAAATAAGCTCCCATAGACAAGTCTATACTAAAATATGACAGTACTATGTCATACATTTAAAATCATAATACAAATAATATAAAAAAACATTGCTGTTTTTACAGTGACCCCCACCTTAATCTATGTGTTTACACGCGTAACCGTGTCAAAACGCGTGTCAAAACATGTCAAAACCTATGTTTATATCATTTAATTTACCTTTTTTAAATGTTTTTATCCTAATCTAAGTGTAATTTATTGTCTTCAGCTACACACGATGTCTGACGGTAGTCTTTCGGACGAGGTAGACCCCTCAGCCCAGAGGAGAGGCGACCTGAAAATGTTCAACAAGTACCAGCGCTTCCGATATCACGAACGTATGGACGACGAGGAATACCGCCAGGACCAGCTTGCCAAAAAACGCAGTAGGGAGAAAGTGAGTAAAATACATTAGCTATCATGCTGTACACATGTCTACACTTGTTAATGTATCTAGTTAATATTGATACACCACCGATTATCTTTCCAATAATTATGTCTATATATCAAGGCTTATTGTGGATCTACTAGTAACAGACTCAAACTTAATGTCTATCATTGTCCTTCTCCTACTAAATCCCCATACCCACTATGCAACTTTTACACAGTTGGGCAACAAGTCGGTGCTAAAATTGGCTGATATCTATGATCTGCTGTAACTATATACCATAAACATAGTCCAAAAAAAATCAATATCACTTTCATATATTTCTTACAGCGACGACGAGCCAAGCTGAAGCACCACCCGATCGAAAGGGATGAGCAGTGGGTTTCCGATGAGAAGGAGAGGAAGAAGGGCAACAGTTATGACTGCCGGGTGAGGAAGAAAGGTCAGTATCTAAGTATTTCTAAATTTAAAACCGTGTCAAAACCGTGTCAAAACAATAACGTTCTGTGGGATAACATGAATAGAACCAATTAGAAGTGCCTAATACTGCTATATACTCATATAAATAACCATGTCAAAACTAAACCTTAAACCAGAAAGCTAGCACTACATATTTTATGTAATGTATAAATTTTACATAATTCCCTGCAGTAAAAAAGAGGCTGGCGAAGGCAGCTGCGTCTGGACAGACCCCCCCAAGCGTTTCTACCCCTTCTAGAAGAACGCGCAGCAGAGGTCCTGCGGATCCAGATGGAGTAGTAGGTGTCACCACACGGAAAAGAACGACTCGTACCCGTGCTGTGTCCTCCGAGGCCGCCCCTCCATCCCCGTCCACTACTTCTCCACAGGAAAGGTAACTATAATACTGCGATGATTAGTACTCTGTACTTTATCTATATAGTTCTTATTCAGTTCTGTGTGTAATTTGTAAACAGAATATTCTATAATTCTATTTTACTACTTGAAGTTAATTATTTCCTGACATATTCATTTTAAATTGTGTCATTCAAATTATTATTGTTATTGTTATTGTTAGAATTGTGTTATTCTTTCGTTTTGTTTGAATTTAATATCGGTTATTCACAGCCATGCCGAAATGGAGCGCGAAATGGAAGAGAGGCAGTTGGCATACGATGCGGACACTGAGGAAGAGGAACCCCGCACAGATTCCCCTACGCGTCCAGATTGTGTTGAGGCATCGAAGCCCTCCCCTGAGTCCCCTAGTGAAGATTGTGCTATGCTCCCTGAGTCTCAATTTTATTCAGAGGAACAGCAGGCGCCCTCCCCCGAGTCCCCTAGTGAAGATTGTGCTATGCTCCCTGAGTCTCAATTTTATTCAGAGGAACAGCAGGCGCCCTCCCCCGAGTCCCCTAGTGAAGATTGTGCTATGCTGCCTGAGTCTCAATTTTATTCAGAGGAACAGCAGGCGCCCTCCCCCGAGTCCCCTAGTGAAGATTGTGCTATGCTGCCTGAGTCTCAATTTTATTCAGAGGAACAGCAGGCGCCCTCCCCCGAGTCCCCTAGTGAAGATTGTGCTATGCTCCCTGAGTCTCAATTTTCTTCAGAGGAAGAGCAGGCGCTGACGAAGAGCCTTGTTACACTGTTCCACGATCCCTCCCCCGAGTCCCCACAGCCCTCCCCTGAGTGCGAGCCTTCACCTGTGTCCCAAGATCCCTCCCCCCAGTCCCCACAGCCCTCCCCTGAGTGCGAGCCTTCACCTGTGTCCCAAGATCCCTCCCCTGAGTCCCCACAGCCCTCCCCTGAGTGCGAGCCTTCACCTGTGTCCCAAGATCCCTCCCCCCAGTCCCCACAGCCCTCCCCTGAGTGCGAGCCTTCACCTGTCTCCCAAGATCCCTCCCCCGAGTCCCCACAGCCCTCCCCTGAGTCCGATCCTTCACCTGTCTCCCAAGATCCCTCCCCCGAGTCCCCACAGCCCTCCCCTGAGTCCGATCCTTCACCTGTCTCCCAAGATCCCTCCCCCCAGTCCCCACAGCCCTCCCCTGAGTCCGATCCTTCACCTGTCTCCCAAGATCCCTCCCCCCAGTCCCCACAGCCCTCCCCTGAGTCCGATCCTTCACCTGTCTCCCAAGATCCCTCCCCCCAGTCCCCACAGCCCTCCCCTGAGTCCGATCCTTCACCTGTCTCCCAAGATCCCTCCCCCGAGTCCCCACAGCCCTCCCCTCAGTCCGATCCCTCACCTGTGTCCAAAGATACCTGCCCTGAGTCCGAGCCCTCCTCCACGTCACTCCCACCTGCCAAAGATATTGAGGCGTCACAGTCCCTAACATCGCAACCCATCAAGTGCCAGAAGAAGAAAGGTGCTACTGGTGCAAAGCGTGCACCTCGTCCTCGTCTCCCTAGAAAAAGGAAAAAGCAACCACTACAGATTGTAGACAAGGAAGATGATGCAGTTTCAATAGCTGACTCAGAAATAGGAAAACTTTTTTCCTGTCTCACAGATACTCTAGAATTAGAAGAAGTAGGGAGTGTTTCTGAAATGTTTCTCCCTTGCGGACCAGTATTCCCAAAACCAATACCCTCTCCAGAGCCCGAAGCCAGTTGTTCTTGGGAAAACTTTCACTATAATCTGAGAAGAAAGGGAAGGGGAAGGGGAAAGGGCAAGAAGCCTAAACTTTTTTGGGAGAGGCCCCAAACCACGTTTACAGACTCTGACTAGAAAGCAACACTTATTATAGTATGTATTTGTTCAGTGCAGATTGTTTTTATTTAATGTAACTCTATTGTGAAGTTCTCAGCGTCATCAGACGGACTTTTCATTTATACAAGTAACCGTGTCAAAACGTGTCAAAACATGTTGATTTCATTATTGGAGAGTAGTTCTAGTGTTTATAGCGTGTAATATTATTAAGTTAGGAAGCTATTACACTGGTGTAATACATTTAAAAAAGTATTCATATATATTTAAAGCATAAACTTTATTTCTGTACGAATTTTCAAATATAATGTCAAAACGTGTCAAAACATACAAAATCTACAAGTTCCGGTAAACTTAGCTTTCTTATTGAGAATATTGTAAAGTTCATTACTAAAGTATGCCATATGAGACTATTTAGAGATGTTATATCTATTAGAGAAGTATTAATGTCCTTTTTGTGTCACCGTGTCAAAACGTTCGAAAACGTGTCAAAACGTGTCAAAACATACGAAATCTACAAGTTTTGGTAAACTTAGCTTTCTTATTGAGAATATTTTAAAGTTCATTACTAAAGTATGCCATATGAGACTATTTAGAGATGTTACATGTATTAGATAAGTATTAATATGACTTTTGTGTCAAAACGTGTCAAAACGTGTCAAAACATACGAAATGTACAACTTTCGTTAAACTTAGCTTTCTTATTGAGAATATTTCAAAGTTCATTACTAAAGTATGCCATATGAGACTATTTAGAGATGTTACATGTATTAGATAAGTATTAATATCACTTTTGTGTCAAAACTTGTCAAAACGTGTCAAAACATACGAAATGTACAACTTTCGGTAAACTTAGGTTTGTTATTGAGAATATTTCAAAGTTCCTTACTGAAGCATGCCATATCCGACTATTTAGAGATGTTATATGTATTAGAAGAGTATTAATATTATTTTCCTTTACCATGTGAAAACAGTAGAGTATTATATTTCTCAGGACTCTTACTTAGAATTCTGTTAACGTCATTTCTAAAGGATGCCATATGAGAGTATTTAGACATGTTATATGTGTTAGAAGAGTATCACTATGACTTTTCATTGACCATGTCAAAACAGTATATTTATGAGAAAGAACTTGTTAATAAAGAAGAAATATATGGACGTTACATCTACTTATATGTTTTGTGTTTATGCGTTTTCATTTAGATAACACTCCTAAATATTCCGTATGCTATTTATAATTTTTAAATTAGGGAACAACTGTGTGTGCGCCTGCCAGCGTTCAGCCGGCTACAAGGGACCAGAAAGCTTCAGCGCCAACTCTCTCTAAAGGATGAAGAGATAGAGGAGAAGGAGAAAGAGCTGAAACGTCTCCGGACACTTCTCATAAAGCAAAGCGGCAAATTCTTTCAACCTGAGAAAGAGAACGGAAAGGCCCCCCCTGCTGAAAACATCAACGTAAACATCCCTGAGCAAGACAACACAAATGTCCCTCCTCTTGAAAACGTCCCTGCTTCTCCTCACAAACAGAAGCTAAATGGCCCTGCTCAAGGGAAGGAAGAAGAACCAACTGATATGCCCGACACACCTCCAACTCCTGAAATAACAGTTGATGAATTTGATGACGATTTCGTGAGGAAGGTAGATGTTCAACACCATGAAGAAGCCGCAGCAATTGTGGAAAATATCTTAAACAACCTTGTTGATAGAGTTACGCCAAAGATGATTTCCACTCCCAAAAGGGATGCCCTTGAGGTGCTAAAGGAAATGAACGTTACACCCACTGCAGAACGCCTCAAGGCTCTGCTGCCCATCACCTTGGCAGTCGATACCGTCCGAAAGGCATCTCACAAAGTTAAGAAATCTTTGTTTGGAAATGAAAACCCCCAGATGAGAGGTGTGGCTTCACGCGTTGGGAAAATCCTGAAGATTTCCCGTAGGCACATAAACGCATCAAATGTGTCCAAGAAAATAGGGGAAAGCCGGGCCCGTCTCATAAAGGAGAAGGTGCGGGAATTTCTCCGACGTGAGGACGTCTCGTCGGAGCTGCCTAGTAAACGTGATCAGGTCAAAGGCGAGGGACGGCACTGCCTGATGTTGACCATGGAGCAGTCCCATCAGCAGTTCATGAAGGAAAATCCCGAAATCCGTATTTCCGCCAGCCACTTCGCAAAACAGCGACCACCGAATGTTATGCTGATCAGGCACCAGACGCGGAAGCTTTGTTTGTGCCACAAGTGCACAAACATTACGTTAAAGGCACAGGCTTCCAAGTGCCTGCCCCGAAGCCCGAGGGGACTGGCCGACCTTACCAACAAGGAAATCAAGGAGAAGCTGCAAAATGTCAGAACCACTGTACGCTTCCGACAGTGGGTTCGGACAAGCATTCAGTGGAAAGGGAAAGAAATAAAGAAAGTCAAGCTGTGTGATTTCTCCACGACATCCAACAGTTTCTGCACCAACCTTATGTTGGAGCTGGAAGGGGTCAGGCAGCACCTGAAGAGAGCGACGGCGCAATACACGCAGGTGAAGGTTCTCAAGAAGTCCATGGAACCCATGCTCGAAGCGACAGTCCAGATGGACTACTCGGAAAATTGGGCCGCCAAGTATGCCGAAGAAATTACCAGCGTCTACTATGATAAGGACCAGATTTCACTGCAGCCGATGGTGATTCATTACAGGGATGAAGCGGGAGATCTCCGAAAGAGCTCTTACATTGGTGTCACGTCAGTCGGGGCACACACTGTCCCGACCACGTACACGTTTGTAAAAGAGATGATGAATCTCCTCATCGAGCTCCTCCCTAACCTCGTTCAGGTCCACTTCATCACAGACAGTCCTAGTTCCCAGTACAGGAACAAAACCATCGTTGCCATGGTACGACAGTTTCCAATCTTGTTCGGTGGGATCAGGGCGTCGTGGACCTGGATGGAGGCTGGCCACGGCAAGGGGCCTTGCGACGGCGTAGGGGGGGCCCTCAAGAAGAAGGCAGACAACCTTGTCAAATCCGGCAAGGTCCTGAGGAGCATTACCGAGTTCGCTTCCGAAATAACAACATCTGGGATAAAAAGTATACTCGTCATGTCAAGCAAAGAAGAGATCAAGTCGGCAGAAACAGCAGTGAACGAGTGGGACAAAACGAAAGTTCCTGGCCTTATGGCAATGCACGCAGTTGTTGTGAAGGAAGACAGCACGTACTTCAGGGAAACAAGCTGCTTCGAGCCCTGCTGTAAAGTGGGGCTCGACTTCCCTCTGAACTGCCATGGATGGCGGAAAATCTTAGGTGGGAAGGAAGGGAAGAAGAGGGCAGTCAAGGAAACATCAGCTGTGAAAACAGCCCCAGTGACATCCGAAAAATCCTACAAGTCCATGAAACGCGTGTTGAGGAAGCTGAGGAAAAGGAAGGTGTCCTCCTACAAGGAGGCTGAGGAGGACAAGGAGGATGAGCCTTGTAGAAAGATCGTGAAAAGAGATGGAGCACAGCAGGACGCTGTGGGAAAGGAGGAGGACCAGGATGATCAGTCAGTGAAAGAGAAGGAGAAGGAAGCGGACGAGGATGATCAGCCCTTGATACACCTGAAGAAAGAAGAGTCAGTCGAACAGAAGGAGAAGGAAGCGGACGAGGATGATGAGCCCTTGATACACCTGAAGAAAGAACAATCAGTCGACCAGGATCAGAAGGAGGAGGACGAGGATGATGAGCCCTTAGTAAACATCAAGAAAGACCAGTCAGTCGACCAGGATCAGAAGGAGGAGGAGGAGGAGGATGATCAGCCCTTGAAACACCTGAAGAAAGAACAATCAGTCGATGAGGATGAGAAGGAGGAGGAGGAGGATGATCAGCCCTTGATACACCTGAAGAAAGAACAATCAGTCGATGAGGATGAGAAGCAGGAGGACGAGGATGATCAGCCCTTGATACACCTGAAGAAAGAAGAGTCAGTCGAACAGAAGGAGAAGGAAGCGGACGAGGATGATGAGCCCTTGATACACCTGAAGAAAGAACAATCAGTCGACCAGGATCAGAAGGAGGAGGACGAGGATGATGAGCCCTTAGTAAACATCAAGAAAGACCAGTCAGTCGACCAGGATCAGAAGGAGGAGGAGGAGGATGATCAGCCCTTGATACACCTGAAGAAAGAACAATCAGTCGATGAGGATGAGAAGGAGGAGGAGGAGGATGATCAGCCCTTGATACACCTGAAGAAAGAACAATCAGTCGATGAGGATGAAAAGCAGGAGGACGAGGATGATCAGCCATTGATACACCTGAAGAAAGAACAGTCAGTCGATGAGCATCAGAAGGAGGAGGACGAGGATGATCAGCCCTTAATAAACATCAAGAAAGAACAATCAGTCGACCAGGAACAGAAGGAGGAGGACGAGGATGATCAGCCCTTAGTAAACATCAAGAAAGAACTGTCAGTTGACGAGGATGACGTGCATACAGGGGACTATGTGGTGGTCATATATGATGGGAAATGGTACCCAGTGAAAGTGATAGGAAAAGATGGAGACACCCTTCAGATAATGTACATGTCCAGATTCAGGGGGCACTGGAGGTGGTGTGGAAAAGAGATCGGTTCCGTGGAAAAAGAGTGCATACTCGCCCGTATACAGCCACCCACCAAACACGGTGCTGTATGGAAACTCAACCTAAAAGACCGCAGGAATGTAGGGAAACTGTACAGGCAGTTTTTAGAGGTGAAGGAGAACGGCGTCTAGGACTATTTTCAGCCTCTAATTAGCATTACTTATCCATACACGTAACCGTGTCAAAACAACACAAACTTTTGTAAATGTAGAGAGTTTGAGGTTATACTAAGAGTAAAATTAAATCTACATGTATAAGGCGTACTATTGGCATAACACAGACAATTCAAAACACACAAATAATTGAAGATAAAAAAAAATTGTAACCGTGTCAAAACATGTAAAAAAAGTAAAAATTCGGCTTAAAAACAAATATCTTTAAAGTTATAACTAATTCAAACATGTCAGTATCATGTGTACTTTAGTTTAAAGCGTTAAATTCTCACTAGAATTAATGTTTACATTAGAATGTAAGAAACGTGTCAAAACATGTGCACCTATGCGTAACCGTGTCAAAACGTGTCAAAACAAGGGGAAATATCCCTAATTTCACCATCAATACAAATATTTTTAAAGTTATAACTAATTCAAACATGTCAGTATCATGTGTACTTTAGTTTAAAGCGTTAAATTCTCACTAGAATTAATGTTTACATTAGAATGTAAGAAACGTGTCAAAACATGTGCACCTATGCGTAACCGTGTCAAAACACGTCTTTTTCTCCCTGTTAATAGAAATTATTACAATGAATATGAGTATAAGTGATGAATTTGACAGCTTTATGTATATATACGGTATTTGGAATTAAATAGACAGTTAACTATGGTTAACAATTAATGTTTCATGGATATCAGGATTTACTACTTACCTTCAAAAGTATAGAAATTGGAGGAAAATCACATAAATTACAGAAAGTATGAACCAATAACCAATTTTAAAGTGTTATTTCTGATCTAGAGGTATCTTTCTTATGAATAAAGCCTTTTGAAGTTATCTAAATAGCGTATTTGTATTTCTTCCATCGCAGTAACAATACTAATTGAATTGAACAAGAAATCAGAAAAATGCGTAACCGTGTCAAAACAGTTCAAAATGAAATAAAAAACTAATATGATAGAATATATTGGTGAAATAAGCATGTATTTGTAGCTTCATATTTATACTATGCCGTAAAGTATACAAAACCCATATAATTTGGATATTGATTAAGAAATTTAGTTTGTATTAGAGGGGAAAATGGCATTTTGGGTTTTTTGATAAATCTAAAACTTCAATTTGGAATCACAATACCTAAATTAACCAAAAAAAGAAATATAAATGCTATTTCAAATACTACTAGAGCTGCTTTATATAGGGAAATAAAAAAGAAATACAAATCGGGAAACATTATTTAGTATATATCAGCCTAAAGTAGGGGTGTTATGTTTTGACACGGTTACGCATTTTTTTCTATTTCACGAAATAGAGGTCAGATACCAGCATAAATTACCGAAGTTAAGGTACGCAAATTTATGAATTTATAGCCCAACATATTATTAACGTATACCAAAACAGAAATCCATTTATGAGAAGTTTTTTTTTTTTTACCCTATTTGGGCCATAGAACCGGACTTGGTCGGTTTTTTTGAGAGTTGACCATATGTTGCAAACACTCTCTACTAAGTAGCAACAAGTCGGTTCCTGTGCTCTGTATCAGCATAGGAGTAGGCTGTTTATTTATTATACTTTCACAGAATTGTGTTGTTTAAGTGATATAAATTTACTCAGATAACTACATTTTACCTGATCACAAATTGTAACTGGGTGTGTTCTTTGGGAACTATGTTGGTGTAGTGGACTACTTGAGCTAGCAGCGATGTGGTTTGTTTTGAATACTGCGATTATTCTTGCAGTTGGGCGGAAGCTGTTGTCTGATTCTAGCGTAATTGCAATAGCCATTCCTCCTGGACACCAATGAACTTATCTCCACCCCTCTTGGAGGGAAAATTTGCATATTCATATTAGTTTTAGTTTTTATATACTTTTTTCTGAGCCAAAGTTTGCTGTCATGGTTTCACATCCACTTCAGTTTCTTGTTAGGTTTCTGGTAACCATCGATTTAAAGAGACCCAAAACCAATATGATTGACAAAGCATTCAAAACACAGATAAGTATAGACAAATGTTAGATAGGGCTTCTTAATATCAGTGGTAAAGCATTAGATGTGAAAACTAGCTCATACTGAAGTAGAATTCCATGAAGGATGGTGATATTTCCATTTTGTTGTAAACAGACCCCATTCTTGCTGACCCGCATTAATTGAGTTGAGCAAGGAGAACTTGTTTTAAATCATTTTTTACCATCTTTCATGGTTTAGATTATAACATGGGGCAGAAAAAGGATCAAGGAATGGTTTTCCATGATTAGTTGAATTTGGAAATAATTTTGAATTCACTGACTCTGACTTCCTCAAAGCTTCCAATTAAGCTCCCAGTTATGTTTTAATATAGTTTGCACTTAGACATGAGGGTATTCTTGGGGGTGTGGATCTTGGAGTTGTCAGTTGAGAAGTTAGTCTGGGTCTCCTGTACCAGAGACTTCAGTTTGTTGAATCATGCCATTTGGAGTCAACTTTATTTTGAACTCTAATTCTAACCTAAGAGATGTGATTTTTTATTGTCTTTTTTTTGGGTATGTATAGAACAGAGTAAGTGCTCACATTCATTTACCAAGGCTCATTAGATAATTCGCTAACATTGTATTAGCAAAGCAAGGTTTATTTGACAAACCATAGTTGATCCTCACAACGAAATTCTATTGTGTAACGGGACACAGGACACCAACAGGTAGTGTTTAGTGCGGTTGTATTCTGAAACTGGAAAAATGACAGTAATCTTCATACATATAGATGTGTACTTTGACTTCTGTTATGGGGCAGGGGTGGTGTGGGGGTGGGAGAGGAGGAGGAGGAGGCAGGGACATTTTATTTCAGCTTTATATACAGGTGTGTGATCTTCAACTTGATTCTTAGATTAATTCTTTTAAAAGAGCTCATATTTCCTATTTCTCATTTCAAATTTAATCATTTCATTTACACAACTGGATTGAATTGCAAAATAATTTCTTATCGGAATTGTAAGACATCAAATCAAGATGTAACACGTATGCTTCGTCTTTGTTCGTCAACTGAAAACCTATCAAGTTAATTTTCTAAACGATCTTTTGTCCTGCCCATTCACTCCACCTGTTCAGCCAATTGCAAGTTGTTTTTACAGTTACCTGGATACAAAGTGATTGGTTAAAAATTGTGGTCATGATTGGGCAGTGTATTAATGCATAAATCTGTCCTTTGTCGGTGTGTCGCAGGTCTTTATTTGCGGGCCATCTGCATCACACCCACTCTGTATGTCCTTTAAGGCCTAATTACACTACATTGTGTTGGGTCCCAATCCCAAAGCGTCCGGTTTCGTGTTTGTCCCGTATAAAGGCCATACAACACCATGTGTTGGGTCCTGTTGGGACCAAACTCGACCCAACACCCTGATCCCCAACACGTAGTATAATTATGCTATACGTTCTGGGTTGCATTGTGTGTTGAACATGCATTGGGTGTTGTGTTGACTCGCATTCGGTCACGTTGGCTCGTGTTTTTTTTTTACAAACATGTTGGTAAAATAACACAAAATAATGATACCTGTTGGTCAACATGACCCAATGTGAACGTGACCGGATGCCTAATTTAATATGGCCTTATGGGTGAGGGCTCAGAAAGTGACAATCATTTTATGCAATTCTCGATTAAATCAGAATTCGGAAAAGATATTCCATAAAAGCTTACAAAGCAAATTATGCTTCTAACTATGAAAAAAAATTGAAAGGAAAACCCATGGACCATCCCCTGGGCGGACCCCTATAAAAAATTATTAGAATATGCTTCTAACTATGCACTGACATACTAACCCCTCCAGCTCAAATGTAATCTAGGGTTTATGCTCTTGAATGAAAGACAATCACGATGTCTATAAACCAACTGGAATATTTATAAAATGCATTGAATATTCTGTTAGGAATAGATATAGAAGGATATTTTTCCTATTGATTCCAAGAATGATTCTTGAGTTAGTAAGTAAGCAGAAACACGACTTAGTCATAAGGTCTTTCTAGCATAGCTTTCATCAGTCATATTTAAGAATATAAATATGCTATTACCATTGAATTTCTTTGCATCAATGTCTGTGTAATAAGATCGAAGTTTATAATTGACTTGTTGTAACATTCTGGGTGAATAGTTGTTGAAAATCATTTCTGGATGGTTTTATTATCTTTTCGTGGCAATGAAACATATTGCTAGCATGCAGGAAACATTTCATTTTTTGAGAACTCACAATAAAAGGAACTTATCTAGTTTCATTCGTGTTTTCAACTACACAAACGAGTGAAAGAAAAGTTTTCTGGATGGCAAAATATTAAGGTTGCCATGTCAACCAACTGATGAGAGGCTGCTTTACAGACATTGTAGCCCTCATTATTAAGCTAATACTTGTTAGCATAGTATTGAGCTTATCATTAAATTCCACTGCACGACAGATCTAACTCAGATACCACCAGTTTAAACGAGTTTATGGACAGAGGCACGCTTATATTGAAACTGCTGATTGTTTACTAACATGAATGTTTACCTTTTTTACATTCAGTACAAGTGAATTAATACAAACCTTCATTTTCTATTTTTCATTCTTCCACCAATTATTTGATTGTATACTCTAATCACTGCTTCAAATCACCCTGTGTCCCTTTGTTAAGGTTGTGAGACCCCACCTGCCTTGTTCACTTCAGATTCCTTATGCTTTCTTATCAGCTAAAACAATCTTTATTTACCGATCCAATTTCGGTGAGAAAACTGCAGGTGCAATGTGGCTGTTATAATTGGACTTAGGTTAAATTGGACAGATCTGTTATTTCAAGCCCTTGATTGCTGTTTTAATTACAGTTTTCTTATTTTCTAGTTTATTGTTGTCGGGCATAGAATACTGTGAAGATTGTCATACTGCCCACTTTGCTTCACCTGTAATATATTCTGGTTTTCTTATTTCATAACGAAAAAATGGAAAACAACAGAAATATTGCTGCCTATATTGAGGCGATGGGTTACACATGCTGGGTTTCAAACTCTGATAGTCTTTCCTTATAATATTTTTGTTTTATTGGCCTCAAAATATGTAATACCTTTCAATAAGAAGGCTATTTTTGTTCCGCACAAGAAATTAATGGTAAACACGGACGGATTATGACGAAAGTGTTCGGATCGTTTATTAAAGAACATACCAAACAAATGAGGCCAGCCTCCTCATATGTTGAAATTTACAATTTCCATGAATGGATTTCTATGATACATACATACACATATGAAGCATATGGCAATTTGAAGTTCACACCATTCAGAAGGGCGTACAGAATAAAACCCCATTGTTTCCGTTCTGCGGGACGTGTGGTATGGCAGGAAACCATCAATCTTCGTCCTGGTCCTAAATAGAGGGACGCTAATGATTCTGGGGGATTATGAATGGTGTCTGGTATAAGGACCTGTTATAAGGCCCTCTGTGTGATGCTGTGGTATAAGGACCTGTTATAAGGCCCTCTATGGGACGCTGTGGTATAAGGACCTGTTATAAGGCCCTCTGTGGGACGCTGTGGTGTAAGGACCTGTTATAAGGCCCTCTGTGGGACACTGTGGTACAAGGACCTGTTATAAGGCCCTCTGTGGGACGCTGTGGTATAAGGACCTGTTATAAGGCCCTCTGTGTGATGCTGTGGTATAAGGACCTGTTATAAGGCCCTCTGTGGGACGCTGTGGTGTAAGGACCTGTTATAAGGCCCTCTGTGGGACGCTGTGGTGTAAGGACCTGTTATAAGGCCCTCTGTGGGACGCTGTGGTGTAAGGACCTGTTATAAGGCGCTCTGTGGGACGCTGTGGTACAAGGACCTGTTATAAGGCCCTCTGTGGGACACTGTGGTGTAAGGACCTGTTATAAGGCCCTCTGTGGGACGCTGTGGTGTAAGGACCTGTTATAAGGCCCTCTGTGGGACGCTGTGGTGTAAGGACCTGTTATAAGGCCCTCTGTGGGACGCTGTGGTATAAGGACCTGTTATAAGGCCCTCTGTGGGACGCTGTGGTATAAGGACCTGTTATAAGGCCCTTTGTGGGACGCTGTGGTATAAGGACCTGTTATAAGGCCCTCTGTGGGACGCTGTGGTGTAAGGACCTGTTATAAGGCCCTCTGTGGGACGCTGTGGTGTAAGGACCTGTTATAAGGCCCTCTGTGTGATGCTGTGGTATAAGGACCTGTTATAAGGCCCTCTGTGGGACGCTGTGGTATAAGGACCTGTTATAAGGCCCTCTGTGGGACGCTGTGGTGTAAGGACCTGTTATAAGGCCCTCTGTGGGACGCTGTGGTATAAGGACCTGTTATAAGGCCCTCTGTGGGACGCTGTGGTATAAGGACCTGTTATAAGGCCCTCTGTGGGACGCTGTGGTGTAAGGACCTGTTATAAGGCCCTCTGTGGGACACTGTGGTATAAGGACCTGTTATAAGGCCCTCTGTGGGACACTGTGGTGTAAGGACCTGTTATAAGGCCCTCTGTGGGACGCTGTGGTGTAAGGACCTGTTATAAGGCCCTCTGTGGGATGCTGTGGTGTAAGGACCTGTTATAAGGCCCTCTGTGGGACGCTGTGGTGTAAGGACCTGTTATAAGGCCCTCTGTGGGACGCTGTGGTACAAGGACCTGTTATAAGGCCCTCTGTGGGACGCTGTGGTATAAGGACCTGTTATAAGGCCCTCTGTGGGACGCTGTGGTACAAGGACCTGTTATAAGGCCCTCTGTGGGACGCTGTGGTATAAGGACCTGTTATAAGGCCCTCTGTGTGAGGCTGAGGCAGCACTGCCTGGATGTGGGCTGCCGTGTCATTACACGGTGACTACTCTGACAGGAGGTGAGATGTCTTCTCCTGGTCTATAATTAGATCAATAGCATACACAGCACAAGGCAAATCATGCAAGACATAATTGTACACATATCACATCACATACAATTCATCTTCATGATTTCCCTGAAATACATTATTCTTTCGTACATTTTAACTTTAGATCAAATTGATAATGTGACGTTCCTCGGTAGTTCGGGGTTTCCGATTTCTACAACAGAGGGACGTGGGGATTGTTTCGGGTCTCGGCCGGACAGGGAATCCGGGCAAGAAACCGAGATGTGATATTTAGAGTCGTGCCTCACGCACGAGGGGGGTTTGAGCGGATCGATCGGGAAATCGGTATTCATCGACGGGGGAGGGGTGTATCAGCCGGGCTGGACCGAGGGGCCTTAGCCACCGGGCGGGGTACAGGCACTTCCGTTGACGGGCGGAGGACTGCGGGGGAGGAAAAGTGGTACGGGGGCAGGAGTAGGCCGTTTCTATCTCTCTAGTGCCGGTACTCTCTTCGGGGTCTACTGCGGACGATCCGCCCTCGTTCTCGGTCCGCGGGGATGTCGGGCCGACGGTCGCCTATTGTTTGGTAGCGTGGGGCCGAGCTGGTCGTGCCTTCGTTCCCCCGGATCCTGGGTTTCCGTTCCCTGTTTCGGGCCCTCGTGCCAGTCCGGTCCTTTGTTTTCGGGACTCCATCCGGGCCAGTTTCGGGCCTTCGTGCCCAGTTTCAGTCCTTCGGGCCTTCGGAACCCCGTCCTAAGTTTCGCCTAATTTCTTCTAACTTCTGCTATTTTACTTAAACTTCTAGTCAATTAGCCTGTATTGGATCATCTTATCGGTTACCATAGGAAGAAGACACATGTTGACACAAGGAGTACTGTAAAGGAACTCATATATTCTCGGGCCTCACCGCCCCTTTTATAGTCTAGTGGTCAGCCCTGATTGGCTGTCTCTGATCACGTGGTTACAAATGACGTCACTTCCGGTTTACTTTATCACTTCCGGTTTACATATTTCTCGGGACTTTCGGGTTTTTCGGGCTTTTCGGGCCCGTTACAAAACATACTTTACTCTGTCGCATTATCTTACTTTTCATATTTCGGTCTTACCAATTGATGAATAGATATTCATCACAATAACAAAACACTTATATAATTATGATGTCAAATGTTAACATTTGGCTCTCGCCTAAATTGCTGATCAGTTTACTTTTTTCCTAGAATTTCACATTTTAAGAAACCATACGATTATGTAGATTGCACATAATCTAAGAAAATGACTGGTAATTGACAATTATCTATATTTAGAATTCATCTATTTCAGATTTTAGATTTCATATGATGCAAAAATAATCTAGGAGAAGACATAATTATATATGCTACCATCCTTCTCACCCCACAGTCCTTGGGGGGGGGGGGGGCAAGGAACTTGGAGGTAAAATCATCAAAACCCTGACCACACTTATAACATCTAAACACCCTTCTCACGACCCTGCACTGTGCAGGCCTGCTGAGCCCCAGACCAAGGTGACAGGAGTTCCCTCGCAGGATCACAACTCTGCATATAGGCTAATAGAGGGACCATTTTGAACTCTTTGTCTAAATTCCATCAAACAAAAATGCAAATTGATTATTTTTAGAAATCATATTTACATGCAAAAATATCTGTTCTTTGCTACAAGTAAACTAGTTTTATGATAAAAGATGTAGTTTAGGTACATTAAGGAATCTTTCAGTATAGCTTGACATTTATTTTGAAAGAAGGCCAACTGTAAACATAAGTCAAAAACAGGCACTCACCAACAGGGATTGTTTTGCACCTCACCCTGAGTGGGTGTTTAGGGGTCCTGGGCTGTGGAACTGAACTGGTGTGAACAACCACAACTAACCCCCCTGTCCCATACTTACACCCTAACTGATGTTAACAAGTACAGACCCTTGACTATCTTAATAGGCACAAATCATCAATCAACTCTGCCCCAAGCCAAGTGATCAGTGCTGCAGACTGAATTGGACTGCACTCCCCTCACTAGGGTTCACATTTCTGCCAAGTGGGGGTGCCACCTTTAGAAAGAAGGGTGTATAGGTAAGTGCTTTTAAGATAGTCCTGAGATGAATCAACTCTAGAAAAATACAATGGTTTCACAATATTACTTAATGTAAATATGGTTTATATGGGTGGCTTCAGGATGTGTTTGGAGTTTGCTAATTTGTTTTGACCAATGCAAATTTCACATTTCACATTGATTTGTCAAAACTCCAAAAATGTGCATAGAGCACATATATATAGGACAGAACCTGAGATTCACATAGCCGCTCCAAGTCGCACTATGCCCAACATTGTCCTCTGATAATAAAGGCCCTCTGTAGGATTCATATGAGGAACTTGACCCCCCTTCAGGCATGCAGCGGATAAAGTCCATGATCCACAATGCGACAAAAAACCAACCGATTTTCCTTCATGCATTTTCCATATTATTTAGAATTACATTTTCCAGCCAAAATATTATTTTTCTGATAAGGAAATTACATCTATCATAAGAAAATCAAGTATTTGACGAACCAATTTTCAAAATCCCTTTTCAATAATCGGCCCAAAATTTCATAGTCGATCATCACCTTGAGTCATCATCTTGCAAGTCCCACCCACTTTCATAAAACACCCTGTTTGTAGGAAGTCTCAGCACTTTGCTAGAATAAAGCTGTTTGTTAGATAGTTGACTCCTACGGAGGTCTAACACTTCAGAGTCCCTGTATTCTTTCCAGTTCTCTCAGTTTTTGATTTCTCAAACGAGCAGTTCCATCGCGACCACTCCTGTGTCGTTAAGTTTAGGTCAATGTACGTATCTTTTCTAACTCAAAGATGAGAATGCCCACTTAAGGAATTTCAATGCAAAATCCAGATTACCCTGACCTTTTCTTCCATGGTCTGCATCTTGGATTACTTCATATGATCTTGGATTACTTCTAGTACATGTGGGACGTATGACCCTTTATGAACCTTTCGGTTGACCATATCTCTTAATTAGAAACATACAATATTTCATATTCATCTAGAACATCATGTCAATTGTCAATATGTTAGAATTTAACATAATTATACTGCAAAGTCACCTATTTCATTGTCCAGTGTATCTGTTATACTCTCTGGCTTTCGCTACTGTCAGTATTCTGATTTAGACTGGTAACAGCAGGTGAGCTCCAACAAGGGAATGTGGCGATAGGATTCAACATTAATCTTTCCTATAATAAGTCTTAACGAGGGCCTCCAACTTACCAAAAATGGGAAAAAAGCAAATAGTTCCAAATCTATATACATAGAAAAATAAGTCTATCCCTACTAAGAATTAAACATATCATATTTATTAGAAGAGGACAGAAATATTACCAGCACAATGTAATTGATGAAACCATAACTTTGCAGCAGTATGATTTAATATGAATTTTCTTCACAGGAGGCCGATCAATTTTCCTATATCTTAACAAAAACTAAAATAATTTTTGAATATAAATACATAGAAGATATTCAATCCCTGCTCCGAATTAAATGTATCATATTTGCTTTAAAAGAATCTAATCTGCAATACATTTGACCATTTCTTCAGCCAATATCTTAAATTACCCAACTACCAGGAGGGTAATATGATATATATGTTATGGATACGGCTATTGGAAATCCTAGCTCCCTGGCTTATCGAAGGTAACTTTTTCTGCCATAGATAGCACCTACTTAGCGAATGACATGATACTTGCTGTCCATATATATACATATCCCCCAGACATAAACAACAGGTTTTACCAGATGTAGGTTAGGATGGCTACTCTTGAACCTATCTTAATGACAGGAATAGGAGACTGACACCTGCAACTTTGATAGAACCCCCAGCACCAGCACTTAAACAGGACCCCCCTGATTGGTGAGGGGGCGCGGGGTGGTAAATTGGGTAGAGCGGTCGCTTGGCATTCAGGAGTCCCAGGTTCGATCCTAGGCTGGGCCAGCATGGCTGCCTACACTTCTCTGCGTTTCCCCCAGCGGCAACAACAGGGTTATCAAAGGCTCCTCGACAGCCACCAGCTGTTGTGTGTTGGGCCCTGTCTATGGGACCCTGCACATTAAAGAACACCTGCATCAGTAAAAGTGAAGCGGTACGGTCTCTACCTCCTCATGGATATGTATATTTCATAGATACAATCATCAAAAAGACAGAATTGTCAAAACCTTGTTCTTGCTGTGATCTGACTATAGATGTTGATATGGTGTTAAACACCAATAAACAACCAACAAACCTGTTGGTGAATATGCTCATATATTTTCCAGTTCACTTTCCAGTGCAGGAAAAGCCCAATCTAAACACAATACATGTTCTGAATATGTACTTCCTCCAGATGATTATCATTTGATAATCTTAAATGGTCCTAGTGATGGAATCTATTGGAAAAGTAGACGATGTAGACGGGTGCCCCAACTGGGCCATGATTCTTGGTAGGAAAATGAGTGGGTCTGAGACAGGTCTGCACTGTTTATAAGAGGCAAGATTAATATTGGCCCTAAAGAGAGGGGCCAGTGATATCTCAAATCTGGTTATTTCATATACGTTATACCTTAGCTATAATGCTAATAAAGAAGTATGCAAGGTTTATCTGTCAGTAATTGATTTCTTCACGTGATTAATCTGAGTCCTCTGAAAACACAATTCCAGGAAAACACAATCATGTGTGTGACGTCACACACAACAACCATCAAAAAAATGAATTCTTTAAGAAACCTCAGGACTACACATTTGACATAAATCATCATTATGAACAATATTAGATCTTGTGATAAATCATGTAAAAATCAGATTTTTGTCTCAGTTTCAATACATTTGACCTATAGTTTGTGACGTCATGCACAGACTGCTTCACATGATTTAGAAAAAGTCTCATATAAAGAGACTTTTAAAGGTTGTACAGATCATGACAGTATAAGATTTCACAGTCACTGGCCCCTCCCTTTAATAACACACAGTACCGATTGATACAAGGGAGATAGATTGCATGACTAGCTGTGCCTAACAATGGGTATGTAGGTACAAGCTACTAAGAGGGAGAGACCTAGGCTTCTTAAACTGGTCCCAAACATATCCTCCCCACAAATTAATCTGTACTGTAAATCCACATGAATAATTTTTTATACCTTTCTGATTCCAAGTGATTTGTTGAGATACTCAAATTATGTAAATTATATCTGAATTGGTAGATAATCAAAATAATTGCAAAAATACTTGGATTGTTAAATATCATGAAAAGTAGGGACACTAGTTGAGGTAACATGTCACTTAAGGTTAGTGTGGTAAACATGGGATTTATGGGTATATGTCACATGATATGGCATAGCCAATCAGCATTCCCCTGTAGCTTATAAAATGCTGTGCATTACCCGAAATAAACCAGTGTCCTTCAAGGCGCTTGAATGTTCACATTTGATCCGTAGTTGTCTTATGCTTGAGAAGTGGACTATTATGGCTATCACTTATACTTGAGGATGGGACCCGACCAGGACACAGAGAGCTCAGGGCGACTTGTGCTCCTGCTGACCTTAAGGACCACCGCCCAGATCAAACTTGGGGCCCGGGGAAGGTGCCTCGAGGGCTGCCATAAGAAGACATGATCCTCCAAGCTAACCACAAACACATAACAGTAAACATGAATCAGGACAAAATTAGAGAATAGATCTCAACCTATGACACTCCACCCCTGGTTTCCTAGTGCGGCCTTCCAATAAATTCTCCCCGACACCCCGATAAAAAAAAAACCGAGTCCCACAAATAAGCTTGAGGCTGCCCCAACACCGATCGATAAGTTTCTCTAGCACATCCAAACATCAAACCAGGCATTTACATCCTACAACCCACAGCCTTTTGTGATTCATGAACCATTCATGGTCTATGAAGTAGGTTTAGCCTCATCATAAACCATGCCCATTGTTTCCTGTGCCTACACTCAAACCATTAGACTAGCCGATGAGTGCTGTACAAATTAGCGAACTCTATTTATTTGCTATATGAGTACTACTATATAAAAATAGCAATGTATCCTTTTTGTTGTTTCCAGAGTATCATAAGTTTACTCTACAGTTGCAGGATGCCCCCTACTCCTATTCAGTGTTTCAGGAGAAGTCTGTCACCGCGGGCAGAATAGATTGGACCGTAATCACAGACCCTCAGGTCACAGCGTGTCGTGAGATCACAGCATCCTTCCATCAGTCAGGCTGGGATTAAGGTCCATACTCACTAACCCCCCATACCCACTAGGCAATTTTGAGTGGCGATGGGTGACGGGCAACTGGGAGAATTGACCGACTCCTATGATTGGCTGTAAGTATACCACATTGAAATGTGTGTGTTTGATATGAGTCAGCTCTAAAATCAGCCGACTCTAGATCTCAAGTAAATCAGCTGACTCTGGTCAAAATGTGCCTAGTGGGTATGGGCTTAAGCAACTTTAGCAACGATGGATGATGGACGACTGGCAGAACTGCCGATAAAGTCACCGGTGGACTATAATATTAAGCAAGTTTGATATTTTACCAGAAATCCCATGTCCCATGCCCTATTGCCTTGAAAGTACACCATACCCACTGGGGCTCCCCCGGCAATTCATTGATAACCCAGTCGTCCAGTGACTTTACCAGCGATTCTCCTAGTCGCCTGTCACCCATCGCCGCAAAAGTCACTTAGTGGGTATGTGGCTTTAGACCCTGCCAGCCTCAGAGACTGCACCCAGAGGTCAGGCTAAGGGCAGGGAGAGGGGGACATGGTACAGCAGTGTAGGCCTTGGGTGGGCAAGGCCAGGGAACTTTAGTTGATCAATAAACTACTACTTTAATTTCTTTGGTCAAGTTCAAAGTCAATCGATCGATTCAGTCAAATAGTTGTCTAGACATTTCGGGAAGTTCCCATGTGTACAATTAACCTGGAGGGTCCTGAATGGATTCTACTTGATCCGGAGAAGGGGAAGGGTAGGGTAAAAGGGGCGGTGGCCACCCTTACATCCAGCAGAAATTATTTCAAATAATCTATGTTTATTGATTCATACAAACATGACATTAATTATTTTCACTTTTGTTTATGGTGATTGGTTTGCCCCTCCTAGATCACTGACTCTGGATCCCCTCTCTGGTGCCAGTTCCTCCACAACAAGCCAGCAACATCTACAGAAATTGTTGCTGACTGTGCTCCTAGTGATTGTCTTTTTTTTGCAAGACCACAATATATGGCAACACCCTGGCAATGTAAAATGTCTTTTTTTGCTTTTTGCTGAACATTTGTATCTGACAACACCGGAACCGTCTTGGCTGGCAAAGCCGAATCAAACCTGTCTGCTATTTTAGGCATGTTCCCAAGCAATTCTTTTGAAACATTTTTTTGTTGCTAGACACCGTTGCTTTACTATCCCTATAGAAAACAAGCATATGTTTGCTATTTATCTATCAGTGATTGTTGTTTTCACTAATACCAAATACAGATAAAACATACCAAAATGGTTATTGCTGTGTCAGGTTTCCATTATTTCAAACCGTACAAACATTAATGAAAATATATTCAAGACTTGTGACATGTCAGCATATTTCCCAGTATGCATAGTCTGCAGGTAAAATTCCCGGCCAAAGCTGTTGTCGAATGCGTTCCTATGCCAGAACTTCCCTAACATTAATATCAAACTAATCAAACAGGTTCAATCAATTTTCCGCGTTAGAACATGCTCCCAGTCACCTAAAATGATTTGGTGTAACACCATTATCATTTATTACGTTGTAGCATTCATAGTTCATGATACTGAGTCCCGTGGACTGTCACAGATATCTCATGAAACAACAACACAGGGATCAATAAGCAAAGTTATACTTTGATTAAAAATCTGTTCACATTTTTCAAGGATATCTTCAGGAAAATCTCTTTCCTCAAGTTCCCTTTTTCATTACGAGTCATGTCAGTGTCACTCAGGGCCGATGTTTACTTGCCTATGGATTGCAAATTTTAGCTGACAGTTTGAATACACACACGCACAATCATACAATGTCATGTATTTATAAACTATCTGTCCATATTCAGCAAGGGAAATCAAATCAGGTCAATGGAATGGCTCTATTTACGTGTTTCATAAAAAAGATCCTAAAATATCCATCATACAAACTTTTATTAAGGATTAATGAGAACGCTCATTGCTCTGTGGCCTATCACATTCTGAAAACCATCGCAACAGCAAGAGATCAAAACTACTTTTGTTACAAAAAAGACATGAAAAGTGAAGACTTCACAACACTAAAATAAGCCCCTAGCTTAAACTCCTTCTGGGCCACGATAGTTTGACCAATTATGGGCCTTATCCTAAGCTTCAATTGCACTGAAATTGACAGTGTTTAAATAACACAGAAAAGGCAAACTGCAATTAACACCACAATACCTTTTACAACAGCGACACCATGACAATCATTATGCGACAGGCAACTGATAAATTGATTTTCTGAAGGACTACTGGGATCAATCGCTTGCTACGTCATGTTTTCAATTTGTGATTGCATTCAACACTGTAGTCCTATTTGAAGACGGTATTAATAGACAAATCAATACCGTACGAGTCCAAGGAATGCCTTTCCAAAAGGTTTATATTTTCACGAGCTCAGTATCTGATTTGAATAAAACAAATACTGAGTTTTCCCAGTTTCTTTCAGTTTTGTTAAAGATATAGGGTCCATGAAAAGTGTGATGTGTTCAACATTTGTTGCAAACACTCAAAGTAATTTTCGTGACTCTTCTTTGGTCGCCGCCTGTCCTGGCCCCAATCAATTTCCTCAAGCCATATTAGCCCTGGTGCACGTAGGTTGCCGTAGATCTTTGATCTGTGAACGTTATCTTAGCCCTTTGTGACCTTGCACTGAAGTCCATTGCAAAAGATTTATTATATTCTTTAGAGTTAGAGCTAAGTATTGTAATCTCTTACATATTGGCAGGAGTATGTTGTGAATTAAGGTACGTTAGTGTAGTAGCAAGACGCCGAGCGGTGCTCCTGTCCTGTGGCTGGGTATAGAGTATAGGGTTGTTGTAAATGGTGGCACCCCCATGCAGGGATGATTGTAACTGAGTTAGTTCACTCCTAGATAGGTACACACAGGTATAGACGGGACATAGGTGCAATAAGGAAGACTGCCCGGAAACATGATCACGATGTATGAAGTATCCATCTTAGGAGGACATCATGAGATTAAGGGCTTTACCATTTGCGATAGCTTTAATGTAGAAATAGAAATAGGATTAAGGATTGACACCGGTGCTTGGGGCGTGATTCACGTTTCTGCATGTATTTTCGCTCCTATGTTGGCTAGGGCAATCAAATATACATCATTTTGTAGGTCTATTTCTTTCATTTACAGTGATGTAAGTTTTTAGGAGATGAAATAAAAATTCGAAAAACTGTAACACAAAAACCTATTTTTCAACTTTTATTTTTTGAACAAGGATTACCCATTAACTAATGAAGCTACATAGATGGTACTTTTTATACATATCAATAACTTCCAAATACAGGGAAGGGTGTCTCAGAATTTCTATCTAGGCCTTAGTTTTCATTTTATGTCCAAAAACGGGTAACTTGAGGGTGAATTAATTTTTATTTTTATATATTTTTTTTAAAAAAAGGATTGAGGACAGATATCAAAATTCTGAGACACTCTTCCCTCCATTAGAATGTTTAGAATAAGTATACGGAATTTCAAAGACCTAACCCTGATAGTATGTGAGAAATCATTGTTCAAAAAATAAAAGTGGGAAAATCAACTTTTCCTTTTTTGCAACAATAACTTAAAAATACCATAACTCTCTTACATATGCTTTGTATCATCAGATAAAGCATAAACACAGCATTTATTTTATATATGTTACACCTATGCAGATAGAGGAGTAGAATAAGAAAAATGTAATAGTCCTGAGTACCGGAAATCACGGCCCAACCACCGGTGTCAATCCTTAATGAAATAGGTTTAATGCAAGTGAGAATGAGATGTTTGAAAGGTTGAAAGGGAGAGAATCTTATGAGTATTAGGATACCTGCATATAGTGCCAAGCCTGTGGCTGGCGCTATATCAGCAGTATGAGACTTAGGATAGACGAGCAGACCAATATAGACTTCAATCAGAACACATGGGAGGAATAGTCTAACAAGATGCATCTTAATGGTTAGTGCTTAGACCGTAGTAACAACTACAGCAGGTGATAGTAAGGATCGGAATAACTTAGATGTAGCCTTACGGATGGAGTGCTGGAAGTGACGGAGACTCTACTGAGGGTCTCCGGCACAGGTAGACGGGAGGTGACTTTCCCACTAGCTGTTGGGTATCATAGACCTCGAAAGGGGAAGCTTAACCATAGCTATACCTGGTTGGAATGTTACCGATGTTGTTAGCTTACGCAATGGATGGCATGTATTGTATTGATTGAATGACTCTTTACTACTTCAGAATGTCTCAATGGATATAATAAAATTACCTCTTGCCAAGCGCGTGTTCTTTGTATAGGAATGATAGGAATGAGCCCCTTTACTTAGACTCTCTACCGCTGATGAACAGACAAACATTCAAAATAAGACCTAATTGTATTAATAATGAAAGCTAGCTTATAAATACAAAGAACAATAATGAAGAACTCCCTTGATTTATACAGTAATTGTCTTTGTTTAATCATCTTCAAGCAACAAGAAATTAAATGACATGTGATCGACATCATTCAGTCTACGAAATATCGAACATATCCCCATAAGATATAAGTGAGACCAAGAACTATATGAATGAAACATCATACGAGTTGATAATATATGAATAACACCAGTCTAGCTCAACCTGTTCCCTCGCAAAACTGTTCAACATGTTGAATATTTTCACAGAGAATCCGTGTGATTCAGGAGGAGATTGTATGCGAAAATGATTCCAAGGGACCTCAATTCTCAGTGTGAATGATATCTATTCAATTTTGCTAGCTTGAAATTATTGTCTCTATAATGAAACTATTTGTGAATGCATGAGATAAATCTTTGCATGTCTCTGCGACAGAAACTTTGACCAGGGTCAATGGGGCTTAGAGCAGACTGGAGGACTGTAGCTACACTCATAGGTCTTAGAGCCCTACCACCACTTTGTCTCAGTAGAGCCCCCTGGTGAGTAAAGGTCAGACTACCAGCTGGGCCTCCCCTGGTGTGATTACTCAGAACTAACCGGGTACCTAGAGGCCATGGTGACCACAGACTGTCAATACCCACTAATTCTGTTACATCGGTTCTGATTGGTCCACTAATTCTGTTACATTGGTTCTGATTGGTCCACTAATTCTGTTACATTGGTTCTGGTTGGTCCAAATGGCCACAGGAGTAGGGAGATTCTTTAAGGGGATCTATATATATCCATTGCTGCAGTGTACCAATCAGGGGTCAGGAGGTATCCTTCTCATGGCCCTGCGCAGTGCAGACCTACTGACAGCTGACCCAGGTAAGGGGAACCACCCACCGGGGTCAGTGTATTTCATATAGGCTGACACAGGCTAACACAGGGACCATTTTGAACCTGTTGTCTAAATCACAGGAATAAAAAAACAAAAAAAACAAATTTATCATGTTTTGCACTTATATAAACAGAAACATGCAGAAACGTGTTCTTTGCTATGATGTACTCTGCTCCAGACCTAGTGGTCAGAGCTGCAGACTGAATTTGACAACATTCCCCTCACCATTGTCCATTTTTTTGCTAAAAGGGGGCGCCACCTTTAATAAGAAGCTTGCGGGTGAATATACATGCAACTCTAGCCACTGTTCAACCAAAGGGTCAGGAGATGATGTCTGTATGTCACGATCCCAGCACTTTTCACTTAGAAGAATGATGTTTTTGTATACCAGACTTTCATACTAAGTTCAACAGTCGTCTCCAAATAATTTCAAAACACTAAGAAATGTTAAATGGTCCATTCAAATAGCACCAGGAAAAAAACTTGACGTTCAAAGTCAATACTTGTCACTTATTAACGTGTACGTAGAAGCTCGGAATATGAAGCTAAGTGTATGGTGCACGTTCAGTCAGCCTGGCCCTGGTTTAGTCAGCTGCCAGGGAACGGACTGCTTCAGTTTGTTGCCACCAGATGGCAGCACTTCAAGGTGTCGGTGCACTTTCTATAGGCATACTACGACCTCAGTTTGCCCATAGTACACGCCTTACATCGCCATCATATAATGTGTTTTTCACGAGTTAGCAGTTTTTTAAAGAAAATGAAACTTTACACTATTGGGGAAACTCATTTACACCTGTTTTCTAGATAGATAGACATGCAATTCAGTAAACACTATTATTGACTCAGCTGCTCTCACAGCCTACCATAAGCTTTTCTGTACTGTACCCAGGTTAACAGACCAATTCAAAAATGAAGGCTCTATAGTCAACTGATCAAACGAGGACTGCCTAACCTGTTGACTACATATTTGATTATGTCCTGGCAAATAGATATTATGATGACTATTTAGATGAGGTATACTGGTAGAACTATTTTCTACTCCTGGGGATATTGTTCACACAGCCTCTGAGTGAAGTCAAGGTCTGCCTACTAAACCTGCACAGGCATATAGAGAAATAGTTTCAGTCAGTTAACACAAGTTATTCATCAAAAACCTTTGATGATGTTGTTGCAATGATATACGCTTGATGTCCACAGAAAACTTCTCCTCTGTAGTTTGAAGAAATAATGCACATAATATCATCTAGTAGGGTTTGGATATGATAATTATAGAATTAATTTTCACGAGCGTAGGTTAGAGGATCTGAAATAATCATATCAAGAGAATATTTTGGAAAATACGTATTAAGAGTTCAAAGGCAGAACTTCCAGATCTGTGCAGTTACATTAAGACACAACTACAGATGCTGTGCACGAATACCACTAACTACACATTTAGATGTCGAAGACTTTAGGTCACAGGCCCCAGGGGAGTGTACAGCATGACGTTTAGTTAGAAAAGGTGTTTGTGCAAAGCATTTTGACAGTTTCTGTCAAAACTGCCAAAAACTGCATATTAATGTAAATGTGTCCACATAAGTAATGTTTGACATGTTAAAGGGGATTCCCCTAAAAGCCCCGAGGGAGGTAGACACAAATAAAGATGCACGAAAAACGTTTGGTACCTCCCCATTGAATTCTGGCTGCAATACCCTGGTCTCCAGTTTCGTCAGGATCAACCATACATGTTTACGTGTATATAGAATTAAGGCCTGCAAAGTTTCTGCAACAAATGTTCTCATTTGAAAAAGAGTATTGAGTATCGCAGCCTAGGGAATTGTGTTATTATAAGCATAACAGCGACGTTCTGTTTTGTTCTGTCCTGTTATTGTTCTTAGGTTATTTTGATGACTCCAACATACTCCTAAGGTATTGCAAATTTGTTCAGATCCTCAACCGAAATTAAAATGTTATTGTAATGTTCTGTTTTCTTTTCTTCTTATTTTGAAGTCACCAAATGATAATAACTACGATGATGAATTTGTAAGTCTCAATTTCACCATAAAGTAATATAACTGTTGCATGCCTTTTTAGTACGTAACAGACGGACAATGAAGCATAATCCCAGAACAAATGACTACGTCATAATTTAGTTTGGTGTGAACCTTCCCAACTGGATCCTCATTAACGTAAGGGGCTGTCCATAAATAATGTCACGCACAAGGTGGTTGGTACGTGGATTGAACTGCAGTGTGACACTGCCTGAAAATGGGCCTTATTCCCATGTTTAGATTAGAAAATTTAGTGTGACAGGGGGGTGGCTGGGTCCTGAAAATACCCCGAAACAGTGTATGGACGGCCCCTAAGGGTATGTGGCATGCACTGTGTGCCTGAACTCGAAGGTTCAATTCTTACTTTGGCTAAAATTCCCATGAATTCAGCAATACATTCCCTGCTGGAAATGTACTGGTAGAACTAAGGGAATAGGAGTAGTTTCCATTGCCCCACCAAATAAATCAGAGCTGTAATATGGTAATTTATTTACATAGATACATGTGATTTATGATTATTTCGAATTGATCACCAATATTATACTTACAGGACATATTTCTTATCAGTCAGTTAAAGTTTATAGACTTGTTGGAAATGATACAGTATTCCACACTATAGCTATGCAGGCATGCAACATTGTCATAGAATGACAAAAACGTTAGCGTTTTTGTAGACCTACTTTGGTTCTTATTACATAATTCTGAAGGTAGCCAGTAACGTCTCTCTCGAACAAAACGTTTACGTTGTGTTGTGGCAATATTGCAAGATTCTGGTTTTCCTAAAAGATAACGTTAGTATAACAGTGTGCATTGGTAAGGTCTCAAATCCTATAAAATGTACATCTATTATAACACTCTGTTTTGCTAAGTCTCAACCTAACCCAACATAACATAAATGTTATCTGAAAGAGCGTTTTTGTTTGTGATTTCAATCGTTTTATATTTGAATTCACATAGTTGCGTAGGACTGGATGTGATATGTACAATTTAAGTCTACAAGCATATTAGTGGAAATCTTTTGACAGCTTTTTAGATTCATGGCTTTTACTGCACCTCCCCAAGATTAATATCCGTTTTTTTTTTACTAGTACAGGTACATTTCTCGGTATGCTAAAGTTAACCACATCGTCCTTCCCACCTGCTAGAAGCAGTGAACAGCGCTAACCAGCTCTGAAAAGAGCGTAGAAACAGTAGTGAACGGCGCTAACTGGCTCTGAATAGAGCGGACAAACATAAGTGAATGGTGCTAGTCAGCCCTGAATAGAGCAGACACACAGCAGGGAACGGC
Organism: Lepidonotus clava; assembly: GCA_936440205.1. Taxonomy (NCBI): domain Eukaryota; kingdom Metazoa; phylum Annelida; class Polychaeta; order Phyllodocida; family Polynoidae; genus Lepidonotus; species Lepidonotus clava. The sequence continues at coordinate 50,355,371 of OW387145.1, forward strand.
ACTAACCAGCCCTGAATAGAGCAGACAAACAGCAGTGAACGGCACTAACCAGCCATGAATAGAGCAGACACACAGCAGGGAACGGCACTAACCAGCCCTGAATAGAGCAGACAAACAGCAGTGAATGGCGCTAACCAGCCCTGAATAGAGCAGACAAACAGCAGTGAACGGCACTAACCAGCCATGAATAGAGCAGACACACAGCAGGGAATGGCACTAACCAGCCATGAATAGAGCGGACAAACAGCAGTGAACGGCGCTAACCAGCCATGAATAGAGCGGACAAACTGCAGTGAACGGCGTTAACCAGCCCTGAATAGAGCGGACAAACAGCAGTGAACGGCGCTAACTGGCTCTAAATAGAGCGGACAAACAGCAGTGAACGGTGCTAACCGGCCCTGAATAGAGTGGACAAACAGCAGTGAACGGTGCTAACCAGCCCTGAATAGAGCAGACAAACAGCAGTGAACGGCGCTAACTGGCTCTAAATAGAGCGGACAAACAGCAGTGAACGGTGCTAACCGGCCCTGAATAGAGTGGACAAACAGCAGTGAACGGTGCTAACCAGCCCTGAATAGAGCGGACAAACAGCAGTGAACGGTGCTAACCAGCCCTGAATAGAGCGGACAAACAGCAGTGAACTGCACTAACCAGCCCTGAATAGAGCGGACAAACAGCAGTGAACGGCACTAACCAGCCATGAATAGAGCGGACAAACAGCAGTGAACGGCACTAACCAGCCATGAATAGAGCGGACACACAGCAGTGAACGGCACTAACCAGCCATGAATAGAGCAGACAAACAGCAGTGAACGGCACTAACCAGCCATGAATAGAGCGGACACACAGCAGTGAACGGCACTAACCAGCCATGAATAGAGCAGACAAACAGCAGTGAACGGCACTAACCAGCCATGAATAGAGCGGACACACAGCAGTGAACGGCACTAACCAGCCCTAAATAGATCGGACAAACAGCAGTGAACGGCACTAACCAGCCATGAATAGAGCGGACAAACAGCAGTGAACGGCGTTAACCAGCCATAAATAGAGTGGACAAACAGCAGTGAACGGTGCTAACCAGCTCTGAATAGAGCGGACTAACACGGTGTTTGAGGTCCCCAGAATCACAAAGACTGCAAACAGTGAACAGAGCAGGGTCAATATTGAAAGTGTCTGTAAAGGGTCAGGGCATTCAAATACAGTGCCACTCGCTAAGGGAGTTAGACAGGCGGGGTTTTAGACTAGGCAGAAGGTGTAAGGACGTTGTAACAACCCAAAGGTAGTCTATAATATCTGATCATATTCTTTAAGACAACAATGATAGTTGATCTAATAATGCAAAAATAATTCAGAATAAATCTATTTAATTCTAACCTGTTTTTATAAACGTCCTAGAACGTCTCTGGGAATTCTAGCCTTATGGATATGCATATTTACTATTATATAAGTATCTAACAATTATAGATGCTTTAATTTGTTATTATGAGGGTCATAGCCAAATTCATATTTTAGTATTTCTTTTTTATGAGAGCTTATGAAACTCTAAATGTATGGTGCAAAGTTATACATATCACCAATTAAAGGGATAACAGACTGTTTAAACTGACATAATAACAGGTACACTGACATTAAATACCACGACACAGACTGTCTCAAATACAATGTAAACATGAGTAGCAGTGCAAAAGCACACCTGACTAGTACATATCATCAAAATAAATCTGATATCTATGTGTTATAAATCTAGTGAATTTCTAAAAGTGCAATTGAAAATGTAACTACTGATGAGGCAAAGGAGAACATAAGCGTGTTGTCACAATTGGGCATTTAGATGAACAGTAATGTTTATAAAAAATACGTTTCACTGGACCAACCCGGGGGGCATGGTGAATGTAAAATCCTGTAATCTGATTGGTTTAGGACATTGCAGGTGTACACAATGCACATTAGCAACCTAGGAATAGACCTTACCAGATACAACAATCTTCTCAGCTTGTTAGCAGTCATTAGGGGGTATGTTATGCACCATAGACATGATGATGATGGTTGGAGTTTAACACCACTCAGCAATTCCTCGGCTATATCAGGAGTCTATGGTGATGGAAATGATGGCAACGCAAGTTGGTCTAACAGGCAAAGCCCGGGCTTGAAACCACGTTCAAAGCGAGGCGCTTAATCACTATACCATCCCATCCCCCACCTTGCAGGGGTGGATCCAGAAGGTGGGGGGGGGGGGGTTCAGGGGGTCCTGACCCCCTTCTTTTGGTGGACCCCTCAACTAGGCAAAGAGGGGAAATGTTGCATGCATGTGTGCGAATATATGCCACGCACCAGGATTATATTATTTCGAGAGGCAGTGCTAATTCCTAGGCCACCTTCTCTACTATTGACCCCCCCTCCCTCCCCCTACAGACAATCACATTAATTGATTATCACTATTCCCACCTTCTGAGGACGGCAGTGTCATTTACCTGAAAAACCTTAGATTAATTTAGACAGGTCGGGCTTTTGGGACAGGACAACGCGCCTTGGCACATTCCGTAGGCCAGGGTTTGAGGCGTTTCGGAATCGACATAATTGCGTGTGAAAACTGAAACATTTCTTCTTCGAAATTCAACACCTCATATCTCCAAATATATTTCAATATCAGGATCTCAATTCCTGGTTTATATGATCTACCAAGGTGATAATCAGGATGAGAAGAATAAATAAATAAAAGGTACCTTTCTGAAAAGAAATAGTATTTTTTGCTACTGTGATGAATGCCTATTCATCCAAATACGTAAAGAGACCAAATAAGAGAAAATAAGGTAATATGACAAAAAGTATGTATGTTCGTAAAAAGAACGAAAGTGTAAAGGAACGAAAGTGTAAAAAGCCCGAAAAAGAGGCCCGAATAAGTAAAGGAACGAATGTGTAAAGGAACGAAAGTGTAAAGGAACGAAACCCGGAAAGATGTAAACCGGAAGTGATATGTAAACCGGAAACGAGAATGTAAACCGGAAGTGATGTCAGTTGTAGATCACGTGACCGAAAGCAACCAATCAGGGCTAACCTCTAGGGTATATAAAGGGGCGGTGAGGCCCGAATAAACAGAGTTCTTTAACAGTTCTCCTTGTGTCCAGACGTGTCTTCTTCCCTTAAACAACCGCTGAGATGAGCCGATACGAGTTAATTAACCAGAAGTTAGAGTAAAATAGTAGAAGTTCGAGATAAATAGGCGAGACTTAGGACGGGGGCCCGACGGCCCGAGGAACGGGAACGAGGACCGAAGGACCGAAGGACCGAAGTAGGGCGCGAAGACCCGAAACTGTCCCGGATGGGGTCCCGGAAGTGTAGACACGGAACGGCACGAAGGTCCGGAACACGGAACGGAGACCCGAAGTCCGCGGGGACGACGGCGCGGCTGGCTCGGCCCCATGCTACCAAACAATAGGCGACCGTCGGCCCGACGACCCCGCGGACCGGAATCCGGGGTGGATTGCCCTGTCGAGGTGAATACCGGCCTGGGAGATAGAGCGAGACGAACCACGGCTCCCCCCTTACCCCTACCATATTTTCCCTCCCCCGCAGTCCTCCGCCTGACACCGAGCACCCATTCCCAACCAATTCGCTCAGCCCCCCCTCGTGCGCGAGGCACGACTCTAAAAACATCACATCCGTTCTTGGCCCGGATTCTCCGTCCGCCCGAGACCCGAACAATTCCCACGTTCCTCTGCTGTAGGAATCGGCAACCCCGACTTACCAGAGAACGTCACAGTATCCACATGGTTAAAATACATATTTTCGTTCTATGGAAAAAAAAGTACTAATTTCACAATGAAGAAATGATAATCATATTTGAATCTGTAAATGAGAGTTTTGGCATTTTTTCCAAGGTTAATGACTGATCTTAGGTACTGAAGACCAACAGGAACGGTATTAGAGTCTCAATCAGAATGAGTTGCAGGATGAAAACATTTGCCACTTTTTATTTTACTATAACCTTTTTTCATTTTTTTAATGGACTCACCATTCTACTGTATGAATTGTGGTATAACTAACAAGACTATGTTCTGGAAGAGTACTTAAAAAAATAAGAGGGCCGACGATTTAAAGGCTCCAATTGTAGCCTATATTTGGCAGAGATATGGGGCTACAAAGTTGGCATCAGATTTAAGGGTTTCTATATGGCCCAACGTTGGGTCAAAAATGTGTAAAAAGACTTCGGAATGTGATTTTCAAATTTGAAATATGTTTCCTCAACATATTAAGTAGCAAGCCGCTGTTGCCTGATCTCCGTCACATAATCAAACCATGCCAACCCAGACAACAGCGATGGTTTTGACCATATTTTGACCACATTTAATTGAATGATGAATCCATTTCTGCCACTTACCTCCTATATATTTTATAAGCTGAAGGACACAACTAACATCTGATGAAAACAGAATATCAAAATAATGGTCGCAAAATGTCCTCCTTACACATTAAAAAAACTGTGGCGCCAACCCTTGCTGTTGTTATGAATATGGGATACCTTTGCTGTTCAACAAGGATGACTCTCGCTGTGGGTGCCAACCATCGCAACTGATTGGTGTTAAGTAATTTTTTGCGCCATCAAAAAACCTGAGATTGCTGTAAATGAGCTGTGATCTTGACAGCATTTAGACCTACAGTGTCCCTTCAATTATCAACTTACAGAATTTAATTTGATCCAGTCCAAACAAAAGATATTGGCATTTCACAACGAAGGTATTGTAGCAATGATGCTGATGTACTTATCATTTACGATGGGTCATTGTTCACCGGACCACAGGTCAGTGCAATACCATCATTCTTAATTACCTGATGACAATATCACTGTCATTACCTTTTCTGATTGACGATTGTGTTATCGTTAATTTACCTGACCCGTAATTGTATCATTGTTACTTGACCTGACCCATAGCTGGAGTGCTACCTTTTACCTGCGGCCTACTGCACAATAAATTTCCTAACAACAAATACGTTTGTAACAACATGTACATTTTTCAGCCTCAAAATAAACCTATTTAGAATACTATTTTCGAAAATATTGCTGTTAAGCAAATGTCCGTTATGCTATCTTAACTTGATCCTAACAACGAAATGTTTCGTTGTTACAAACACCCTAAACATAAAAATTCTGTTTCTGAAATTCTGAATTCTGAAAATTGATATATGAAGGAAAAAGAGTAAGAAAAAACATAAAAGTTACAGCTCATTGAGGGCATTCTTAATAAGTTTATTTTAGTGTCAAAACGATTGTTGTTACAATAAAAGTAAATACAAAAATGTCCATTGTTTGATCGATTTTCGTTGTTACAATCAGTATTGTGCAATGGGCCAAAGATTTTTCTGTTGATGCTCGACGTTCAAGTGAGCATTAGAACCATGTTTTCAATATCATGGCCATTTCATCCTTCTGAATTATTTTTAGTAAGAGTTTTGACGTCAACCGTCAGATTTTTGTTTCTTACGCAGTGTGCTGGTAATGATTTTGGAAGTAGCCTACAGCCCGATAACCACTAGGCAATATTGACCTAGTTGGCCGACCGATCGCTGGTAAAATTGGCCGTACATTCTAATAGAATCAGCCAATTTTAACTATTAAGATCACCAGTCAGTATGTTATATTGAAATATACACGTTAGATATGAGTCAGGGTTAAAATCAGGCGACTGTTTTAGTAGAGTTGGCCGATTTAAGCGGCGATGAATCTTCCGACTTTGGTCAACGTCACTTACTGGGTATGGGGCTTGAGCCTTCCTGAATATGCCAATCCTACATTGGGAATCTCCCAGGTTTGATAAAAATAACAATATAAGCCATGTTTGTATCCCAAAGCATGGGTTACTGAAATAAGTAAGAATTGTAGTCGTTGTGGTAAACGAATGCTCCTTCCTCCTCAGACGGCAACCGTGAGGTGGGGAATTGTAGTTTTCTATGTCCCCAAGTACTGCTAAAACAGAATCATTTTTCATTTTTTATCAATTGATATTTGGAGGTTTGCGAACCAATCAACATGCTGTATTTCAGGCCAGAGTTGGACATTGTAAGTTGGGCTGACAGGCTTTAATATTGGGTCTTACAGGGAAAAGGCCGCAATTTCACAAATTCCAGGAGCAGTCTTTTAATTAAGTGAACAAGGATTGGCTTATTCTATCCCATCCTCTACCCTGGGTCCCTTTAAAAAGACAGAGTTTTATAACTCAAGTTAAGTCGACTTATGAGTATCATCGCATTCATAAAGAGATATTTAGTTGTTGAATACGTAAGGTCCTTCCGCCTTCAACGGCTAAAAAGGGATAAAGAGTGGTTTACAGTGTACGTCTCCATTGGTAAAACTGACCTTCATTTCCGAGCGGCTGGAGTTGATTAAGAGCTTCTAAGTACCCATTGAGTGAGTCAATTTAACTTCCAGATGAATTTTGACATTCAAGATATCAGGAAAAAAACTACTGGGAAACGTATGACAAAAGTAGATATCTATTTCTAGCGATCTATGAATCAACCCAAATTTTGTCGAATTGTTCAATGGGTTGCTCCCTACAATCATTCTTTGCTCTTTGACTATGCTTTAAGACTGGTCCCCACAGGGCTACCCAAATTGGTTTGGTCACCAGCGACTAAGGTTAGTTAGTAGACTGATGATTAAGAAAACATTGGCGCTCTGATGTCTGGTGACTAACAACTTTAATATTTTGCCCATGCCAGCAACCAAACCACAGCATTTAGAGCAAATTGGCAAGTGACTAAATTGTTTAGTTGCCGCCATTTAGTTGCCAAGTGCAACTTGGCTATTAACTTGTTTTTCCACTGGCGACTAGTTAGTCGCCTGGCAATTAGTCGCCTTGCAACGTACTAACTTCGTAATCACCGGGCAACTGCGATCATCACGTGCACCTGGGTTTAGTTGCCACGTGGAGACCAGGCTTTAGAATGGCTGAACCGCTTTCCATCCCTGCATTCTCCACAAGTCATATATCCTGTTTTCCCAATAAATTATGTGTTAGTGAATGTACTGACGTCAACTGTCAAATCAGTGTGCATTGGTCTGAATTCCTGGAACACTTCTCGAGACAACCCAAGTAATTATGAGTCTGAACCTACCTCCTGTGTCTTCACTTCACTGAAGGCTATAGATAGTCCCGCCCTGGACCTACCCAGAACCACCTGAGGACGGCTTTTGTCTTCAAGGACAGACTATAACGACCGACTTCCGGTTTATTAATTGGAAATAACCTTCACAATCTGCGGCGTATTTTGACATGTTTAATATTAACTTCATAGGGGTGTCGATAGGGGGCCCGTGTCGCATGTCGAATTTACGAAAGGACTATGTTGTACGTCTCTATATTTTCAATATTCATGTCGATTTTAAGAACTTTCCATGTCGCATGTTGAATTTAAGGAATACCCTGTCATGTCATTTATGTTTATTTCATCAAAAGCCCCATGTTGCATGTAGAATTCTAGAAATGGCCAGCTCACCCTGTCGATTTTAATGGTCTACACCCATATACCATGCTACCCTGAATCTCAAATTAAAATTCTAGGAAATTTGAATCTAGAACTCATTATTCTTTTACTTTATCTTTGAACCAGGATATGATTTCCTATCAAACATTACATTAAGGACATAAATGCTTCTATTTGTTCAACTTTAAAAAGTAACAGTGCCTCATATATTTTGGTTTAAATTTAAGTTTGGTTCCATATTACACAAATGACACTATTTGCCTTCTCTTGCCTTCTCTTTGAAAGTTATTGCTAATTCAGAAATTTCAGAATCATTCTCAACTGCTTTTCCACCAAGTATTATATGTCTCCAATATAATGGTGGGCGATACATAACTCGTGATACACGATGGGTACAAGGACAGGTCAAATGACATATTGTCATTCGTTCTGAAGATGACGCTTTATTTTCTACTCTATCTTTAGCAGTGATTAGTGCCTGTACCTACATATCAAGGGAGCAATTCATCAGGTAAACTATATGAACCCAATGCTGATGCTAGCTTAAAACTTAATCTATCCAAAGGTGAAAGTTTAACAGATTATATGTGTATATATAATATGTATGTATGTTGTCTCAGGATGGAAACTACCTGAGTGTTAGTACCAGCCAGGTGTTTCATGAGACTGACCTTATTATGAGGTGATCTTTAGCACCTGATAAAGTCAGTAGCCACCAGTGGGCTGTTTACGGCAGGTAAACCACCCTGCTTATAATGGCGATACCATATGGCTAACCTTATCATTCCTTACTATCAGGGACTCAAATGTCCCATAAAGCAAGTAACAACCTTTTGTTCCTTGCACAACAACCACACTGTCTGTAATGTTTGTCCCATATGGCTAACCTGCTTACTAAATACCAGTCCCACTATATAGCCAGTATATAGCATCCTACCTGGTCAATCATACTGCTCAAGTTTAATATTGTATATGGTAACTTTCCTTTTTAATCAACATTTAGCACCCCATAAGATCTGGACCAACCAATTGGTCATCTGCTCCACTGTGCTCAACCTCACTTTCCATATCAGGTCTTGCATCCAAATAACATAATCATAAGGTGCCAATCAGTGCCCTGTCAGGCCCTCAGTAGACTGCTACTTATAACATCAACACAACATCCCTCTCACATATTGCTAACCATATTGTTAGGTGACAGTTGGCACCCCATGAAGTTGATTTATAGCTGGAGGCCATTCCCTGTTTACCTCTGAACCACACCATTACACCATCTCTTCAACACAGGTAACACTAGTAGGGTATTTTCCAGTCATGATTATCAGGCCATGATCTATCTTTGGAGTTAAACTAAACAATGAGTAAGTACATTCTGTAGTCTCAGTACACTTGATATTGCCGTGAAGGCATACATTATGAAACACAATTTGATGTCAATATAATCTCACTTGATATTAGCTTTAGAGATTTAGATAGCTGAAATACTGATAAAATCTTTGTAAAGCTACATGCTCAAACAAGAGATTTCATTTTCGTCTGTAAAAAAAAAAGGAAAATCGCTTTTCACTTAGTGTATAATTAATTAATTATTTGCCATATATCTGTTTTTGATATAAATATACTTATTCTAACCCAGTGCTAATTTCCCCTTGAGAGGCTCCTGTACTGAAGATTGGCAACTAGAAAATATTATATTGGGAGCTTGTAGGCCATTCGCGCCTTACCACATAACCACACCACACCATCTCTCTCACATACAGGTAACAATATTGTTGTTAGGTGATATTTGGCACCCCAAAGCAGCTGGCTAGCCATTGGCTCCTTACCATCCAACCGCACCACAACACACCATCTCTCTCACATACAGGAACCCCATAGCAGGTGGTTAGCTCCTTACTACCCAACCACACCGCTTGTCTCGGCTCAATCTAGTAACAATGTTGTTAAGACACCTTCAGCACCCATAGCAGGCACATGGTAAGCCATTCGCTCCTTACTGCATAACCGCCCAACACCATCTCTCTCTGATATAGGTAACAATAATTGTCAGCCAATATTTGACACTCCATAGTAGCTTATTAGCTCCATACCACCACACCATCTGTCTCCAACACGGGTAACAATAGTGTTAGGTGACCTTTAGAAGGTGGTTATAGCTCCACACCATCTCTCTCTAAAACAAAATTAATAATAACATTGTTGGTGACCTTTGGCACCTCATAGCAGGTGGTTAGCTCCTTACCATCCGACCGCCCCGCTTGTCTTGGCTCCATCTAGTAATATTACTGTTAGGTGACCTTCAGCACCCCATAGAAGGCAGCTGGCAGCCCATTTGCTCCTTACCAATCAACCCAAAAGCATCTCTTACACATCCGGTTAACAATAATTGTCAGGTAACCTTTGACACACCATAGAGGCTGGTTAGCCATTCACTTTTTACCATCCGACCGCACCACACCATCTATGTCTTCTATAGGTAGCAATAATTGTCAGGCGACATTTGGCACCCCACAGATTCTGCTTAGCCATTTGCTCATAACCACATAACCACCCAACTCTCCCACACCATCTCTCACACACAGGTAACAATACTGTTAGCCAGCCTTTGGCCCCCATAGCAGGTGGTTAGCTCCTCACCACCCGACCACACCGCTTGTCTCGGCTCACTCTGCAGGTAACTACTCAGCTGCCCTGTCCCCGCTGTCCCCGTTGCCCGCCCGCAGCCAATCGCTGCCACGACTGCCCGCTGCAGGCCGAGCAACCCCCGCTTACACCCACTCACAGCACGCGAGACTCACAGCAACAGGAGGCAGGCATTCACCAGCAGCTCTCGCGGGTGTTGAGAGCAGCCGAGCAGCTCCGAGCAACTCTAGGCACTGATTATATGGGAGGACACAACTCTGGTTGTCAACCGCCAACCGCGTGGGCACATTTCTGAGCCAGGTAAGTGTGTGAATCTGTTCTTCCCCATTTCAGACACATTGAGAGTAGGTTCTGATACTGAAGCAGGCCAAAGATACCTCAGATAATGCTTAAGTGAGGTGCTTAATACTCCTATTCACACAACAATGGAATCCCGAAAGTTCTGTGTAGGGCCTTGTAGGAGGGAAGTAGCGTATGTCAGGGGCCTGTACCTCCAACCTGCTCTATGGGGCCATTGCCTTTTGCCTCGGACCCACAAGGCTTCATTGATGCCCAAGTCAGCAGTTTACTACCAACAGAAATCAGCCGATGTTTAGGACCGAATCATATCAAACTCGTGTATTTCAATATAGCATATAGATGGCTATCAGTATGACCCATCTGTATGCTATATTGAAATATGCAAGTTTGATATGAATCAGTGCTAAAATCGGCCGATTCTTACGGTACAAAAGGCTGATTATAGTCCAAATTGGTCAGATGGTTCGGTGCTTTTTCTGCCTGACCCATGGGCCCGGGGGGTAGGTCAGGGGTAGGTCAGAGGTAGGTCAGGGGTAGGTCAGAGGTAGGTCAGGGGTAGGTCAGGGGTAGGTCAGGGGTAGGTCAGGGGTAGGTCAGGGGTAGGTCAGGAGTAGGTCAGGGGTAGGTCAGGGGTAGGTCAGGGGTAGGTCAGGGGTAGGTCAGGGGTAGGTCAGGGGTAGGTCAGGGGAAGGTCAGGGGAAGGTCAGGGGTAGGTCAGGGGTAGGTCAGGTGAGGTGATGAAATATCAGGGACATGATGCCTGGTCTTCAGGGAAGGATAACATGTCTCTAATCTGCACATTCTGAGATAAGAGTCTCTAAACATCAAACGTTTAGGAGCTATCTAGGAAGGTTTTACTATAGGTCTGCCAGCGGAGAAATGACCTAAAACCTAAAACTTTTTTATGAGTGATAGTTTTAGATAAGTGTCTTTTGCCATTTCATAGCACATTTTTCTATATATCTCATCTATTATGATAATTCACAAATATATTTTCTTAGTAATAAATCATGCAGTTAAGGACTCATGGTTTTAGAATCTCTTTTCCTTTGGTTCTATAAACCGCAATCACAGAATCGGTCCTGTCTTATTCGGCAGACCTAAAGCGCAGTGCATGCCCAGCATTATGTATTGTTCCGTAGGAAACCTCCGACACAGTTTAGAAAACATGAAAAGAAATCACAAGTAAAGTAAACTGCTGTAGATTCTCACGGATAAGTAAAGAGTAAGTTTCGCAAATTATAATTACAAATTCAATTATAATTATATCATTTGAAGGAAATAGATTTTAATCACACCCATGGACAATCTATAGAGACAAGCAATGAATACTTCTGAAACACCAATATTTTTTTTTATAATGAAAAAAAAATAATGGAGGAATAATGGTATTTTCATAAGTGTATTACAAATATATTCAGCAATGAATTCTCCGTGCCTACTTCCATGTGCAAATTAAGCTGTAAAAAGCAGAAAAAATTGTTGATTTTATTCTACTAAACCTGACATTTAACCACCGGTGTTTTTTTCAATGTGTGCAATTAAGAATAGCTAAGAATGATTTCTAGTTTCTGCAAGCTGCTGGAGGATGTCTAATAGTGTGACATCCTCTCCTGAATCTTAGATTTACAAACAAGATATTTTGATTTAGAAATAATACATATTTAAGTTATGATCGATCATCCTTTTAGTTTGACAGTTAGAGTAGCTTTATATGTGTTCAACGCTGAGACCTTTAAACAATCAGACTCTCACATTGTTCTGTCCATGTTTGAGTCGTCCTAAAGCCCCATTCGTCGTGGTTGATGTTTTCGTCGCAGAGACTCACGAAAATCCTATCTTAAGGAGTCGCAGACAACTTCAGGTGTGACAAAATTGTTGCAAGCTGAAGAAATTGATCGTATAGCATTCACACTGAGAATTGAGGTCCATTATGATCATTTTCGTAAGGAATTTCGTATTGAATCGTACAGGATCTCTACAAAAATATTCAACATGTTGAATAATTTTGCAAGGAAAGAGGTCGCAGAGGGCCACGACAATCCAACGTTGCCAACGATCTTAGAGGTTTACGACAAACCACTTTCCCCACGGCGAATGAGGCTTAACCGACAGAAGCCCACCAGGTGCGCGTTCAGTCCTTGAACTGATTACGTCTGGTCCTGTACAGAGGTCTGATGGGAAGGACTGCACCTGATGACCTTAGCCTCATGTAAGACGAGTACACAGGTGTTAACCAACATACGGATGATGACGGGTGGTCTCATGATTAAAAACCTATCGCAGGCAAAAGTAGGTCAAAGTGGTCGGGAATGCTACCTGTTGCCTTCAGGATAAATTTAAAACATTTTTGAAAATGTATCAGAAAATTCTCAGCACTGATCCAATACTCGCGGCTATTTACCAGAAGGCCTGGGCCAAATTAAAAGACAAATTGTTCAGGACAACCTTACAGTAACCATGGCAAACAGTTTACTCAGACCGACAAAGTAGTGAAGCCTGTCATAAATGTTAATTGTCGAGGCTATTTAACAGCCACATTCCGATATTGAAACTGTGGTTGGAAGGATTATGAATTAAGCCTTAGCATTGCATCTAGCCACAGTAAAATAATCACAATATTATTATTCTTATAATTTATTTATTTTATTAAAGGGAGCCAAACCAATATTATTGACAACATTTTCAAAACTCAGATAAGTAAAGAAATATGTTAGATGAGACCAGTTAAGGTCAATGGTAAAGTATTAGCTGTGAAAACAAGCTCAAAATAAAGTAGAATGCCACAATAGATGGTAAAATTTGCATTTGTTTGTAAACAAACCCTATTTTTGCGGATCCACATTAATTGATTTGAGCAAAGAAAATGTGTTTTTAATAACTTTTTACCATATTTCATGGTTTAGATTTTAACATAGGTCAGGAATAGGCTCAAGGAATGGATTTCCAGGATTATTTGAGTTTGGAAAATTTCATTGAATTTATTGGTTTTGGCTCCCTTTAAGTAGAGTAAAATGCTTACATTTAACCATTCCGTCCTACTATTGTTCCTTTCTACCAAGTCCCCATAGCCCCAAGTCCAAATACTCGAGAACTCGGGCCGGTGGGGCTGGAAGCAAACCAAATAATTGTACATCAGTCTCTTTTCAAAATCTCTAGGATTTATACCTAAATGACTATTTCGTCAACTCGTCCCTATTCCACAGTTTATGGGTGGAGTAGTGCCAAAATTGTAGTTCGACAGCAGCCTGAGTTCACCTGGCCCAATTTCTCTGGTTACCCTATTCCATAATTATACCGAAAGTATGGGCTGCCGATATTGCGCATCTTCATGGTAATGTTCTTTATCAAGATAGTTTACTTTTGGCCCAATTTCGGCTGCTGAAAGTGCAGTATCGGCTGCTGAAAGTGCAGTATCGGCAAAAGATGCATAATTGGCAAAAGACATTTACCAACATATTGGTATATTTGGTCAGTGAGTTCACCGATTATAAATGGGCACTGGTGAAATTCTAGCAGCTTCTAATCGGCCTCACTCTGTCGGTACGTGGAATACGGCCTTTACTCTGTCGGTACGTGGAATAAGGCCTTTACTCTGTCGGTACGTGGAATACGGCCTTTACTCTGTCGGTACGTGGAATAAGGCCTTTACTCTGTCGGTACGTGGAATAAGGCCTTTACTCTGTCGGTACGTGGAATACGGCCTTTACTCTGTCGGTACGTTGAATAAGGCCTTTACTCTGTCGGTACGTTGAATAAGGCCTTTACTCTGTCGGTACGTTGAATAAGGCCTTTACTCTGTCGGTACGTGGAATACGGCCTTTACTCTGTCGGTACGTGGAATAAGGCCTTTACTCTGTCGGTACGTGGAATAAGGCCTTTACTCTGTCGGTACGTGGAATACGGCCTTTACTCTGTCGGTACGTTGAATAAGGCCTTTACTCTGTCGGTACGTTGAATAAGGCCTTTACTCTGTCGGTACGTGGAATAAGGCCTTTACTCTGTCGGTACGTGGAATACGGCCTTTACTCTGTCGGTACGTTGAATAAGGCCTTTACTCTGTCGGTACGTTGAATAAGGCCTTTACTCTGTCGGTACGTTGAATAAGGCCTTTACTCTGTCGGTACGTGGAATAAGGCCTTTACTCTGTCGGTACGTGGAATAAGGCCTTTACTCTGTCGGTACGTTGAATAAGGCCTTTACTCTGTCGGTACGTTGAATAAGGCCTTTACTCTGTCGGTACGTGGAATACGGCCTTTACTCTGTCGGTACGTGGAATACGGCCTTTACTCTGTCGGTACGTGGAATACGGCCTTTACTCTGTCGGTACGTGGAATACGGCCTTTACTCTGTATTCACTGGCAGCTACCTGTTGGCTTGAAAACAAGCCATTGTATTCCCTAAATGTCCCTTAAGGCAGTATCCACGAGGCGACTATCCACAGGACATGACTGTTAGTTGGCGGCGCCTGAAGACCACGTCTAAAGAACAGATTTATCGTTGGGTGCCTGCATGAGTAGACGTTTACCAACTAGGAATCTACTATCTGTCTAAAGCTACCTAGAGCAACTTTCACAGGGGACCGATCACATTTGGCAAGCTCAGGTCACATTATGTACTGACAACATTGGGAAGAGAATGGGCTTAGAGCGTGTGAGAGAGGGGAGGCAATTGCTTCTACCCTTGGTGAATCATTCGTGTAAAGCTTACTTTTTCAGACAATATATTTCCTCTCATGGTACGTTTGATTCTGTCTCAGATATTGTTTAATTTCAGCTTATTGCAACATCGTTTTGTTACCATGAGAGTAATAATTCAAAAAAAAAAAAATTAGCATTATTCTGTTTTCTGATGGAAAGCACTAAAATACACGTCTGGCAGCTGAGATGTGTTGGGAGTGTAGGCAATCGATGCTGGAGGCGTCGACTGGCCGAGCTGATGTAATTGTAACGTGAACAATAGATGCTGATTATACTATTCTACAATTGTGTAGCCTAAACACAACTGTAGTCTTACCATGCTGGCCCCTCCCATTGTGAAGGTCTTCCTTGCCTGCCTTAGACAGGACGCCGGAGAATAGCCCGGGCAAGCAGTAATGTTACGGGCATGTTACCTTTAGGTTAGTCTGTTACTTGTTAAATTGTCACATAACAATTACACTATTTTAGGTAAGGTTGAGACTCAATAGAAAAAAAATGTGAAAATAACTTACCATTTTAGTGATGTTGAGACCTTACGCAAATGCAATGTTATAATAGTGTTATTTTTACATGAAAGAATGTAAGAAGCGTGTCACTATAATGCCACAGTGCAATGTCGAAATAGAAATTGCTGTTGTTGCCATCAAAAAAACACAGCAGGAACCAAACCAGAACTAAACAGAAGGTTGCTGCAACGTCATAATAACGTCACATTTTTGGTTGGGAGGCCCCCATCTCCACGACCTGCCACAACCAGACCTGCCCCCAACCCCCAGCCCACAGGCCCCACTGCACCCCCCCCCTACCTGCCCTGACACTCTCACCTTTAGGCAACAAAGACTTCACAGTCATGCGGCTAATAAGCTGTCACTTCTGAAAAACTGTCCCCAGGGGCGGATATGGGATTTTGTAAAGTGGTGGTCGGGTGGGGGGTAGGGGGTTTCCGCATATAAAGTACTGAAACTTTGCCATAAGGGGAGAACCCATTGTGAGATTCGACTAAAATTCTGGTCATTACACCTGGTTTTGGTTGTTCAGCTCTGGTCGACACAACCAGACCCGGTTGAAAACTAGAATCGGTGTTCCCATTGAGCGATTCGATGAAAAAGCTATTTGAAAAAAAGCAAATGGCTTAGAAAAAAATTAGCAATGTAAGATATTGATCCCTGGCGATCTCTGTTTTGACCTGATTTTAGGTCTCACCGCTCAATGGGTAACCCCCTATATATATACACGGCTAAGGTGAGGTCAAAAAACAATGAAACAAATAAGGCAATTTGTGACAACTTGATTAAATGCCGAATTTACAAAACTTAGCATCTAACAGTCTCACCAAAGGTATTGTCGCAGAGAATGCAAATACGTTGCTTCTTGTCTAATCATTTATATATATATATATATATATATATATATATATATATATATATATATGTCAAGTGTTCGTAGTGAAACGTCATAAACAAATCACTACTAATTATTGAGATGTTGTTTCTCAAGTTTCAACCTAAACTCCCTAAAGCCCCATACCCACTAGGCGATTTTACCAGCGATGGACGATGGGTGACTGGGATAATCAGCTGATTCCTATGATTGCCTGTAAGTATACCATATTGAAATGTGTCTGTTTGATATGAGTCAGTACTAAAATCAGCAGAGGAATCAGCCGATTCTCCCAGTCGCCCGTCGCCAGTCGTCGGTAAAGTCACCTAGTGGGTATGGGGCTGATTTTACCGACTCCAGGCAACTGGAAACTAGGAGAATCGGTTGATTTTTATGATCACCTGTTAGTATGATATATTGAACTGTGCAAGTTTGATCTGGATCGGCGCTGAAATTGGCCACCCCTTAGTGTAGAGTTGGCCGATTTAACGACAATAATCTGGCGACTCTGGACAGAATCGCCTAATGGGTATGGGGCTTAAGGGACCCTGCAGTGCGCATGCCCGGCAGTGTGCTGTGACCACCCGTAAACACCTGTCTAAAACACCTGGACCTGGAGGCGGGAGGGGGGAGGGGGGATTTACTAGAGAGTTTTTGCAATCCACACGGATCTCAGTGCCCCGATCCGTATCCCGATGAGTTTGATTGGGCATTCTGGTATGGGTGGAAGCTAACCCATACATTTTAGCCCTATTATTATAGTGAGTGTTATTGCTGCTTTGGCATAGGCCAGTGAATCTAAAAGAACCAACCTCCTCAGACTATGTTACATAAGCAATTCTCACCTATTTTTAACAAGAGGTGAGGAAGATCCGTAGGGGTACTATGGTCAGCAGGGTCAACTCTGAGGCTTTCCCTATCACATAAATGTACTTTCTTAATGAAACCTATATGATTTTCCTTAATTGATTTTCTCTGTGCCATCATGAATATATAAACATACATTATGTATTAATGAGAGAAGAGTTTTCTTCTTAGTTTGGACACAAAATAAAGGTAACCATTGGGCAGGAGATCCGTGTGCCTGTGTGTCCCTGATCAGTGGTGCTACATGTGTGTGCAGTGGACCGTGTCCCAGGGTCACTTAGGTCTACCCTCACAGGCACAGTGGTATTTTTCAAAATATACATAAACAGAATCAAATTGGAATAATTGCTGTATATTTCAAAATTCATATGTAACAAATTTGTTGTTTTTTTAGATAAATTTTTGATAGATTTCTTTGGGGTAAAATGGAATTCAGTTATTTTCCCCAAGCACCGTCATTGTCCATGTGGACCATTCATCTAGAGCCCTGAGATCCATATAAGGATCGGGGCACTGAGATCCGTGTGCTTTGCAAAAACTCTCTACTACCAGGGAGTGAACGGACTCACCGTTTACATTATTAGATAAGTCTTCTACATGGCCCGGGGTAATGAAATCACCAATCAAAGTTCAGAAGCTGTACCTTTAGGACACCCCCCCCCTCCCCTTTTTTGACATCCTGAATCCGCCTCTGCTTTAGGTCTGCCTCCTTGTTGTAGACATAGTATCCCTTTATCAGGTGGAATTACACAGAACATTTATGAACCTACAATGGTCAGGGGTAGTTATGTGTAAAGTAACTTCTGTAGTCCCAGACGAGGAACAGCGACATAGAGAAGGTGCAATGCTCCTCAAATATGCAGAGCTAACTATTATATAATCCATAATTCAATATTCAATATTCAAATCCCCATTTCCATATACTACTAGCATATGCCACATTTTCAATAGCCAGGCGAGCAGCGAGATAACAGGCGTGACCATACTGTTTAGGTCAATCTGGTACTTGTTAAATTTCATGTAACACTTATGTTATTTTAGGTTAAGTTGAGACTTACTAAAAGGAGCATGTCATAACAACGTTACACTAGAACATTGACGTCAATGTTAGTTCTAAAGAGGTCTTCGGGTGACATACAAATAACATAACAAGAACCTCAGCAGAACTAAACAGAACGTTGTTGCAACATTATAGTAACGTTGCATTCTTGCATTGGATATGATCTATCCAGACGATACTGCAAGGGCAATGTCGCCCATATATCGCGGATCATAGAGGAGGTGCAGGACCACTCATATAGACAGAGCTAACTATATATAGAATTAATTCAATATATATATTCAAATTCCGATTTTCATATATAACTAATGTGTCACAAACTCAATATGATCTATCCACACGATATTCTATGGGCGACGTCACACGTAGGTCCCGGATAAAGGCTGGGTGTAGGTGACCCGGTTCAAATTCCCATTTCTACATACTTCTTACATCATTTTCGATCGCGGTATAGATATTATACAATATACAAGTCAATTCATTTGATAAAGTTTTGCACAGAGTAGAACCTATGGATGGCTGTTGTGTGGGCGGTAACATGACCTGTGCTCCGTCGCAAAACCAAACCCTCGCAACAGCGAGACCACAGCGAGGGTTTAGATTTAAGTCTCGCAACAGCGATATCCTTATGGTTTTCAATTTGCCAACCCTCGCAACAGCGATGGTTTTGTACAAACTTTGAACACAGTTAATTTATTGACAAATACATTTCCGCCACTTGCCTCCTGCACATTTTAAGAGCTGAGGAACACATCTAGAAGTTAGTGAAAACAAAATGTAAAAATTCTAACCCCAAAATGCCCCCCCAATACATTGAAAATTGGGGTGTGCCAACCCTCGCATCAGCGAGGAAAGTTGGATACACTCGCTGTTGAACAGGGAGAGGTCTCGCTGTAGTGGACAACCCTCGCAACAGCGATACCCGTTATGCGACGGACCACAGGGTTTGATCAAAGGTGAGAGGTCAGGAGAGGCCAGGTAGTAGCTCCCTTTTGGTTCAGGCTTAAAGTAAAAAAAGCCTTCATACAAGTACATGCTATTCTAGGATTTAGACCAGATGTTGAACCATGCCAAGAATCCTTGAACCACTTCTAACCTGTCAATCTGTAAGTAATTATCCTGATTAATCGGGGGAATCTGGGCCTCAGTCACTCATTGTAAATGTCTATCAGTAGGTAATGTTATTCATTTTCATAAATCACGACACGTGTTACGTAACTGGAGTTTTGACTAAATGAGAGTTCCCCGACGTATTTGACTGGTCGGCTGAATGATTATAGCCTTGGGCTAACTGGGGCAGGTGCCCCTCCACAAACGGAGGAGTAGGGACGAGTAAGCCATTTATAATTTAGGTATGAATCCTAGTGAGGTAAAAGATGTGAAGGATATATATTTAGTTTGCTACCCATTACAACCTTTACTGGCATGACTGACAAAACACATGTTGAGACTATCAGAGGAGCTATCGTTGAGTCTGCGACTTCTCTTTGACATCGTCCTATTGTACGCCATATTATGAAGTGTAATACTGCCTTTAATCAATGACGTGAGGGTCGTACTAGTGACACGCGGGTATCGATCGAGTCCATGCTTGGACAATGTAATGAGGCAAGGCACATTCACCTCAGCCGACAACAGGGGTGTACGACCTGCGAATGTTGGGAATGTTAACCCCCAGTGGCCGTGGGCACTGTTTCATTGCGATCTGACATAAAATTGCAATATTGTATCTCAAAAAATTATTTTTGGAAGATATGATGTTTGTGGCTTTCAAAGAATTGTTGATATATGTCAATTATGTGATCATTTAGTGAAAATTGTTTTTTTCATGCTTGTGATTTTAAGATAGCAATAAAAGTTGCTCATGTGATTGTAGAGCATCCTTGTGAACGTTGGATGTGTGTGGGTGCATTCAATGCAATCTTGGGAATAAGTGCTTACAAACACATGGAACTTCTTTTCTCAGTTTGAATGCTTTCTGCTATTTTTGGCCGACCTGTGAGCATTCTGTCTTCCCTCAGGACATCTTGTTCTGTCTAACTTTATCGCAGCTCCCTGCGACAGAACAGTTGACTAGAGGCAATGAAATTTTCTCATGCTTGCAATTTTAAGATCGCTGTGTAAAAAGGCCCAGGGTGAATGTTGCTTCAGGACCGTGCCAGGGACCTGCTGGGCATTGATCGCGTCCATGCTGGGATGGTATAATGAGGCAGACCGAGCCTCTCTGACATAAACCCCCTCTTTATAGCCTCTACATGCAACACATCACATCCTGATCAATGTCTGAACAGGTCTGAAATAATCAAAGGGAGCAACTTTACTAAGGGGAAGTTTTTTTTTTTTTTTTTTTTCAAACGATTTTATTGCCAACATCATGTAAATACATGGTCTTCCTGCAGGTCACATGAGAATGATAAGATGATTATATGAGATGTTTTAGATGATATGTACATACATCAGGTAGATAATGATAGCAGTCAAAACATCATAATCCAATTTCTACAAATGCGGTCAATACACAGTTCCACTCTAGTGCATAACATGTCAAAGATTATTATACAGTAAGGGTATCAGTGCAGCCAAATAGGGCGTGGCTATACGCGCGGCCGTCGCGTACGCGGCCGTCGCGCTTATATAATTTCTTATATACGCGGGCACAAAGTCCGCACATGTACATCTCCTTATATACGCGGACATAATGAAAGGTGGTGTATTAAGGGTTTTTAATACTGCATATGTGCAGAAATTAGATCAAATATAAAAAGAAAAAAAAGGGGGGGTTCGGGGGCTTAGCCCCCGATTAACAAATGATATTATAATGATGTAAAATGAGGTACGTCCGCGTATATTACCCTGTCTATATATACGCGGACACAATCCCGCGCATATAGACCTATCAGTGTGCGCGGACATTAAAGTCCCGCGCGTACAGGCTAGCCAGTGTGCGCGGACCTTACACCCGCGTATATTAGTAATTGTGTGCGCGCGGCCTTCTGAAGCTATGCCCGCGCGTATAACTCCAGCCCAGCAAATATACCTTATATCTATTAGCAAGTTTATCCAAATGTCTCCAATAGTTTGTTTTTGATTCATGAGTAAACATAGTGTATACTGATGTAGTTCAGTATGACAATAGTTATTTCTGGTAGTGCTGCATGGCTCCGAAAATTGCAACGGAAAACATTCTCGATTCCCAATGAAGAATAAACATACTCATAAGATTATGAATGTAAAGTCTATACTGATCACTTTGTACATAAGACTTTCTTACTGTCATATATCAAACTTAATGTCAGCAGTATGTGGAAAGGCAACAACCACGGGCTGATTGTTGCTCCAGAAAGTGTGACTACGAAGGAAAGCAGTAAACAATAACCTTTTTAATATTTGTAGTATTATCTTCATTAAATACACAAAATCTAAATTGATGTATTTATATATTCACCATTTCATTGTTAGAACCTACCATTACATAATTAAACATCTTCTGCACAATTTCCTCAATTCCCAGTAAATTTGAAACACATTTTCTGATAACGTTTTTAATCAACCATCAAAATAACGACATTTTGTTCGTCATTATGAACCCACTAATTAAACAGTATCCGTTGGATAAATCGGAAGTTATACAACCCGCTCCGGCCTGATTTGTGTCAGTCGCGGAGCATTCTGGGTAATATCCAGTCCCCTGGTGGCAGATCGAGGCGACACCAGGTGGAGCTCAGGTCGTAATAACACGCAGCCTTTATTATATTACCTTCACCTGCTTACCGTATTAACACATACCAGACCTAGGTTTATTAAACATGCCAGAAACAGGGACCCATGGTCCTGATTATGTCATCACCAGTACACTATATAAAATCTTGGACAGCTATAGATCTGGTCAGCAAAAAACAGCTCATTTTGCGTTCCTTTTATGGTGTCAGAGCGATAGTGAAGAGTTCTGACTAGATATCATAAGTGTTATTTTATATGAAGTGTTGTACATTAATAGGACCCACATATTGAATATCCCGTTAGAGTTGCATTTTGGTGAATTGACGAGAACATAGGAAAAGACGGACTAACACAAGGTGACAGAAAATGTTCAGTGGTTTGGGTTGTTTCTTGTGTACCAGATCTATAGTTTGAATATAATTTCTTAATATTCTTCAAAAACCAGGAGCGAATACAGGACTTCCAAAGGGGGTTCGAGCAGAAAGGCTGAATGCTAAAACAGTATGCATTCATACACACACCTTTTACAGTCCCCCCCTCTTTTTGTAGGTTACGTGTCCACCAAAAGGGTGGTGGGGGGGGGGGGGTCAAGTCCCCGTGGACCCCCTCCCCCTGGATCCACCCCTAAAAACTATTGTTGACCAATTATTTTAAACTATATCTAGTACAACACCCACCCATTGCTATTGGTTTTATAATGTAAGCTGTTATAAGTGACTCTTTTGCCTCTTTGACCAAAGACGATGGATGACTCTTTACAGACAAAACCACAGGGACCAAAATTAAAAACCTACAGAACTGGTGAAATGGTACTTTGCCTCAATAAGGTGCGGGGGTTTCTAACTACGATTCAAGTGTCTCTCATTTCACCGCTATGTCTATGGTTAAGATATTAGAGGAGTAAAGTTAGGTAGGCACCTTTTGAATATAGCTTACACGTTGCATAAGACCAATCAGTGTTAGACCCCCCAGGGGAGAGTTGTATAACTTCCCGCTTAAGTTGTTGACTATACATTTCTGCTATTTTGGAACAACAAACGGATATCTACGATGTTGCATATTTCGTTATTCATGAATCCGTTAAATAGCAAGTCTGTTAATTAATATTTGCTTATATCTTCTATTATTTGAGCAGACTTATTCAACAGAAAATCCGCTAAATTACAGCTTTTGCGGAAATTTAGTTACAACAGCTAGGACCCCGATATCTTTTTTTTTGCTACAGTTAGGATCCGTTAAACATCCGTTAAATATACTGGAAAGTTGTGCAACCCCCTCCAGGCTCAGGGACAATGGTATCATTGTAGATTCTTTAGTAAACACACATTCACAGGTAACACTTTTCAGTGATGTGACACTTTCATGGAAAATATGTTTTTGACAGCAGAGGCCTCCAGTCGGGAACGAACCGGATCTATAGGTTAGCTGGTTAAGAAAGGGCCGATTTTGCCCATGTGACTTTAATCTATAAATAATCACATTATGACAATCAGCTTTTTGTTATAGGGCATAGCACATTTTGAGTTTTATGTTTTTCAGTCCTTTCTTGGTCAGCAGACCTATAGGTACAAAACGACTGCTGTTTGGCCAATTTTCAACACAAGATTCGTGACAATGTAACTTGGCTAATGTCACAGACCGTCTTTATCACAATAGTCATATGATAATATTATGGTCATGAACAGAAATGGTCAAAATTATGAGACAAGAATGAATCAATTATTTTTATAGCAGTTCCTAAAGGGTCTTCTTTATTTCATCACCAATACATGGTAGTAAATAATGTTAAAAAACATGAAACTGAGGAGCGTCGCGTACATCCTACCCATACTCACTGGGCCTTGTATGTACCGCTGCTCGGCCATGCGGGTGATGAAATAAAAACATCATTACGAGCCATTAAGCAGTTTCACAACCAATCCTCATAGCAATCAGAACTTTTCGCAGTATTTCAATACCCCCCAATCTCCAACACTGTCCACCCGGTCTCCGATATCTAGCGATTGGTGTTGAATGGTCTTCCCACCTGTGTAGTGGGCCTTCTCAGGTTTCCACGCCTCCGTCCCACAATCCTATTCGGTTTCCCACTAGTCCGCCTCCATTTTCCAATAAGATAAATTGCCCCCCTTCGGTTGCCATGGAGATGTAGCGCTCACCGCCCGTCTTACCAGAGCTTACCCAAGATGGGATATAATCCAAATTTATGGATTTTTGAAAAAGATATTATCTAGGTGGAGTTTTGAAGCACACAATCTTTCTCGTGTTCCATGTTAAACTGCGTTACAGTGTTTTGAGCATTAACTCATCTATCGTGGGGGTCTCAAAAAGTGACATGTGAAAAGTGTAGGAGAAGCGATATCACACATAATTATCTGAAATCAGTTATCGCAAATGTTGCTCGTGATCCTTTATCATTGTACACACTACATTTCGTATAAAATACAACTCATTGGTCATTTTTAGTTGAGGTTTCATATGAACACTTTTTTATTTTGTATGACGGTTCAGAAAGTTAAGTTAAGCCTCAAAAACATGCAATCAAAGTCTGCAGTAATATGCCTTCTTTGAACATTGGACATGGTTTTAAGAAGATGTCTACTGTCAAAATTATCAAATCTTGTTTCTGGCCTCTTATAGTGAATGTTATTTTTTGGTCTCCCCTTCGCTTCAACAAAGATCACACCATACAGTGGATGCATTTTATCTCCTTCATTAAAAGGAAACATCACATTAAAACTCACAGTTGGAGTGTGAATATGGCTCAAGGCAACATTACACTACACACCTTGGGCTGCGATGTTAGTGGGATATGATGATATGAAAGACGATCCGTATGCAGGAGTTATATATGACTTTTAGGAATTGGTAGTTTGGAGTATCTTATATATTTGAAAGAAAGAATTGTATCTCTATTATGTGTGACTTCTCTCCGACATCATACATGTTGTGTTGTGTAATATTGCCTTTCCAACTGCCAGTAGTTGTAGACCTTGTTGACTTTACCGCACAATGTGATTAAAACAACATCTTTCCAGTTGCCCATTTGCAACATAATTGATACGTAGTTATCCACAGTTACATAGCCTATGGTTTTATTAGAATGTCTACTGTGAAAGTTTGATTACAAAATTAGTTTGATTTAAAACAATTTTAGGCTCATTCATGCACAAATATATTTCCATTAGTCAGAGTGAGATCGGATAATCGTTTTGACATTGACTGAGGTAAGGAGAAAACTCAGTCAATTGCCACAATACTTATAAATAACATATCATTTCTATTTGACACTTTCATTTCTTCAAATAATTATTATGAACCAACATTTGATATTTTTCTTGATTTTGCATCACGAAATGTCAATGCAATGAACAACAAGTGATTGGCTATTGATATATGCCATAGGAAAAGTTTTCAACAAGACAATTTGAAGACGAAATATTTTTCATTTGGAAAGAGAAAGGCAATTTCAAATTTCTATTAGAGTTAAACATCGCAAAGTGGCTTAATCTGACTTGAAATTAAGTTAGGGGCAAAAAAGAATCCTGTTTGTACCTTGGCCCTCGCAAATTGAAAATCAGACTCGTTGACTAAAATCTAATTTTGAAAAAAGCCTATTAAAGCCGGTTGACCGACTTCTAAATGATTGAAAACAGCAAACTCTGTTATAGGTGCTTGACACTAGGGGAGTAAGGTGATTGGTTGGCCAGTTGACACCATTACGACAGTCACAGGAGTGATCTGATTGGCTGGCTGGGTGATGTCATTACACTGGTCGGGGAAGTGATCTGATTGGCTGGCTGGGTGACGTCATTACGCTGGTCAAGGGAGTGATCTGATTGGCTGGCTGGGTGACATCATTACGACAGTCAGGAGAGTGATCCAATTGGCTGGCGGGGTGACATCATTACGCTGGTCAGGGAAGTGATCTGATTGGCTGGCTGGGTGACAACATTACACTGGTCAGGGAAGTGATCTGATTGGCTGGCTGGGTCATGTCATTACGCTGGTCAGGGGAGTGATCTGATTGGCTGGCTGGGCAACAACATTACGCTGGTCAGGGGAGTGATCTGATTGGCTGGCTGGGTGACGTCATTACGCTGGTCGGGGAAGTGATCTGATTGGCTGGCTGGGTGACGTCATTACGCTGGTCAGGGGAGTGATCTGATTGGCTGGCTGGGTCATGTCATTACGCTGGTCAGGAGAGTGATCCAATTGGCTGGCGGGGTGATATCATTACGCTGGTCAGGGAAGTGATCTGATTGGCTGGCTGGGTGACAACATTACACTGGTCAGGGAAGTGATCTGATTGACTGGCTGGGTCATGTCATTACGCTGGTCAGGGGAGTGATCTGATTGGCTGGCTGGGCGACAACATTACGCTGGTCAGGGGAGTGATCTGATTGGCTGGCCGGGTGACGTCATTACGTTGGTCAGGGGAGTGATCTGATTGGCTGGCTGGGTGACGTCATTACACTGGTCAGGGGAGTGATCTGATTGGCCAACAAGGTGACATCATTATGCTGGTAACCTTGTTTCCCTTTTACCTGTTAAGGCCACTGGTGACAGCTGCACACTTAACAGGAGACAAGGACATACCAGGAACCAGGGTCCGGGGCATCACCTGAAAGACATTTATACACTTTGTACGTATGAGGTCAAGTGTCAGTTTTCCAGGTCTTTCTGAAGAAACAAAGTGACGCGTTGATAAGTATTTTGACAGGATATATGTCATTAGCGATATTTATTACTGCTAAGTACAAAGACCTTAGTATTTTTTAGGTCTCTTTTCGCTCTTTCTCAAAGTTCACACCATCCTCTTATAAATGAAATGAGTAGGACATTTTCATAATGATCCTGGTGAATCATTCATATGTTTTCTAGATGATTATCTAATAGTAAAAACAATTTATATCTACAGAAGAAGCAGCTACTAATGTAGTGTAAAGAGTGTATCATCCTGTTAGACTAATGGAGGCAATAACAGAGCAATTACATACATTCATAATTGTCCCTCCATTACAGCAGATGTTGTTTACTCATGAATCCAGCCTTTCTTTAGGCAAACCAAATGCCTATTATGCACCGTTTACCAGTAACTCTCTCTACTGCCTTGAGCTACATTTTCCGCTGCTCGTAAACACAGAGTGGGGGAGGCTGCTCTGGCACCTAGCCTCTGGGTGTGGGAGGCAGGAAGGTAAGGCCTTACTTACACACTTCACATGAAGGTAAAGCCTTGTTTACACTTTGCGTCATGAGAGTAAGGAGATATCAGAAGCCCCATTCATACTGCGGAAACAGTATCATAAATTAAGCCACTTCGTATGTGTTGGTGATGATGATTATTGTTCGAGTTTACTCAGCAATTGTTTGGTTATATTAGGACCAACTCAAGGATTTCTGCTCGTACAATGTACTATTATCGAATGTATCATGATTAAAATGATGGCAAGGTAAGGTCGTGTAGCAGGCACAGCCCAGTCTGGAACCCAGTGTGCAAGTTGAACATGTTGTCCACTACACTGACCCAACCCCCTCATTATGTGTTGGTTGTGTTACTATCAGATAATACTGTGTTCACTTTTAACATCCGCTCAGCACCTCTAAATCTCTTTCCTGACTCTCTCACATTCCTCACTGAACACAAGCGGTGTCCATGGGGACGGACATGACAGCAGGTGCTGGGAGGCTGCATGAGCTCACACCTGGAACTCAAAGATGTTTACCACCGAACTGTCTCAACCAACATACCATTTCATAGTGTTCAATAGTTAAAGATAATTCCCATGCAAGAAATTAGAGTTAAATGTATTCACTGCAGTGCCACCTGGTGTTAATAGTTTTTCATTTCTCAAACTCTATAAAATGTTAGAAAACCTTGATCTAATTATCATTTACTCAAAATATTGACAATTATTTACCCAAAATAAATACTACTGGTAATTTCTTAAACAAGAATTGTATTTTTTGTGGGTTTAGGGGTTCAATTTTTGTTATTTTCAGGAAGAAGTCTGATTTTTTATGGTGACCCATTGTTTTCGTTTTCCTAAAATGTACATTGTGTTCCTAGCTTAACATTTGCAGCTTTTGATGTTAAAATTATAGATATTTTTTTTAAGACAGGAAAAAATGTGATTTTACCATTGAAGCCAAAGGTAAACTGTCATGTTTTCAAATGCTAATATCATGTAAATGGATATGGTGACACATAATTTTAAAAGTTTTATTACAGTCCATATGCATTGGTCTAATAGCTGTGTGAGTTTGATATTTTTTTATTGTTATCAAGTAACCATGTCTAATACCCACATTTACCTTTAATTATGAAAAGAATATTTATTACAGCAACTTCAAATCTGAAATGAAGTGTCTGGGTCACAGTAACTCTATAAATCTTTGGGGAATGTCTGATAGGGACTCTTAACCGAAGGAGGCTTATTAGAAAAGACAAAGAGCGGGGTAAGTAGGGATAATTAGCAGGGGATACGCTGACACGTGTCTTACTTAGATCCTGGACTGTCTAATTAGACGCGTTCACCTAAACACGGGCTCCGCTGTGAAGAGAAATAGGCCTAGGCCTATGGATGAAGCTAGAAAACATGGTCAGAGCGACCCCCCATTAATATTGGACTATTAAACGCAGTTTCTACGAGTCAAAGTTATTATAAATAGTGAAGAAAAACACAGGTAAAAGTTTGGTTTCAGAGTAAATGTATAATCATGTGCTCAAAGTGATAGTATAAAAAGAATTAGTGATCAAACTATTTTCTGTCTGTTGTACCTCATTTAAAGGTACTTGGGTGTTTTCAGCTTGTCTTTTTATTGACCATCTTTTAGATAATTTTTTAATCAAAGCTTATATCTATAGAAGAAAATCGAGAGTGAAATTTCCATCTTTAACAGTTTGTGAAGAAAGTTACTTATTACAAAAAAAACTACCAGTGCCCTTCACACCAAACTCAATAAATATCAAGAATGCACAATTACACACTTATAAACAGAAAACCATGAACATTTACCATTTGTGAGATTAGTGACAGTGAATAAATTTAAAAAAGTGAGTTTCTAAGCATTATTTGGTGAATCATTTTGGATAATATTACTCCAGTTATAGAAAAACTACATGGCATTGCATAGAACTCTCCTGAGTGTCCAAATACCTGAAATAAAATGTCCACGAATCATTTAAATTAGAGAGCATTATCCTTCATATGGTTATTTGAGACACTGAGATTGGTTCCAAACTGTTTACTTGACCTGCGGATGCTCCCAAGACAAAGAAACAGATTAATGCCCAGGTGAATTGCCCTGAGCTGTGGCAGCTGGCCACCAGCCTCCTGCAGGGATGAATATTCCAAACAGAGGGGACAAAAAGACCAGGCCTGGCAGGAGGCTGGGAAGGCGGGAGGCTGGGGGCTGCATATAGATGGGACGCGAGGTAAATCTAATCGGGGACAGAGGGCCTTGGGTAATGGCCAATGTCCATTACATCCCCACCGCCTCACTGCCTAGGGTCTGGGCTGGCCACCTTTAAGGATAGATACTACCAGCATCTATATTAGCTGCATTTAAGGATAGATACTGCCCATGGTCTTTACTAGCCACCTTTAAGGATGGATGCTGCCCATGGTCTATACTAGCCACCTTTAAGGATAGATGCTGCCCATGGTCTATACTAGCCACCTTTAAGGATAGATGCTGCCCATGGTCTATACTAGCCACCTTTAAGGATAGATGCTGCCCGTGGTCTATACTAGCCACCTTTAAGGATAGATGCTGCCCATGGTCTATACTAGCCACCTTTAAGGATAGATGCTGCCCATGGTCTATACTAGCCACCTTTAAGGATAGATGCTGCCCATGGTCTATACTAACCACCTTTAAGGATAGATGCTGCCCATGGTCTATACTAGCCTACATTCTGGGCTAGCCACCTTTAAGGATAGATGTTAGTCACATGTACATGTTATACTGTCGACCACCTTTAAAGATAAATGCTAGTCACATGTTTGTGACAAGTCAGAGACAATTTGATTTTTTTCTAATCAATATAATTTTCTTCTTCGAGGCTTATGGGGCAGATTTTAGTTTCTATTTAAATGAATAATCAGGGATATTGGCTGGACGTCAGGTTCAGCCTTCAATTTCCAGGTTTTAACCAGATGGTTATGAAGTTAATTTCATTACTAGATAGATTATTGTAAAAGTACATCTGACAAAATACCAATACTTGTCAGTACCAAAACCAAGATAACTAGACACCTATTGAATAAGCAATCATTTTGCTAAGTTAACATACAATATGAGAAATATAAAACACAGAGTTTGGCTCATTGATTGTTGTTCCTTATCACCTACACCTGAAATATGAAACTCTTTCATAATGATCCTGACAAAGCATTCATACACTGTCTGGATGATTATCAAATAATGCAATTTATTTCATTATGGTTTTTATCTACCAACGAAACAGCTAATGTTGGAGTGTAAAGAGCATATTATGAAGTAATTACTCTTTCATAGAATCCTGAAAGTAATAATCGAGTATAAATACAACCATCATGTTCCTTACATTACAGTAGATGTCGTACTATTGTAAACTCAGCCTTTTTTCATGCCATATAACATACACTTTACCGGTCACTGTCTATATTGCCATGAGCTACATTTCCCATTGCTCGTAAACACAGAGCGGAGGCCTAGCACCTAGCCTCTGGCTGTGGGAGGCAGGAAGGTAAGGCTTAATTACACTCTGCGGAAGGAAAGTTGAGTAAAGAGATTTCAGAAGCTACATTCGTACTGTGTAAACAGTGTTACAAAATGGCCAATTCATATTTATAAGGCCATTCAGATAGTCAAAAAAGAAACAACAGCTTTGCAAAACATACCAAACATTTTCATATTTATACACTATTTTCACACCCAAACCATGTTGAGAGGTGCATATCGGGAGCAGCGAGTTAAGTTTGGACATACGTACATCTTTTTGGTTTCATTATCACCTACATATTGTCGATTTCTCATTTCGGATACTTTTGAGTAATGAAATGAAAAGGACCCTCAGAGAAGTCCTCGGTGTGTCGACCCCACTGGGCGGTAAAGCCACACTAGGACGGCCTTTGTGACTTCACTTGTATCAGTTTTATAATCTTTATTTATTTTTTTTATTTATTTTTTTATTGAGTCAAGCTTCACGTATATACATGTTCTTCCAGCATATAGAGGGGAAAGAGGTTAAAGAAGTTATAAAGTAGTTTTAGGTGATGATGGACAAGATGAAATGGATGAGATGATGGACAATGGGATTGGGAAATAGCTCACAGTAATGATACAGATTCCGTTCTTCACCAACTACAATCTCTGTAATAGTCTAACTCCTAATTTAAATTTAACTTAAGTCACAGATTTCTGAACTGCAGAGGGTGTTTTATCCCATAGACGAACACCACAACACATCGGGCTCTTCAACAGTTTTTCTTGTTTACGTTTGTTGTGTGACCTGTGGCCCATTGCACAGTGGGTTTCATAACAACGAAAATATAATGAATAGCTAAAGATTTTGTTGTTGCTTAATAAATTATGTGCAGTTGTTTTCTTAAGAACACAAAAGTTTTCAACAATTTTTTTCTATATTTAGAATGCCCTAAAAGAGTTGTAACTTTTACTGGTTTTTCTCTAATGTCTTCCCTTTTAATATCAATTTACAGAATTAAATTCCATTCATTAGAACCAGAGACTTTTACTATTTAAGTAACAATGAAAAATTTTCGTAACAAAGAAACATTTCCCGGTTAAGCAAAAGTTCGTTGTGATTTCGTTGTTTGATCCTCACAACGAAATTCTATTGTGCAGGGGCCACTGTTGCACAATGAATTTCACAACAGTGAATGCATTCATAGCATCGAATGCGTTTGTATCAAGGATTGTGTTTCTTGTCGGCTGTGATCATTGTCAGACATTTTTACCCCCTCAAAGAACTCCAGTAGGTAGAAAAAATAGATGTAGGGGTTTCATGACAAAGATATCATAACAACGACATAGTTATAAACCTCATGTTTTTACAGTGTTATTAAAAGTTATCATTGTTACGATAGGTCATTGTGACTCCGGCCCCTGTGGTCTGTTACATAATGAAACCCTCACAACAGTGAGAGTCTCAAAAGAAGTCTGATTTGGGTCCAGCAACAGCGACGCGCTTATGGTTTTCAAAATACCAACACTCGCAACAGCTTTGATTTTGACCACATTTTGACCACATTTAATCTAATGATGATTACATTTCTGCCACTTACCTCCTATGTATTTTAAAAGCTGAGGGACACAGCTATCATTTGCTGAAAACAGAATATTAAAAAACTGACCCAAAATTGTCCCCTCACACATTTATGATTCATGAGGTTTAATTCAGTTTACCCAGCCCGTCGCCCACCAATTCTTGTAAGATTTATGCCAACTATAGGGGCTATTGTCAC
The DNA here is from genome assembly GCA_936440205.1 of Lepidonotus clava. Taxonomy (NCBI): domain Eukaryota; kingdom Metazoa; phylum Annelida; class Polychaeta; order Phyllodocida; family Polynoidae; genus Lepidonotus; species Lepidonotus clava. The sequence goes on from OW387145.1 coordinate 50,387,995, forward strand.
TATTGGCACCCTATGATAATAATTTAGTCAAGCTGTGTAAACACTCATTAGGTAAATGTTGGAGGTAAGCTGTAATCTGAATATCTAGCTGGGACCACCAATTGCCTCAATTATATGATACACAAAACCTCCAATGTTGAAAAGATGACTCGGCTTCTAAAGCAAGAGTACTTGTGATGTGATGAGAGCCTATACTTAGACAGGCACTTTATTAGCGCAATGTGAGGAGTTATGTGTAAGATGTCTTTGTCAGCAAGGTGTGGGGAGTGGGAGTGGCTGAATAGCAGAGACCAGAGACCAGCGCCACCTGGTGGTAATAGTTTTTCATTTCTTTAACTATTTAGAATGTTACCAAACTTTGATCTAATTATCATAAACTCAAAATATTTACAATAATTTGCCCAAAAGACATATTGTTGTTAATTCTTTAAACAAGAATAACCCAAGTTTGTGGGTTTTGGGGGTCAATTTTTGGTATTTTCAGGAATAAGTTTTGATTTTTTACGGTGACCCCACATTTTTTTAATCTTAAAATGTATATCTTGTTCCTATCTAAACAGTTGCAGCTTTTGATGTAAAAACTATGGATATTTTTTTTTGATTGGGAAAAAATGAGATTCATTCCATTGAAGCCAATGATAAACTGTCATTTTTTCCAAAGCTAATATCTTGTAAATGGATATGGTGACATATGTTTGTTTCAAAGTTTCATTATAGTCCTTATGCATTCATCTAACAGCTGTGTGAGTTTGATAATTTCATCATGGTTATGAAGAAATCATGTTGAATACCCATATTTACCTTTAAACTCCATGCACTGAATGGAATTTAATCTTCCCTCTTAATGATATTTTATGTTACCTGAAAATCATTATTTTTCTTTCAATCAAGTACATGACAAAAGACATTGATTAATATAAGAAAAACAAAAACTGGTAATGGGTGTAGCTGATATATATATATATATATATAAATATATATATATATATAGTTGTTTAATGTCAAAGTTATATCTTATCAGTGAGGCAGGAAACAAGAGGGTGCCTGTGGATGTAATCACATCCTGGCATTTCCCTCAGTGTTAGGCATAGAAAGTACCTATATCAGGATGACTTAGAAATACATGCCAAACTGCCAGGTTTTCCTTTCTCTTGTTTAGGTAACCTGTTTTGCATTACAGTATCATGTACACCTCCCATTGCCCATCAATTATGGTTAGAACTATGCACATTATCTGGACTATTGTCACTGCTGGGACCCTACCTGTCAGCCATTGCCAAGATCCTAGAATCCAACATGATCTGTATTTTGTTCATGTAAAAATACTTTATGCAGCATCTACGGTTGCTATTGTTTTATGTTAATGTGAAAACAAATTTTATAAATAAGACAAATTCATATTCAGAAGCCATTCGCTGCACAATCCCCAGGTGATCACAATAGGTCCAACCAAATAATGCTATAACATTAAAGAAGCTCTATTGAAAACAACTAAATCACACAAAGAAATAATGGTCCCACTACCTTTGACAAAGCCAGCTAACCGATGTGTTATCATGCCCCACTCTGGGCCTGCTGGCCTGAGGCTGAGGGAGCAGCCATTAGTCAGAGCCTGCTCTCAGGGAGTGCTCCGTGAGTGGCCCACGGAACAGGAAGTGGCGCAGGATGCGCGCGCTGCCTGCCATTTATCACCGGGACGCGGGCTAAGTGGGCTGCGGGATGGGGGTAGGGGGGTAGGGGGGTAGGGGGGTAGGGGGGGGGGTTAGAGATACCTGACTTTTGGTACCAGATGTAAGAGTATACCTGAGCAAGAATACGACGTTACTATATCGTTCTGTTTAGTTCTGCTTTGGTTCTTGTTACGTTATTTTGATGGCACCCAAAAACCTCTTTAGAACCGAACATTGCAACATCTTACTGTGAAGTTATTATGAAATTTTCTAACATTCTTTCATGTCATAATAACATTATCAAAACAGCCTTAATTAGTAAGGTCGTAACTTCATTACAATATAATGGTATTATAACGTTCTCTTTCAGTGAGTCTCAACTTTATCTAAAATAGCATAACTGTTATGTGACGGTTTGAGAAGGTTACAGACACAAAACATGCTTGTTACGTCACTGCCTGCCTGGGTAGTTAAATATTTGTAGTTATGTTCTAAACATGTATGGTTTTAATCTAACTTGGATGGGGTTTGATGGGGAAGAGGATAAGGGAGATCACATCAAATGTTTGGTCTTTAGTTCTCTAGTAGGACCTCATATTAAACACAAACTGTTGAATTGCCACAGGGTACTATGTCATGTTATACAGAAAGGCTCTCGACCCATCTTCACATGTTTCATAGGAACAGAAACCGAGCTCTACTGGTCAGTGTTGGAACTCACAACTTTTCACAACCACTGATGTACAGTCACCAAGATGGAAGGAATTGGCTGGGACCTAATTCATAGATCCAGGGCATCTAAAATTTGTGGACTCTACTAATAGTAACCACATGCCCATAGTCAAGGAGGAGGAGGGGGGTTGACGTGGTGTATGGGTCCCCCCCCCCCCCCCACCAACAAACTGGTCAAGGTCCACTTTTTGAAAAACCAATATTTTAGTTTTTCCCCTTCTCCTGTTATCCTGGCCCTCTGCCACCCTTGTAAAACCTCTTACCCCTGACAGCCCACTGCTATCACTGTAAAAACTCTTATCTTCTGTTGCTCTCTGATGAGCATGCCATACTTGCTATGTGACCAATAGCAACACCAGATTAAATCTTATGTTGCAAAATACGTTGCCACTACAACATCGATACAATAAGGGTGAAGCCCCTAGCCTTCACAACCCACGGACGATACCCTTGCTTTCATATTTTTACTTCTAGAAAGTCCACTTTTTGGTAATGGTCATCCCCCCCACGAAAAGTTCTGGATATGGGCTTGTAACATGACCACTAGTTTCTAAAATGATAAACCTGTATTTCTCATTCCTCAGTAAACTGCAGCATATACTGATGTAGTTATGGCAATTATGCATCTAACAGAAGGTAGAAAGTAGGAAACGATCACAAAGGGCCAGAAAGGGGGGCAGACATACAAGTATAAGCTGGGTTCATCTAGATCCATGCTTCCCCATCGGAAACAGCTAGTGGGGAAACAGGAAGACAGGCAAGGGCAGGCAGACAGGTCACAAAGAGTATGGTGGGTAGATAGATGGTGAGACAGGCAAGGAAACACTCAGGGAGAGCTGACAGGAAAAGTCTGGGGCAATCAATGTGACATACAGGCCAACATACGGGGACCGACAGGGCGATCGCGGACCAGGAAGGGCAGTAGGGAATAGCTAAGGAAAGGAACGAGGGAGGGAATACAGAAAAAGATGAGAATGAAACTATATCTTATGCCCCTTCATGTTTTGCTAATGAAGCTGAGTGGATGCAGGGCCATGGGTCCAGGGGGTCTTGAAACATCCCCCCACCCTTTGCTGAGGACTTTAATTTAGATAAAGAAAAAAAAGAACATTGAAGGTGTGTGTGTGTGTCCACCTTATAATTTAGTAGTTAGCATATATATATATATATATATATATATATATATATATATATATATGTTCACAGCAAGCCCCTTTCACTTGTATCCACCCCTGAAAAGAGTTCACAAAGGATACCTGAAACTACCAAAATCCTAACAACACCAATACAAAAAGAGCTCAATTCTAATGCTGGCTCCATTTAAAACAAGTGCCATGGTGCTCCTGAAAGTGATCACATTGAACAGCCTCAGTCCCCTCAGGGAGAAGCTACAGGCACTTAACAAGTCAGCAGGGACACCCCTGTTAAGGCCCACTCTTCAGGGACCCACCTGTCAAGGCCAACTCCCCAGGGACACCCCTGTTAAGGCCCACTCTTCAGGGACCCACCTGTCAAGGCCAACTCCCCAGGGACACCCCTGTTAAGGCCCACTCCCCAGGGACCCACCTGTTAATGCCCACTCCTCAGGGACACCCCTGTTAATGCCCACTCCCCAGGGACACCCCTATTAAGGCCCACTCCCCAGGGACCCACCTGTTAATGCCCACTCCCCAGGGACACCCCTGTTAATGCCCACTCCCCAGGGACACCCCTATTAAGGCCCACTCCCCAGGGACCCGCCTGTTAATGCCCACTCCCCAGGGACACCCCTGTTAATGCCCACTCCCCAGGGACACGCCTGTTAATTCCAGGCTCCCCAGGGCTTCAGGGCAGTGTGGACAGCAGGGTGTTAACCCACTAACATGGTCACTACTTTGTATTGTTTCAGAGAAAGACACTAGACCTGTCCCTCTGTTCATATAACTATAATTAGGAATATGTCTGTGTGAAGAGAAGAGATCTAGAAACTTTCAAAACAAAAACAAATTATTCCTAAACAAATTATAACTGTATAACTGTATGCTTCACCAGATTCCATTTCTTATAGTTAAGTTATTTTTGTAGCAGTTTATATCAAATAATTATGTGACTTGAAATCTGCAGACTGAGGATCTGATGTTAATCATTATCGCTTAAGGTCATCAAGCCTGACCTGTGACTTTTAATATTCAGATAAAGGGATGAACTCTCTGAACTTTGAATCAATCTAAAAGCTTGACCATCCTAATCCTGTGGAATCCTACAGAATTTGCATATAGAGGCTTTGAGGGGAAAAGATTGAGAAATTGACCCCATAGACACTGTCAATTCTATAAGCCCTGAGGTCCACACCTTTATCACCCACACAGCCGACGAGCAGTGCGTATAAGGGGCAGTGTGTATTGACAGGCTGTACGTACCTTGTACTCATGGATTTAAATACGATTTGTACTTTGCTTGGGTGATAAAATGTAGAAAGCCCTTTGGGGTCGTGCTCGGGTGTCTGAACTGAAAACACAAAGTCGTCAGAGAGCCAGTTTAAAGTTGTCAGAGGGTTGTCATAGGTGACTTTTGGGTTGTCATAGGTGACTTTTGGGTTGTCATAGGTGACTTGTGAGGGCAGAGCAGGGCTCATTTCAGGCCATTGATGCTGTGTGACAACCTTGTGACAATCCTTTGACAATTTGGGGGTGGTCAGAGGGTTGTCATTGTGAATTTTGAGGCTGGATGACAACCCAAAGGTTGTCATTTTCTCCCAACTACTTTGGGCCAAAAAGGTTGTCAGAGAAGCAAAAACTGAGAATCGGGTTGTCATAGGGTTGTTACAGAACAAAATGAGAGTCAAAAGTCCTGCCTGACAACCCTAGGGTTGTAAGTGAATGGTGCCTAAAACGACAGCCCAAGGTTGTCATGGCCTCTGTCTATGATAAATATTGTAAGTGAATGGTGTCAAAAAACATACAACTCATAGGCCTCCTATGTGTAATGGCCATACCTAACTATTCATAAATAAGATTTTGTATAAAAGACACAGACAACATTGGGTGTTGCTTTTGGCACCACTTTTGACAACTCTGTGTTTTCAGTGTGTACCACCCATAGGGATCGTATGAACCTCAGTTTTCACCCTCGGGTCGTGCTGAACCCCTCTGGGTCATACGGCTACCCTCTGAAGCCCCTTTGAGTCTTCTTATCTTGATAACTACTTTAAAGGCAGTCTCTGCCAGGGATTCTGGAGAGCTTTTACTACTCCTAGGACTCCCAATTAGGCAATGTCCATCACTTACTTACTTTGTTGTTTCAGGTTATTTTTTAAAGGAAAGTTTGTGGAGATTCAACACATGTTTTTTTTTATTTAGCTGATCATCCTTTGCTCCTTCTAGCAAGTGAAAGTCTTTCAGAACAATGGAACTGATGTATTTTCAGTTAGATTACAAATCTGTTTACAATTTGATCACCATAGCGTTGACGCTCTTCGGTTGTCATGTAACAGTGTCGCGTTGGGCTAAGAGGTTTTAACACCACGAGATGAATGTGGTGTCAAGAAACTGTCCTGTTAAACCATTAGCCATTAGCACGGCCATTTAGCCAACAGCTATTATTGGGCAGGACAGATGCTGCCAAAAGGACAATGGATTGGATGCAATTTATTTGGACTGATGTTGTTATGATTAAAAGCAGATAATACTTTGTGAATAGACTGGCCTGTTAACAAGACACAAAGGCTCTACCAGGAGAATAATACATAAACATGCTGTAATAATCCTGTTAGGTAACAATACAATACCAAGAAATGTTATAGCCATACAGACCTTTTGGTTTTCAAATTTCTTGTTTCAAACTTAAACTGTAAAGCATTCTTCCTTGGTCACATACATTACATATTTTTAAAACTGCAATATTTTGAAATTATCGTCACAATACTGCCGTGAGGCCTCGAAATTTGTATGGAATGCTATCCAGGTATAGAGGGCCCTGATGACTTCATTAAGATGAGGATTTGAACGGCATTCCCAAGTGGTCTCACCATCTTATGTGATATAATACTTTGATTTGCTTTAACAAACAATTGTCTCTTCACTACTTCATGCACAGACACGTTCTTCTGTAGTTTAATCTGGACAATTTATGAATAATTTGCTCAGAGGAGAAAGGTATTGATATTTTAAGACAAATACATTGCTAGGTCAGAACACTACTACCTACATGTTTGTGTCCTAGTCTCTTAAATTTCACCTTTGCTGCCAATCAGTGTATTCAGAGTATTTCCCATACTTTAGAAACTCCCATTATAGAACAGTTCATATTGACATGGCTTCTTCTCTAAATGTTTTAACAATTTTCCATTTTGTTTCTCCATTTCATCCTAATTACCCATATGAAACTCAAACACTGTAAACATTTTGCAAGCCAGTCAATCTAAATTGGCAATTTCAGTTCAAAATATGCTAAAATACCATAGGGACACTAACATCTACCTCACGCCTGTGTCTCAAACCTATGGAGAGAAAGTTGACGCTAAGCAACATGTTTTCTGTCCCTTGCTGGTGTGATGAATGTCTATTCATCAGTTATCAAGGTTGAAATATGGAAAGTGAGACGATGCAACAGATTAAAGTGTATTTTGTAACGGGCCCAAAAAGCCCAAAAGGCCCAAAAGGCCCGAAAGGCCCGAAAAGCCCGAAACTGTAAAAGCCCGAAACCCGAAAGACCCGAGAAATATGTAAACTTGAAGTGATGAATGTAAACCGGAAATGACGTCATTATGACCACGTGATCAGAAACAGCCAATCAGGGCTGATCACTAGACTATAAAAGGGGCGGTGAGGCCCGATATAGAGAGTTCCTTCGCAATACTCCTTGTGTCCACATGTGTCTTCTTCCTATGGTAACCAATGAGATGATCCAATACAGGCTAATTAACTAGAAAGTACAAGTAAAATAGTGAAAGTTATAGGAAATTAGACGAAAGTAAGGACGGGGTCCCGAAGACCCGAGGGACCGAAACATGGCACGAAAGCCGAGATGGCCAGGATGGAGTCCCGAGAACGGAAGACCTGACTGGCACGAAGGCCCGAAATAGCGAGCGGAAACCCAGGGATCAGGGGCACGAAGGTGCGACCGGCTTTGCCCCACGCTACCAAACAATAGGCGACCGTCGGCCCGACACCCCCACTGGACGAGAACGAGGGTAGACCGTCCGCAGTGGGCCCCGAAGAGAGTGCAGGCACAAAGGAAACAACCCGCACCCATCCCTACCATTTTTCCTCCTCCGCAATCCTCCACCCACTATGGCTGAGACCCCTCGGTCCAGCCCGGCAGATACACCCCTCCCCCGTCAACGAATACCGCTTTCCCGATCGACCTGCTCAATCCCCTCGTGCGCGAGGCACGACTCTTGATCTCACATCTCAGCTTCTTGCTCGGACTCCCTGTCCGGCTGAGACCCGAAACAACCCCCACGTCCCTCTGTTGTAGAAATCGGAAACCCCGAACTACTGAGGAACGTCACGCTAGTGTTAATATTCTGTTATTGATAAAATTGATATGAATGGATTTACATAAAAGTAGGATTTTATCTACTAAATTGTCTGAAAAGTTAGCCTGGTTATATATTGGAACATAAAAAAAGAAACCTTGTCTATGATTAGAAAGGAAGAAGCCATTGGTTTGTGTAATTCAAGTGCTAGTATATTGCATACCTGATCGAGGGCGATGTTAATTAAACATAGTGGAGGCAATTTAAGCCAGGTGTTCAGTGAATAAACAACATCTCCGGTGGGACTGCTGCTGCTTGACGAGGAAAGTTGAAAAAAGCAACAGGTGGTTGGTTGGTCTCTGTTTGGTAGGCTTATGGTGTGGATTAGATATTTAACATAATATATATACTCAACAATAAGAGGGGCCAGATATGGGCTATCCATTACCATGTTGTATGTGTATGTATAGATGTCCTTGTGTGGTTTACACGTCGGTTATAAATGTAAGCGGGAGTTGGTCAGAATCACCTGGAACCGCCCCCACTCCTGTTTGGCCATTAAGAGAGTTGTTTCAGAAGTGAAGTTCCTGGTGAAGCCTTAGGAAGCCTTTAGCCTACCTGCTTCACACAGGGAATAACACTTCTCAAACACCACCCTGAAGGGTGCTCTTATTATAGAAGTAAGCATTACAATTAGTCCCCTGGGTTATGACACTGGTCCTTTTCTCTGTGCCTGATTACAAATCACCAGTCCCCACTGCTGATTTAGAAGGGCTGAGATCACACCAACTAAAGTCCCTCATACATATACTGATGCGATGGTCCCAGACACAATCAGGGCCCGTCTGTGTTGTCGCATCGGTACTTGTGCAAGGTGTACCAATGGGAGTCGGGGACTGGCCGTCGGGTCGGGAAGGTTTAAACTAGGAAATATAGTATCTCATTACAAATGGATTTGAGACCTATCTGCCTCTTTCTCTGAGTGTCCCGATGTCCAGTCCCCGATTATCAGTTTCAGATGCCCAGTTCCTGACTCACAGTCGTGTCGGTATGTGTACGAGGGGCTTAAATCTCCCAATACCTGAGACATCACATGTACAGCTCTGTTTGAGTATGTGGTTTTGCCACCCAACAAGATTGGTTGCCTTTTCTTGTGAAAAAAGGCTTAAAGACCAACAAAATGTAATGCTCTATGGATAAGATAACAAAGCTGTTGACAATTTGTTCACCATAGCTTTGATGTTCCTCAACATTTTACAACTTTTAACTTTCATGTAACAGGTGAATGTGGTATCAAAACTCTGTCCCTGGACACAGACTTGTCAAACCATTTACCATTAGTACAGCCAATCAGCCAATAGCTATTGTTAGGTAGGACAAAAGTTGTCAAAGGATGGGATGCAATCATATTTGGACTGATGCCATTTGCTCACCAACATTAAAAGCAGATAATACTTGCTTAGTAGATAGGCTTAGTTACAAAAGTTGCCGTGTCTACAGGGCAAATGGGGCTCTCAGGAATTCATTAGGACCTGCTTTCACATTGACATTCCAGGTGGTTGAAACATTCGCCTGTCTAAACATATCATAAGATATGAAAATATCAAACGTTGACACAGAGATACAAAATCAGATTTAGTTGATCTGCCTCTCACTTGTGTTTAGCATGGTTGTATTCTCAAGGGAGTAAACTCAAGAGGAAGCATTACATACAGCAGAGAAAATATTCATTAGCCATCAGATCAGTTCTCAAAATGTCTGAATGACACTAGTCACTACATAATATTACAAACTAAAATTCTCCTCTTTTGATGGACACTTACACTGTGGATGCACAAGGTTTCACAGCACTCCTGAAAAAGGTTTCAATAATACCTAAACAGAGGGTGCTTTTGACATTCATATTGAACTTCACCTTTGTTTGTGCATGCTCTACTTCAGTGATGAAAGTTTCCCATAATTTAGAACTTCTCATAAAAGAACAGTTGAAATAGCATTTCTGTTTTTTAAACATTCTGATTTTTTTCCCATTATTTCTTTTTTTCTTTCTTTCTGTCATTTATTTGTATTAATTTAGCTGTAAATGATAATATGTATATGTGGAGAAATACATCATAGCTTGACATCATGTAACAAAAATATCTGTGAGCAGCTAGTCTGGTGATACATATGAAAACAAAACTAGAAACCTTAGTATATCATTAGAAAGTAAGAGAACATCAGTTTGTGTAATTCAGGAACTAGTAACTTGCATACCTGATCTAGGTCATTGTAATTTAAAGCTAGTGAAGTCAATTAAAGCCAGGTGTATTCTGAACAAACATCTCCTGGGGGATCGCTGCTGTATGATGAAGACAGTTAAAAAAAGCAACAGGTGGCTGGTTGGTTCCTGTCTTAGGGGCTTGTGTTGTGGATTAGATATGTAATATGCAGATATACTTAAGGTGGTATTACACAGCATGACTTGAGCAACAATATGATGTAGCAGAGAATTTGCACACATTAGAGATCACATTCTTTGCTACACATATTTGAGAACCTCCAATTTGCCAATATCCCTCTTTATGATAATTGACTCTGATATCATCACACCAATATTGCAGCTAGAGGTATATAGTGTGATACCACTTTGAGTCAAAAATCAGGAGCAGATCCAGAAGTGCACTAATAAAATAGGGTGAGGGCAGGTGAGGGTTGTCAACCTTGATACATATTATGTGCTAGTATAGACCTTGTGCAGACGTGGTCACGTGACCACATTCTGGTGATCCTCATGTGATCTCCCTGAACACGTGACCCATACATATATCCAGATATCATTGATTATATATAATATAAATTGTTTAGTATTATTTGATATGATTATTTCAGACTTATCTTACAAAAACTATTCATTTTACATATATGTAAAATGTTGATATAAGGGATTTTAAATTGATCACCAAGATGGCGCCAGGTCAATTTCTGGTGGTTGTGAAGTCATCTGCACAACGTCTATACATGTCATTAATTTCACTGCCTTGTCTTGTTTACAAACTGGCCATACATGTTATACAGCCTTTGGCTTCAGTTAATTGTCTGGGAGGGTTAGTGAAGCATAAGAAAATATTTGCTGAATCTCTTCCTATAACAAGAGGCAAAAAAAACACCTTTAAGGGAGTTATTTGAGAAGTGATATTAATGTTCTCAATGTAGCCACAGGAGCCCTTTTCCTTCCCACTTCCCAGGGCTTCACACAGGGAATATCACTTCTCAAGTACCTCGCTGAAGGGTGTTTTTATCATGGTAGTAAACATCACAATCCCTTCCATTCAGTCCCTCAACATACACAGGTCCATTTCTCTGTGCTTGATTGCAAATCACCCTCCTCTCTGCTGATTTAAGGCCTGAAATCAACACCAACTAAAACTCCCAATACCTGAGACCTCCGCGCTAAGAATAGCCCGCCCGGAAGTGTGTCGTGTGCGCATGCCCAGACCAGCTGGCTGCTGGTTGCTGGTGTGGGGCGGAGTGGCTAGTTTAGGAGGCAGGGTGGCAGCGTCGACCTGTGATAAGGCCGCAGTGAGGCGATCAGTCTCAGGCCCCAGTAATCAGTGGGCACCGGGCGGTCAAAGGTCCGGTCTGATAAGGCCAATTTGTAGTCACGCAGAGTGCAGTTCACGTGAAACTTGCAGGGTTGGCGAGATAGTAGAAGGGTGGAAGTGCTGCCTTTATTTTACCTGAGGGTTTATAGTAACACTGCTTTGAGGTTAGTTTCAGAGATAAAGGGGTTCCTTATTATAATCCACATATCAAATCGAAATAAATTTCGACTTATTCAATCATATTTAACACACCCCAATGTCTATATCTATATTGTGTGTGTATGTGTCTGTCTTTGTGTGGGTGAGGATGTGCTAAACTAGTCTAAACTCTGAGGTCATAATTTGAGGTAACACATTTTGATTTTAAAATCCCATTGTTTCAGACTTCCAATCTCATAACCCTGTGGGGGTACTGGGGTGGAGCTTCTGGTCCTGGGAAGAACATAGGCCTGGGCTCTGTCCCTGGGGAGAGACTTGTTAAACCATTGACAATTAGCACAGTCAAGCAGCCAATAGCTATTGTTGGGTAGGACAAAGGTTGACAAAGGATGGAATGCAATCATATTTGGACTGGTGCCATTTGCTAACATTAATTAATAGCAGATGATACTTGATTAACAGACTTGTTTACAAAACTTGCAGGGTCTACCAGACAAATGGGGCTCTCAGAACTTCATTAGGACCTGCTTTCACACTGACGTCCCATTAGATTGAAAGACTCACCCGTCTATTCATATCATAAGATTATGAGAATATTCAAAGTTGACGTAGAGATACAGAATCAGTTTCGTTGTATTTTGATGCCTCTCTCGTATGTTTAGGATGGTTGTATATGTATTTTTGAGTAAATAAACCTAAGCATTAATATAAAATACACCCGAGAAAATTGTCTTTAGCCATCAGATTATTTTAAAATGTATTTACGAATTTCACATAGTCATTTTTTAAAATAAACTCAAGTTTCCCCTCTTTTGGTGTACCCTTTAAATAGTAATGTACAAAGGCTTCACACATCTGAAGAATAGGTGAGGTTTCAACAAAACCTAAACAGAGAGTGACGTTGACATTCAAATTGAACTTCATGTTTGTTTGTGCATGTTTTACTTCAGTTATGAAAATTTCCCATATTTTAGAACTTCTAATTAGAGAACAGTTAAAATTGTATTTCTGTCTTTTAAACATTTCAATTTTTTCCCACTCTTTAATTCTTCATTTATTTCCCATCTGAACCACAAATGCAGTAACAATTTTGCAGATTAGTCTTTTTCAATTCGAATTTGTGTTCAAAGTACACTGAAACATTATACATACATCTGGGGTAACAATGACACATTTGTGAAACATATAGAGAAAGGCTTGTTGCTAAGCAACAATGTTGACTTTTCTGTCATTTATTTGTGTTCATTCATATTTTAATGATTATGTTTATTGGGGAGAACTACATAGCTTGACATTATGTAACAAAATATTTGTGAAAAGCCAGTCTGGTTAGATATATAATGAAAATAGAAACCTTTGTATATCATTATAAAGTAAGAACACATCAGTTTGTGTAATTCAGGAACTAGTATCTTGCATACCTGATCTAGGCCTTTGTAAATGAAAGCTAGTGAAGTCAAGTAAAGCCAGGTGTTATCTGAACAAACATCTCCTGGGGGATTGCTGCTTGATGAAGACAGTTAAAAAAGCAACAGGTGGCTGGTTGGTTCCCGTCTTAGGGGCATGTAGTGCGTATTAGATATTAACATGATAATATACTTAAGGTGATATAACATTGCATGACTTGAGCCTCGATATGATGATGTGATCCTACAGAGACACGCTGAATCATTATTCAGAGATCAAATCTAAATTCATTTTTTGACTTATTCAATCATGTAGTTTGTGTCTGTGTGGGTGGGTGTGGGTGGGTGTGGGGGAAGGTGTGCTAAACTAGTCTTAACTTTAAGGTCATGATTTGAAGTAATTCATTTCGACTTTTGAATTCTGTTGTTCAGACTTCTGATCTCACATTCTTATTTTCTGCTATATATATCATTTAAAGTTAAGATTATTGACTTGAAAAATACTCAAATTTATGGGGTGAGAAATATATTAATGTTTTTGCTTGTGTAGAACACCCCTGGAATGAAGTTTGGTAACCTTCAAAGATGTCATTTTCACTGTATTTTCTACCAATCCTGATGACTCCTTCTACCGTTTACAGGAGGATCGACCAGCCCCGGCACCTCGCTACACACAGGTGAGGCCCAGGCTAAGGGTCACACCTGATGTTAAGTGACACACCTGCCAAGTTGTCAGCAGGACAAAAGGTTCACGGCAAGTATTCAACCAAACTTGAATGCTCCTCATATCATGTGTTATTCAAGAACGTAGTAAACACGTTTGATGTACAATGTGTAAGATGTGATTAGGTGACCGGGGTGGTTATTGGAGTCGTCCGGATATTACACGTTGCTTTGAGCATAGCAAACACAGTTTATTAAAATGTGTTATTAAGTAAGGAAATCATAGAAGTCGTACTCATATTGTACAATGTTATTGGTTAGGTGAAACAACAGTGATTGTTCCAGAAAGTAGGTAGCTATATTAGAAAAACGTCGACGGGGCCATTTTACCTGAACGCTTAATCCCCATATTATATAGAAAGTAATGCGTTAGATAACGTGACTTATCTAAGGTCGTGCTTCAACCTGCAAAACTAGATATGCATTTCTCACATCTTGAATTTGAAGATAAGATGACCTTACAGTCATTTCTCTCAATTGTATTAACTGGTAGTATAATAAGCGACACCAGAAACATAGGATGAGAAACATCACCATATCAGTGTAAAATATCTTATTGGAAAAGCTCAATGATACGACGAGTGTCAAAGAATATCTTATTTCGGTGGGAGAGAACTGGAAAGCAATGTAATGGATCCAGGATCCAGGATCCAAATTTACATATTTACTAAGATCAGAAAGAGATAACACAATAATCTTATACAAGGAAGAGCTAAGATAAAGAGTACATCTAAAACTCATAGGAAACACTAGATATCTGTCCCTGAGAATCAGCCGTAGATGAGACGACTCCAGTGTCTTGTTAGCTGGGTAGATCTCTGGTGTTTTTAGGTCTGATTGTTAAAGTTTGGAACACCCCTTCTTCTCCCATAACGTGTTTAGACCACTGTTTCCTGGTGAGTTACCGATAAACCAGCAAAAGGCCGTTTACTCTTACAGATTGGCAGTGTTAATGTCCTCTGAATGTTTCATAAACCCAAACAGGGTTGCCTGGCTTGACTAGGCCTGTTCACTCATACAACACAAGTCACCTGACAGACTTACTGCAGCCATGACCACAGGCGGATTCAGAGAGAGAGAGAGAGAGAGGGGGGGGGTGACGTCCAGGAGGTCTTGCCCCCACCCCTCCCCTTTTTTGGTGGACCCCTAAACTACAAAAAGAGGGGAAATTGCTGCCCCTTATATACGAATTCACGCTGTTGTAGTACTTAGCCTTTTCGAAAATTCTGTATCCACCTCTGCTAGCAATTCCTTATTCATGTTTTTCTAGCAAATGATATACATGATATTTTCTCAGATTCCTGTCCTGATTGTCTCAGCTGTCTTAGTTGGCCAACCCTATTTGAGGCATTCAATGTGGAGACAGGCGTCAATGAAATCAATATCAATGCCGGGCAGACCTTGCCCCCCTCCCATCCCTGCCCCCCCCCCCCCCCCCCCATGTACAAACGTATAATCACCAATACTCAGCCTCAAATTAAACTTGCCGAGTCAGCATTTTCTGTGGCAGTGGTCATCGATTAGTTACCAGGCGAGACAAGCCGATCACCTATAGCTCTGGTCGTGGTTTGACAGTGGCGTCGGGGGTGTGGCGTTTTTATAGGTTAACTGCTAAAGTCCCACACCCACAAACCAACTTTTACACATTATGGCAACAGATCGGCGCTGAACTTTTATATATATATATATATATATATATATATATATATATATATATCTTCTCAACATCATGTAATGACATGGTCTTCCAGTTGATGTGAGTCTTATGATCGACTGTTAGTATAGCGGATTGAAATGTGCATGTTTGCATGTTGCATGTTGGGACTACTTTTTAACAACCCGTGTATACCTGGCTTTCCCTGTAACTGGGCCTCGGGGCCTTGGGGCACCCTGGATGAGGTACCCATAATGGGCCATATTAACCAACCATAATTGGCCACTCTGACTTATTACATTAGGAACCATTACCTATATCACTACGCGTCAGGTGTCCGGGGTCATTAGGACTAACACATAAAGTGCATTATGACATAATTAGGGGTACCTCTGCAACGTGATGCTCCATAGCTGAATGTAACCAAGAACCCGCAAGGTACATAACAGGGCCATAGTTATGTAAATAAGTAGGCTCATTAGGGTCTCATACTTTGGGTTTCTGCATCTCACAAAAAGGAAGCATGTTCATTGTGAAATAGCATATAGAAAGAACCATTGAATCTAGATGCATTTTGTCCTAGACTTTTAAGGAGATAGTTATTAGAGCCCACTTCATTAGACTGATTAGTTAGGTAAATATAGCCCCAGAATACTGTCAGAAGAGTGATTGCAACGTTTGATTTTTGTTTATAGAATACTTGAAAAAAGTATAATGTGAGAATCAGTTTCATGTATCATAATTTAGATTTTTGGGGTGACAGACAAAATAAACAAGTTTGTCTTAATTTCAAATATATTCACATGAAAAAAAAGGTCTGTATATATCAAATTCAAGCTTGCCACAGATTGTTGCTGATGTAGTCAGACTACAAGCAGGCACTGAGCGCTGTATTAGAACCAACGACCGTATAACAAGCAAAGATATCTGAGTCTGACCATTGGGTATGTGTTTTTTGTGATGACGATGATGCTGGCGCCCCTTTTTCTGTAACCGGAATGACGTCATGAAAAAGGTAAAACAGACAAACTGTTTGCATGGACTTTCATAGATGGTGCCTGGCGTCGGACGTGCTGAAAGGTTACAAATTACATATTTTTGTGTGGCCATGATATTACTGTAAGCATCTTCTGCCCAAGGCCCTGGTTACATATCATAACATTTCCCATTATGCTGATATAAGAGCCTCCCAGGCAATCAGTATTGTAACAAGCAGGTTCTGTGTCCATACTATTTTGGTCAGTCTGTTACCTGTCCAATTTTCACATATCAGTTACATCTCCATACATTAGGTCAAGACTATCCAATACAGAGTGTTTCAATAATGTTGTATTTTAGTGAAGTTGAGACCTTACCAATACTGAATGTTATAATAACATCATTTTAAAGTGAAACAAAAATTAATGTGATCAGAATGTTATAATAACATCACAGTGCAACGTAACAACGTATGATAACATTACATTCTTGTCTGTGGCCCGTTGCACAAGGAGTTTTGTAACAACAAAATAATATTATTAATGAAACTTTTTTGCAACAACAATCGTTTTGCAACAATTTTGTTTATATCTAGAATGCCCTCAAAGAACTGTAACTTTTACTGAATTCAATTTCATTTATTAGAACCACAGATTTTACTATTTTCGTAAAAACGAAAATTTTCGTAACAGCGAAACTGTTCGTTATGCTATCTTAACTTGATCCTCACAACAAAATTCTATTGTGCAACGGGCCACTGGGCTATTCACCTTAATATTAGCACACTTTGTTACAGAAATATGGCCCTTGATAGAGCAATACTGTTTAAATGTTGTTTCATGAGTTATCTTTAGTTAACGATATGTGTTTGAAACTCTTGCATGCTTCATTACAAAACTCAAATAAATCAACCTAAAACTTGCTTAAATCAACCCTTAACTTGTGGAAATCGACCCAAAACTCCCAAAACTCAACCCAAACTCACGTGAGCAAAAACAAAACTCATGTAGCTACGGCACCTCAAAACGTGATCGTAACTTTATAAAACGGAAATCATACGGGGTTCCATCTAAAAAACATCCATGAGAATTCTGTACCCATGATAATTTTAAATACCCATGATCACAAAACTAGCTGTCGTGAGTTATCAGCTTCTCACGGCACAGAATTTTTTTTTTTTCAACCATTAAAGTGTTCCAATGCCCTTCTAACATACTTTAAAAAGTTATAGATGTAATTGAATATATTATGTGAATGATTTTAGTATGATTTATCAAGAAATTACCATACCCAAAAGTTCTCGTGGATGTTTTCTGGGCAGATATTTCTTCTCATTGACGTCAAATCATCCCCACAAGAGATCGTGGATGTTGTTTTGGTCAGCCGCCACTGAGGTTTGTTCTGAAACAGGCCTCAGAACCTTTAGGGCATTCCAATGTAGTCTAAAGACAACCACCTTCTCCAGGAGCTACACTAAGAAAGGTCCCATCTTTGCTTCATGAAACCATTCGGGATTTAAATGGGAACGACATGAGCAGCAATCTATTCCAATTAGACCAGGCCCCAGAAGCCATTCAGAGTATTTTTAGGTCAACTGATGTGGAAGACACATTACAGGAAACCGTCCATCACCGGGCCGTGGTAGGAATCCTGAAATAGAAAGGACCTCCGGAGCGGCAGGTGTTTTGGTCAGAGTGGGATGGGATTTTAAAAATCAATTAATGATGAGGGGTAATGAATGTATATATAAGGCATGGAAACAACCAATGACAGGAGATACCCAGCTTTTTAAGTCAGTCTATTCTGTTGCAAGACCTATTCCGCACCACTGACAGACTGGCAGACTCGCAGCCCCACTTCCTTGCTGCATGAGTCAGTTGTACTATAATAAGAAGGCCCGTGGGGGCAGTCCGAGGGTAGCTGTATGGCCCGGGGCCCCCCGACGTCTGAGGGTGCCAGGGACGTACAGACACCCGAGGACTGCCCCTAAGGGCCTTCTTTATTTTATTACCCGACTCTAATGAAGTAAAATATTGTGAATTTTAGTAAAATGTACGTGCCTGTGTACATTGGTTTCCGCTGGTTGTCTATGCACACTGCATACCCCGGGAACAAGTGTACTTTGGAAGCCGGAAATGAAGCAGGGCATACAGCCAGTACAATACGCACGGTACACAATACGCCCGGCTCGTCGATCCAGAGGGTAATAAAATCACCCAACTCTACCATGTGTGACCCTGGACTGATCACCACTGGAGCCATTGCTCCTTCTGAAATGGATCATTCAGCTTTGTGCATCTAGTTTTATTGAAGATGTACAACTGGGTGGTCCAGTTTTAGGGGGGTGTCCTTGAGATAACCAAATATATGAGACATAGTTCTGCAGTGTAGTCTGTCGCATAATGGTCTTGCAACAGTGAACAATTGTTGTGTCAAATGATGCACTGTTATGAAAAATTCCAGAACCAGCTTTTACCCATTTATAACGATTTCCCTTGTTTGAAAATTTCAGAACCTTTAGATCTCAATCAGAACTTTTTACAGAATCAAAATCAGCCTAGTTAAACAGCCACAATTCAACAGCGGTACCCGTTGCGACAGTGAATCTGAACTCTTGCTGTTGTGATGACTTAATTATGTGACACAGCACTGGCTATGACAAGGGAGTCTAAAGTATTGTTCAGCCCTTTTGTTACATTCAGTGGTACATTCTGAGGCAGCTGCAGCCACATCTTTACCTGGCCACTCCTGCTGATGATGTCTCAGCAGTTCTCTGGTTGGTTGATTATTGGTGTTTAACGCCGTAGCAACATCTAGGGCCATATCACGGCGAGAACAAGGTTTGACAATTCTGTCTATGATGATGATCGAATCTTTGAAAAGATAGAGACCATACCCCTACATGTTTACTGAGGCAGGTGTTCTTGAATGTGCCTGGTCCCATACACACAACCTCTGCTGGTCCTAAAACCTTTGATGACCCAGTCGTTGCTAGTGGGGGAAACACCAAGTGGTGTCCCATCAGGGATTGAACCAGGGCAATCTGCATGTGAAGCAACCGCTCTAACTACACACCACCTCGCACCCCCTGAGCAGTGCTCTGTTGGTGATTACATAAAGAAGGTTTGTTTGTCTGGAATGATAGGAATATCAAACATTACATGTGACTGACAGAATTGTAGTCATTTATATAACCAGATTATCTTATCATGAAGTATCTTATCATGCAGTATGATAAACTTGGCTTGTCAAGGAGATGTTTATAGGAAATTGACTGTGTCTGTGCATAAGATGTTTTTTTGTTTGTGTAACCTTTTCATATGCTGGACTAGTTAATACCCACACAAGCCAGAGTAATAAAGCTTTACAAATAATTTAATAAGCTATCTGAGACAAACGCATATCGATAGTCAACTTTGCAATTTTGGCCACCATGTATCAGCGCTGTTGAGCATAAAACTTAATGAAAAGTACTTTTGACCAGTGAGAATACTGGTTGGTGGGTGTACATTTAAGAGTAATACTACAACCCTCAGGCCACTGACAGATCTATAGAGTGATACTACAACCCTCAGGCCACTGACAGATCTATAGAGTAATACTACAACCCTTAGGCCACTGACAGATCTGAAGACTAATACTACAACCCTCAGGCCACTGACAGATCTGAAGGGTAATACTACAACCCTCAGGCCACTGACAGATCTATAGAGTAATACTACAACCCTCAGGCCACTGACAGATCTGAAGAGTAATACTACAACCCTCAGGCTACTGACAGATCTATAGGAGGCTCCTTAGCGGAGTCGCATTCCAACATGAGAGTTGTTGACAGATGCTGAAACAATACTTCAAATGAGCTGAAAAATGGTGCAATGTCAGCCCACTGTGTCACACAACGAAACTGTCAGGGTTGGGTGATGGCACAGGCTCTGTAGCCCGATAGAGGACAACGGGTCTTTTCATACATGTGTGCAGCCAATTGTATTGACGTTGTGCAGAAAAGAATATTTTCAACAACGATTATGTACTGTTGATAATCAATAATCAAGCATGCCTTTAACTCTTCCAGTATGTAGCATATTATGAGCTTGGATATTATACTCATTATTTCCACACAGGTATCAATTGCCTCATGGTAATGTAAATGTGAGGTATTAATGCAGAAATACGCCATTTGACATAAATAAAGTGAAACATCTTAAGTTCCGAGGACACGTTTTACAATATATTCTTTAATTAAATGCAGTTATTAATATGTGCCTTGATCGTGTGATAATAAAGCAGCTCCCTCCATACAACCTCATACTTCTCTGCTTTAGTAATGTACCCTAGGGAGACCAGTTAATCTTCATGAAATTTATCAAAGTCTGCGCAGGCACGAATGTAACATTATTGTAACATGGCAGCAACGTTTTGTTAAGTTCTGCTTTGATTCTTGTTACATTATTTTGATGGCACCCAAAACGTCTCCAGGACCAAACATTGTGATGCTGTACTGCGCTGTTTTTATAACATTCTGGTTATGCTATTTCACATTCTGTATTTGCAAGGTCTCAACCTAACCAGAACATAATTTTATTGAAACACTCTGTCTTGGAGAGTCTCAACCAAATGTAAAGAGATGTAACTGTTACATGAAAATTGGCTAGGTAACAGAAAAGTATAGTCACAGAACGTGCTTGTTATGTCGAAGCTTGCTCGGTTGGACGTGACCACAGCTCGTACCTGGCAGGTATAAAAAACAACAGGTAAAATCCCATATCAGGGCTACCTGTCAGGCCTGGAGCTGCAGTAAACATTGAGGCCCATGAAGTGATCCCCGGGCAAGAATGTGATGTTATTATAACTTTGCAGCAATGTCCTTTTTAGTTCTGCTTTGGTTCTTATTACATTATTTTGATGGCACCCAAAAACGTCTTTAGAACCTAACATTATGAATTTGCACTGTAACATTATTTTGATCTTCCTCTCACACTCTTTCATGTAAAAGAATGTACACTATACTATAACATTCTTTATTAGTAAGGTCTCAACTTCATTAAGATGTAGTATTATAATTAACACTCTTCTTTAGTAAATCTCAACCTAACCTTAAGTAATGTGACTGTTTAATGTAATTCAACAAGTAACACACTGACCAAAAACAGTATGGTCACAGAACATGCCCGTTACATATTGCTGCTGGTCTGGGTCCAGACTATAGGACGTGAAAAACAGTACTGTTTCTTCAGCAAAGCATGTTAGCCACACGATAAGATAAAAAGACATGGTTACACAGGATTTATATAAGCGGATTGTATTTGTTTGTTATACTTGTTGAAGTCCATACAATCGGTGTAAGTCATTTTATTTAAAGAAAGTGTGATGTTGGGTTGTTGATATGTTAACAAAGGAAGGATGTACCCATTACAGTGTTTCTTGGCGACCAAAGTTGAAAGGAAACAGTAAAGTTGGTGCATCCTGTTTACTGGGTAAACGAAAGGTTGTGTTCTGGTCAATCCAGGGCATTTCCTTTCGTTAATGGCCAACTATATTAGATTTGTAATGCCATCAATCAAATCAATGTGGTTCATTTTTATTTATGAAAGCTTGATTTGGGGATGACACTTGTGTTTTGAAACAAAGGTACAATGTTGATGTCAAGAGGGAGGCGCACTATATAATACGGCGATTCCCTCGATACATAACAAGGATACTCTGATAGCTTCCATTGGGATTAGTATCATCAGAGTCAGAAAATGTGCTTTTACATCAATTAAACAAAAATTACATAAAAAAGGGACAAAAATAGCTGTATAACTGTTCAAGTCTTATGAAATACATCGGATACACTAGAAACCAATCATTTCATCCCCCGTTGAGCTGCCGTATGTGATTTCACCACGCTCACCACTCCGAGAACTAATCGAGTCCTCTCCCAGATAAAGGTCAGAAGGGTAGGACTTCTTTTTCTGCTGCTGAGAAACAAAGTCAATTAATTATCTCTGCAGAGAGGCTTAGGACGCTTACATCACACTGCCCGGGCAGACAGAGATTGTGTGCAGAAAACACCAGACACTTCTCACTGTATATATTTTCCATAGATAAAAACTGTTTTGTACTGAAGCCTTTGCAGATGGATAATCGCGGTTGACTATCTAACATTAATCATATAAGAACAAATGAAAAAGGTTTTAATTTGTTATTCATTTGGTGAGTATGCTTGTCTTGCATGTTGTCTCTCAGGCCTTTAAAGGCCACGATCCACGATGCAACATAATATCATCCGAGTCCTTTTATGGATTTTTCGCATATTTAGAATTATTTTCCCCTGTGAAAATACCATATTTTTTTAATAGATTATAATGGATTATCCTGCCCCATGTGGCACCCCCTGTTCTCTCCTGATACACCACCCCCCCTACCTGCCCCATGTTCCTGTTCTCTCCTGATACACCCCCCCCTACCTGCCCCCATGTAGCTGTTCTCCCCTGATACACCCCCCCCTACCTGCCCCATGTGGCTGTTCTCCCCTGATACACCCCCCCTACCTGCCCCATGTGGCTGTTCTCCCCTGATACACCCCCCCTACCTGCCCCATGTGGCTGTTCTCCCCTGATACACCCCCCCCTACCTGCCCCATGTGGCTGTTCTCCCCTGATACACCCCCCCCCTACCTGCCCCATGTGGCTGTTCTCCCCTGATACATCCCCCCCCCTGCCCAGTTCCCGTTCCTCTAACCGCCCGTTAGTACCTGCCCACTTAAGTCATGATGGATGAGGTGTTGACAGGTAGGGCAGTACCCCCTGGTGGGGGACTGACTAACTAAGTGACTGAGTGGGTCGCCCACACAGAAGGTGTTAACCCTCCATACACCAGCCACTCTGCAGCGAATCACCCTCCGCGCCAAAACGATATCCGTTTGAGGTGACTCTGCTATGTTGTTCATTAACTATATATATATAGTGGCTTTATAGTATCACTACGCTCTGTGGCCTAAAAACAGTCCTGCAATTCTCGCTGGTGTTATGCAACTTGCAGGGAATGGACCAAGTGGTGAATACAATGCATAGATGATTTGCCTATAGCAAGTGTTGAAGTCGCAGAGTGCACACCCGTAGCGCACACTGTAACATGGTGTAGTCTTATATCTTAGTCCACACTCAAAAGGACAGGTTTATGGTAGAATACTACATCCAGAATCAGGGGCACATACAGGATTTTGTAAAGGCTGGGGTCCACATGTAAGCTCAGTACTTAAACAGTGTGGATTTGAACACATTGGTATGACATTTTTTTTAACTCCTCACCAAAAGGGAGGGAGGGGCTCAGGATCCCCTACATCCCCCTTCTGGATCCGCCCTTAAGCTTGCAGAATACATATGTTTATTAAGAGTTTACAGTTCAACCTTTTAATTCTGACAACGAGATTGCTTTTACCTGAGCCTGATCAGAAGCCTATTTAAGGACTACTGACTGGGAATTGACCCTCTCCTGTCCAACTGCAGGTAGGGGGGTTTGAGCATGTCACTTTGTATTTACCAGTGACCAAGGGTTAAAAGGCACCAGTCAAAGGGATCGTTAAAAGTAACCATAGGCGGCCTACCATTCCTACTGCTTGGATGTACCACTCAATAAACCTACATAGTATAAACCCATCCCTGATTGATGTATCCCAGGGTTGGACAAGGGTTGAACAAAATTACTGTGTAAACCATCCTTGTCTCCTAGGGGATTTCTGGAATGTTAAACCATGAGTTATGTTTTTCTATATATCCAGTTATTGATGATTCCTTATGACGCTATGATTTCTTAAATTTTACCACTTGTCAAATTTGCATATTTGCCAGCTAATCAAAGTGCTGCATTTCAAGGAAAATGGGGTTGGACATTAGAGATTGGTCTGACGGGCTTTAACATGTGTTACTTTGAGAAAAGGCCAACATATAAAGCTGCATCTTACAGATTATCCGAGCAATATATCATGGTTCATTTTGTTTTACACTTATATCTATCGGGCTTAAATCAGAAAGAAAATTCTTTGTAATTTCATGGTATAATTCTATGTTGATGTATACTGGGATGGGTTGATTGCCTCGACTTGCCTTCAATACTGCCAACATGGAGGGGTGAATATTGAATTGTAGAAAGGCTGAGGGGTCTGCACATGAGCTAAGTAATAAAACTGATTTTTCCCTTTTTACCTTGCATAGGAAAATTAGCCCTTTGTCCTTTGATTTAGTAGTGCTAAAACATTGAGGATATTAGCACACTTCTGTTTTTTTATGGGAACCAATGAGAAGGTCCGCCGGGGCTTTACATAATTATTCAGTTTTGCATCTTAAGCATTAGAACTATCCAAATGATGTGGTTATGCTGGTATAATGGTATAAAGTCCATTACAACCATAATATTATCAGAAGAGGTTAAAAGGATTAGGTAGACAACATGTGAAGGGGTCGTCGAACAGAGTAAATTAGGCTCAAGAGTACTCTGATTCCACAAACTGTATGGATTATATATCAAATCAGGAAATGGGATCGGACAAACCATGGGTATCATGCTCGATATACAACGACCCTCTGGGTCATACCGGCACCCTAGGACATCCCAGAGGGTTCATCTTATATTGATACTGGGAAGTTTGTCATAATAACAATTCTACTATAGAATAGATTATGAAACTTTCTGACCTTGAAGAAGTAATACAATTAATAGAAAAAAGGTGCGGGTAGAATCCTATACCTGCTCCACACCTGTTAAAGTAGGATGCCATACAAATACTCAACAAGTCTATGATTACGAAATCTAAATATATTATAGTCTTTTTGGTTGAGTAAGGTAGCATCGTATTCCTGCTCCAAGCCTGTTGTGGTGGGATACCATACAAAAGGTCTGAACAAGTTTGTAAAGACGTCATATTAAAGTATGAATATATTTTTTTCATAACTGGTTCTTCATGTAATTCAAGTCTCCAACACCTCTTTATGTAAGGATGAAAAATAACTTTCAGAAAGTGTATATAGATGTTATGCAGATGACAATAAACTGACCAGAAAGGATTTGGCCGCCATCTTGTTGATCAGATAATTCAATGTTTAAACGTAAAACAGGTTATATTCCTATGATCAAATGAAATATTGCTGTTGTTTAAAGTATATTATATGAGTAATTGTATTCTGTAATTGTATTTTGATGTACATTCCTGATCGACGTCTTGATGTCCTGAGTACCGAGTAATTATTCTTCCACACAGTGATCACCAAAATCTGGTCAGGTGACCTTGTCTGCACAAGGTCTATAGTACCTAGATCTACATCTATAGAGCCCTTCCCGTATAGTCCACTTCAGAACAGAAGGGGATAAGGACAGCAGTGTAATAGGGTCAGGGAATCAATGACTATCTAATTCAGATAATCACGTATTCTATTAAAATCAGGAAAAGGAAAAGCTAACTTAGGTTGCGACATTTATAAATTTATTTAATTAAAGGTTTTAATCGTAATTTTCAAGAAACCTTTGCATTTTAGAAAATTATTAGAATAATAATCATCCACCCCCCTACCCCCCAGCAGGTAATGCTGTGGGGAATGTCAGTGATAGGTGACGGTGCTATGTGAAAGGCTGCCTCCTTTATACGGAGAAGGCACCTTGTTAGGGCGGGTAGCGGGGTGTCAGTGATAGGTGACCGTGCTATATGAAAGGCCGCCCCCTTGATACGGAGAAGGCACCTTGTTAGGGTGGGTAGCGGGGTGTCAGTGATAGGTGACTGTGCTATGTGAAAGGCCGTCCCCTTCATACGGAGAAGGCACCTTGTTAGGGCGGGTAGCGGGGTGTCAGTGATAGGTGACCGTGCTATGTGAAAGGCCGTCCCCTTTATACGGAGAAGGCACCTTGTTAGGGTGGGTAGCGGGGTGTCAGTGATAGGTGACTGTGCTATGTGAAAGGCCGTCCCCTTCATACGGAGAAGGCACCTTGTTAGGGCGGGTAGCGGGGTGTCAGTGATAGGTGACCGTACTATGTGAAAGGCCATCCCCTTTATACGGAGAAGGCACCTTGTTAGGGCGGTTAGCGGGGTGTCAGTGATAGGTGACCGTGCTATGTGAAAGGCCGTCCCCTTTATACGGAGAAGGCACCTTGTTAGGGCGGGTAGCGGGGTGTCAGTGATAGGTGACCGTGCTATGTGAAAGGCCTTCCCCTTTATACGGAGAAGGCACCTTGTTAGGGCGGGTAGCGGGGTGTCAGTGATAGGTGACCGTGCTATGTGAAAGGCCGCCCCCTTTATATAGAGAAGGCACCTTGTTAGGGCGGGTAGCGGGGTGTCAGTGATAGGTGACTGTGCTATGTGAAAGGCCGTCCCCTTTATACGGAGAAGGCACCTTGTTAGGGTGGGTAGCGGGGTGTCAGTGATAGGTGACCGTTCTATGTGAAAGGCCGTCCCCTTTATATGGAGAAGGCACCTTGTTAGGGTGGGTAGCGGGGGTGTCAGTGATAGGTGACCGTGCTATGTGAAAGGCCGCCCCCTTTATACGAAGAAGGCACCTTGTTAGGGCGGGTAGCGGGGTGTCAGTGATAGGTGACCGTGCTATGTGAAAGGCCGTCCCCTTTATATGGAGAAGGCACCTTGTTAGGGTGGGTAGCGGGGTGTCAGTGATAGGTGACCGTTCTATGTGAAAGGCCATCCCCTTTATACGGAGAAGGCACCTTGTTACGGTGGTTAGCGGGGTGTCAGTGATAGGTGACCGTTCTATGTGAAAGGCCGTCCCCTTTATACGGAGAAGGCACCTTGTTAGGGGGGGTAGTGGAGGGCGGCTAAGGGGATGTGGGGAGGGGGGGCATGAATGGGATCAGAGTGAGGAAATAGAAGGGGGCAATTACAGGAGTGTCCTGGGCAGAAAAGGGGTGGTTAACAGGGTCAGGAGATGCATTGATATTAAAAACAGGTTCTAAAGTCTAATCTATTAAAATCTACATAAAGGAAATCATATATATCAAGTCTGAAAGAATTCCATTAAAATCTGCAAAAAGAAACTTAACCAGCAAAAACATTTTAAGTTGCTACAGCTATATCTGTATATAAATGTGTATCATTAAGAATTATAACAGTGATTTTCAAGTCCCCTTTGTATTTTGGAAAATTGCTTGAATGAGATGAATTGGTGAAATTAATGAACCTGAAGCTGAAAGGAAAAAGGAAATGTAATGAAAACCAATGGTGAAAGAATACAAAGAACTCAGATAGTAAATTGAACACGAACATTGCCAGGCGAAGCTGTAAAAGGGTAAGAATTAATTAGCCTGTGGCCAAGAAGGGAGATTTATCACTCAGAGATTGCAGAGAAATCTCATCCGAATCCAACCAATAAAAGATGACAAAAAGGGAAAATGGCATGGGCGGCTGAGATTGTTCCTCATAATTAGAGCCGAAGCGGCTCCTTTATTCGGAGTAACAGCAGCGTTCTCGATGACTCGGTTGATTAGGGAAAAGCACCGCTGAATCATGGCCAACACTAGGTGATGACACACAGTAATGAGCAAAAGGATTCATGAACTGGAGTTATCATTTCTAATTTGTAGAGAGAAAAATGATGATTAGCTATAGACCTCTGTAGTTGTCAGGTAACCAAGCATTCTATGTCCCCTGAAGGCTGTGAATGAACTTGATTAATCAGCTGCCTTTAACATATTGTGAAGATTAAATTCAAATTCCCTGATTGGCAATGTAAGTTGACAACTCCATGTTTCAGACTAGAACTATATGATAGTAGTACACTCGGGGCATCGACTCAGGCGCCATAGTTATTACCACCACATAGTAGCATAGGAGAAGTAGGATTCTTTTCAGGCGCACAGTATCAACCTCTGAATGACGTGGTATCATTGTATGATGGTATCACAAAGAAGGGAAAAATAAGTTCAAAATAAATATTTGAGAACTCCCGGATTTCAAAAGATTTGAGGTGAAACTGGACAATGACTCACAATTTAAAGAAACATCATAGTAGTTTCATGTACACCCCAGATCTTTACTTGACTCATAGGGCTATTTCAGTTCATGAATCCTTAAGGTCTTAACATTTTGACTTCTTTAATGGTTAAAAATGAAAGCAATATTGAAACTAGTTGAATGAATAGTACTCATATGCATTTTACTAGTGCAGACATCCTGTAAATACTAAAACTAAAGGAATTCTAATTTTCCTCATATGGAACGTATATGTCTGGTCTTACATGCCTTTCGTAGATTGCACTTTATCCCTGCAAATCACAACAAAACAGGGACCTTAGACATTTTCCCCATGAATCTCTGCCAACCAATGAGATGGTAATGTAATACCCTGGTGTTATGGGAGGTGTAAGGTAGGGGACGTCTGGCTGCGGAGCGGGCCCCGCTCTGACAGGGAGACTGTATTAATGGCCTGATTCAATAAGACGTAGCCGTCTTCCTGACGCAGAGAGGACTTAGCCAACGACTAATCAGATCTGCCTAGTCGCCCGGCCGGGGTCATGTGGCAGGCTGGAGAAGAACCTAATACCCTTCGAGGCCTGCGTATCCTGCCCGCGGCATCTCCGGCAGTAAACTCTGTGATAAATGTGGATGAAAGTGAGTGTGACACATACACCCATGTTTTATGAAGCTGTGGCCTGATGCAATATCAGATATCAACATGTAGATATGGCTAGAGCTTATAGCCAAAGGCTTTAATAACATGTGATAGTACATAATGAAAAGGACTCAATTGGCAATTGTGCTCATATATATATAGAGTAACAGCAAAATTGTTGAGTAATCAATTTTTTACATGGCATGATTTAATAGTGATAAAGTGCCTAAAAATATAAAAATACCAATTAAACTTGCATATATTGCCTAAACCGATGAGATTCAATCTTCATAGCCTGTACTCTAACCAGCCCCCTTCCCCAGGCCATGCCTGAGGCAGACTAGTCAATAACCCTCAGGACGTGACATTTTAAAACGTCGATGAGTCGCGCACCTTGGCACTAAGTGGACACCTCCTAGGTCTAGGTAGAGGGGAGGGGGAGGGGTGGGGAAAGGTCGGTTAACCCCTGAGTCCCTGAACCACCCACGTCCAACCCAGGTACAGGAGGGAGGGGGAGGGACGGGGAGAAGGTCGGTTAA
This sequence comes from Lepidonotus clava, assembly GCA_936440205.1. NCBI lineage: Eukaryota > Metazoa > Annelida > Polychaeta > Phyllodocida > Polynoidae > Lepidonotus > Lepidonotus clava. The sequence goes on from OW387145.1 coordinate 50,417,485, forward strand.
CCCCTGAGTCCCTGAACCACCCACATCTAACCCTAGTACAGGGGGGAGGGGGAGGTGAGGGGAAAAGGTCAGTTAACCCCTGAGTTCCTGAACCACCCACGTACAACCCGGGTACAGGGGGGAGGGGGAGGGGCGGGGAAAAGGTCAGTTAACCCCTGAGTTCCTGAACCACCCACGTACAACCTGGGTACAGGGGGGAGGGGGAGGGGCGGGGAAAAGGTCGGTTAATCCCTGAGTTCCTGAACCACCCACGTACAACCCTGGTACAGGGGGGAGGGGGAGGGGTGGGGAGAAGGTCGGTTAACCCCTCAGTCCCTGAACCACCCACATCTAACCCTAGTACAGGGGGGAGGGGGAGGGGGAGGGGAGGGGAGAAGGTCGGTTAACCCCTGAGTCCCTGAACCACCCACGTACAACCCGGGTACAGGGGGGAGGGGGAGGGGCGGGGAAAAGATCGGTTAATCCCTGAGTCCCTGAACCACCCACATCCAACCCGGGTACAGGATGGGTTACACAGTCCTTACTATAGACCTTACCAAAGGCTCCGAATAACTACTAACTTGAGGTTTATGATAGTCCCAAAATGCAGCATTAAGAGATAACATGGCTCTTATTTTGTCACCATATGTTAACAAATAGGGTTTTGTCAGATTCTCGGAACTTCTCCAAAAGTTGTATGAAAGGGCCATACCCACAAGGTGATCTTACGGTCGCTTGGCGATGGATGACTGGGAGAATGACCATCGTTCTTACCAGGTGATGGTAATAACTGCCAAGTTTGTTATTTTCCTGGCAACTTTCCCGAGGATTTTCCTTGCGATCCCATCCCCTGTTGCCCATTGCCCAGAACACACGCAATATCCACAGAAAGTTGCCTCATGATTTTAGTTAGGGACTGTGCTGTCGACGGTCACTAGTAAAAGGGCTTAGTGGGTGTGTGGTCTGTTGCACAACAGAATTTCGTTATGAGGATCAAGTTAAGGTAGCATAGCGAACAGTTTTGTTGTTACAAAAATCTTTGTTTTTACGAAAATAGTAAAATCTATGGTTCTAATGAATGAAATTTAATTTTAGAATTTGATATAAAAAAGGAAAAAAATAGAGAAGATTCAGTCAAAGTTACAGCTCTTTGAAGGCATTCTAAATATGGTAAAAAATTGTTCCAAAATGATTGTTGTTACGAAAAAAGTAACAACGAAAAGTTTCGTTAATAATATTATTTTCTATGTTACGAAACTCATTGATCAAGTTAAGATATCAAAATGTTTCGTTGTTACGATTTTACAAAAATAGTAAAATCTCTGGTTCTAATGAATGAAATTGAATTCTGTAAATTGATGTAAAAAGGGAAATAAAATAGAGAAAATTCAGTAAAATTTACAGCTCTCTGGGGGCATTCTAAATATAGAACAAAATTTTTGGAAAACCATCATTGTTACGAAAATATTATTTTGGTGAAAAATATTATTTTCGTTGCTAGGAAACCCATTGTGCAACGGGCCACGGGCCACTGTGGCCCAATGCACAATGATTATGTTAACAATGAAATAATTGAAACAACGAAACTTTCGTTGTTACTTTTTTCATAACAACAATCATTATGACACAATTTTTTTCTATATTTAGAATGCCCTCAAAGAGCTGTAACTTTTACTGATTTTTTTTCTAATTTTTCCCTTCATATATCAATTTACAGAATTCAATTTCATTCTTTAGAACCAGAGATTTTATGATTTCCGTTGCTTTCACATGACAGAAGATTATCCTAATACAAAATTTGAACCATTGTCCATTCTCCTGAGACTAATAAAAGTGCATTGCCTGCATTTAGATGAACTGAATTAGTCAACTCTGGTATTATGCTGTGGCCTGGCCCTGTAGACCGGACAAAATTGTCATAAGGTTTTTTTATGCTCAAGTTGGGTTTTTGTGCTGAAATATTTAAATCTGGATGGATATGAATACGTTTTATTCATAACTATGGAAACAGATATTTCAATTACTTTGTTTTGCTAGAGCCAGAGTTGATTTTTCGCTATTTTCTTCCAATAACAGTCAACATGTGAGTCATGAGGGATCAATGTAAAATGTGAATTGTGGACTGACAATGATGGAAAGCTAACATGGGTAGTCCGTCTGTGTGGAGGCTGTGTTCCCTGAGGCGGGGGCCGTGAGTTACACACGGCTTACACTGTGTAAGGATCAATCGGCCCAAACACCGACAACCGGGCTGTGCTCAAAAAGGGATTATCAATCTATCGAAGTGAATCTAAAGGGAAATGCTGTTAACAATGTGCGAATAGATGAAGTACAAGAAATCAAAGGGGTCCAGAATGTCTATGTCTGAAAAATAGCAACTATTTGTTTCACCTGTAAGGCATTTAAGAGACTGCAATAATACTAAGTATGATCTGATTTTTTCACAGGGGATGATTTCGGGCCTTGTAGATTAAATGAAAGGTTGTCAAGTAATAAATGTGATTAAACACTTAAATGGCAATTTTATGCACGCTATCATAAGATTTTGAACGCCTTTAATGCATCATATTTAGCGTCTAGGACTGTCTTAAAAATATTCTTTTGCCTTAAAACAGTACTCATCATAAACACACATAACACACATTATTATGTGCGACTTTGGCAGTACAGTCATGATATGTATTCATATTGGGTATGCTAATAAGCTCAAACAATGTTTCAGAGTGGATAGCCCCTATAATGACTGAGCGAGTCTCAAGTTACTGATATTGAACATGAAAACACATTTAGTGTCTTTGCTACATAGAAAAGGATCCCTAGACTGAGATACCTTATATGACTACCGGCGTCATCTTGGACAGGTGATTTTATTTCTTTATGGTGTCTCTTTTCCCCATTCAGATTACTTGTCCCATACTGTAGACATCAGTACAATAAGTCCCACCATGAATTATCATAGCTTCTTAGAGGCCATATTCCACTAATTGGTAGGTGGCATTTGTCGTATTTTCTTTTAGCCACCACAAGTAGTTTGCGGTTCAGATACAAACATGTTGGTATCCCCGACTACAAGCAATCCATAGAACATCTACGTAAAGTCATTCATGATAGGACCTACCACAAGCAAGGACCACAAGTGTTTCCCATATTACATCTTACGTTCCCTTGGGGAAACAAGTTTGCGTCAGTTTGCTTGCGTCACTTCATGATACAGCAGGCAAATGCCGCATAGTGGAATATAGCCTTAACACAGGGACAAGTATCAGATGGCAGGGACAATGTACACATGTTGTATATGATTCTTCTCAGCAGCCCTTTCCACATCTCCCTGTATGGCAGCCATCAGACAGGGATTGCTCTCAAGGTGGGCTCACATTAATAGGCTAATTGCATGAAGTATTCTAGTATTACTTCTCAGGAACCTTTATTGACAATAAGACAGGTTAACCTCTATCTGCTTTGCGTGGAGGGAGGGAAAAGCTATCTATGGAATTCAGGTCAGCAAAACGTCCTCTTCCAGAGATTAAAGCCAATACATTCTATTCATTATCAAATAATATGCTAAATTGATGGGGTCAGTGATGCTTTAATTTGTCACATTAATGGGCTAAATGCATAAAGAATTTTACAATTTCCTCTTAGCAAACTTCACTGACAACAAGATGTGATGACCCCTATCTTCTTTGTGTTGAGGGATGGAAAAGCTATCTATGGAATTCAGCTCATCAGAAAGTTTTCTTAAGATTCCAGCCAATTCATTTTATTCATCACCTGCCTTTGTCAAGTACTATACTAAACGAATGGGGTCAGTGTCACTTTAGTTTGTTAACCTTGTTGTATAAATGTCATTGTGATGAGTTTTACTGCAAATTATATGGTTTTTGTATATAATTCACATAACCCAGGCCAGTAGTAAAATATGCCTATTTTATTACTGGCCTGGGTTATGGGCATAATATTAGTTAACAGAATTTGCAAAATGTTGACCCCTCATTTCTGTTGGCTATCTTTCACAACTGTATGATGGTGTGTCAGGTGGCAAAGTGATCTCGGTGACTTACTCTAATCGACCCCTTAGTCTGGCCGTGTCATTCTCCGTTCCCATGTATGAGTTATTGTCGCTGCTGACTTCTCTGACCTTCTGCTACCAATGTCAGCTGTCAGCTATGACTGACTCCCACCTGACCCCATAGGTCACGGTGTGGGAAACAGTGGGTGAATCCCACCTGACCCCATAGGTCACGGTGTGGGAAACAATGGGTGACTCCCACCTGACCCCATAGGTCACGGTGTGGGAAACGGTGGGTGACCCCCACCTGACCCCATAGGTCATGGTGTGGGAAACAGTGGGTGACTCCCACCTGACCCCATAGGTCATGGTGTGGGAAACAGTGGGTGACTCCAACCTGACTCCATAGGTCACGGTGTGGGAAACAGTGGGTGACTCTAACCTGACCCCATAGGTCATGGTGTGGGAAACAGTGGGTGACTCCTACTTGACCCCATAGGTCATGGTGTGGGAAACAGTGGGTGACTCCCACCTGACTCCATAGGTCACGGTGTGGGAAACAGTGGGTGACTCCCACCTGACCCCATATATAGGTCATGGTATGGGAAACAGTGGGTAACTCCCACCTGGCCCCATAGGTCATGGTGTGGGAAACAGTGGGTGACCCCAACCTGACTCCATAGGTCACGGTGTGGGAAACAGTGGGTGATTCCAACCTGACCCCATAGGTCACGGTGTGGGAAACAGCGGGTGACTCCCACCTGACCCCATAGGTCACGGTGTGGGAAACAGCGGGTGACTCCCACCTGACCCCATAGGTCACGGTGTGGGAAACAGTGGGTGGGTAACTCCCACCTGACCCCATAGGTCACGGTGTGGGAAACAGTGGGTGACCCCCACCTGACCCCATAGGTCACTGTGTGGGAAACGGTGGGTGACTCCCACCTGACCCCATAGGTCAGGGTGTGGGAAACAGTGGGTGACTCCCACCTGACCCCATAGGTCATGGTGTGGGAAACAGTGGGTGGGTAACTCCCACCTGACTCCATAGGTCATGGTGTGGGAAACGGTGTGTGACCTCCACCTGACCCCATAGGTCAGGGTGTGGGAAACAGTGGGAAACAGTGGGTGACTCCCACCTGACCCCATAGGTCACGGTGTGGGAAACGGTGGGTGACTCCCACCTGACCCCATAGGTCACGGTGTGGGAAACAGGGGGTGACTCCCACCTGACCCCATATATAGGTCATGGTAAGGGAAACAGTGGGTAACTCCCACCTGATCCCATAGGTCACGGTGTGGGAAACAGTGGGTGACTCCCACCTGACCCCATAGGTCACGGTGTGGGAAACAGTGGGTGACTCCCACCTGACCCCATAGGTCATGGTGTGGGAAACAGTGGGTGACTCTAACCTGACCCCATAGGTCACGGTGTGGGAAACAGTGGGTGACTCTAACCTGACCCCATAGGTCATGGTGTGGGAAACAGTGGGTGACCCCCACCTGACCCCATAGGTCATGGTGTGGGAAACAGTGGGTGACCCCCACCTGACCCCATAGGTCAGGGTGTGGGAAACAGTGGGTGTGGGCAACTCCCTATCACTAAAGCCCAATAACCACTAGGACATTTTTACTCAGTCATCCAATGGATCAGTACTAAAGTGAAAAAGTTCTAGGGGTTGAATCAGCTGATCTCAGCACTGAATTAGGTTAAACATGCACATTTCAATATAATTATTATACTATCAGGTAATCAAAGGAATGGGCTGATTTTTGTGCCAAGTTTTTGGCAAACAGTGTAAAAGTTGCTTAGTTTATATGGCGCTTAAGGAATCAGGAGGGTTTAGTATTTGTGTTCTTTTGTATATGTATATATAAGCATGTACACATAGTTATTATGTAGATTTTTAATGTAAGGTAGATATATTATATCTACCTTACATTAAAAATATTTATATTTTTGGATTTGCTGAAAGACATTCTTGCACTTTGCAATAATACACATACACACAGAAAAAGTATAATATCGGAATACTACATTTTTACTGTGATTTTTGAACAATCGTGTTTCGAAGCATGTAATTAATACAAAACCTTATCATGTGTATCTTTACAGAAGCAGACAAAACAGAAGTCATTGAGAGTGTCTACAACCTCATGCAGCCAGAGTCAATCAACATGCGACTGAAATGAAAACCTTTTGGACAACACAACAAAAAGGCTTCTGCTGAAATTGAAATTTGGAGCGGCAATAAAAGGATATCCGGCTGGGAAGCAAAGCCCACGAGTTATTAAAGGAGGCACTGAAGGTGAACTGAAATCAAAACACAAAAAATAGTGAGCCAGTGGTTAACTTTTATAGGAGGGAAAATCATAGGGACTCCAAAAAGTGAAAGTGAAAGTGAAAGTATCTCATCATGGGGCTTTCAGACTTAGACCAGTCCTATTTAGAACTGCTTCATCAGGCAATAAACTCAATGGATGGCAATGAAACAATAGACTTTAGGAAGCCATACATCAAAATCTCCCTTCGATATGTTTACCCTTTGTTCATTTTATTGCATGCCTGTGTCATGCTCTTTGGATTCTTTGGAAACCTGACCATGTTTGTGGTTGTGGTGCGTGGGAGGCTCTACTCCAACCCGTTGTTTTTCTTCATCGCAAACCTTGCCTTGTCAGATATGATAAAGAGTGCGATCGTTCTGCCCATCACCCTGGCCAACCTGCTCCTGCAGAACTGGGTCTTTGGTAGCTTCCTGTGCTTCTTCCTTCCCATGATGCACTCCTTCCCCATCCATGCCACCATGATGACTTACCTCATGCTGGCCATTCACCGATATCGCTTCATCGTCCACCCCATGAAAAGCCACGTACCAGCTGGACTGTGTACGATTGCGGTGTGGGTAATTGCTGTGTGCGTTGTTTTGCCCTACGCTGTGTACATCAAGTACATTGACCTGGAGCAGGTCATAGGGCCAGCCTTCAAGGGCCTCGGTATCTGCTTCGTCAACCTGGAGAGAAACGTCGAAGAGTACATCCGGGCCATATTTGTCATCCTGTATTGCCTGCCTTTGGCCACCATTGCTTTCCTATACGTAAGGGTATCCGCAGAGCTCAAGTCATTTGCCAGTACAAACATGCACACTGAGGACACAGGACAGAACTCTAGTGAGGCCTCCTACCACACCCGGATCACGTGGTCCATGAGTGAAAGCGACAATAGGATAGATCCAGAGGGCGCTAGTGGCGAGTCCACACCCGGTAGGCACTACATCGAGCGCCGCCACAGTAATGACCAAGAGGAGGATATTGACATTCGGAAGGAGAAGCGCACCCAGAAGTACATGATCACCATGGTGGTCCTCTTTGCCATGTGCTGGTGCCCCATCAACATCCTAATACTGGTCACCCATTTCATTTTTGAGAACGATGACAATTCGGGGCACTTTGATATAACCTACCTAACCTTCACCTTTTTTGGTTACATGTCGACTTGTATCAACCCTGTATTATTTGCTTCTTGGAGAATGTCTGACTCCACCAAAGACCGGTTAAGGGGGTACTTTCGGTTTTCCAATAGGCGGCAGAGTATGATCCATTCAAATGGTGGTCGACAAAATGATGTTTACGCAGTCCAGCAGCCAATGCAGCCCTCCAATGAAGACCAAGAACCTAACAAAAGTTATGTATGAGATTCTGATGATTTCTGATAGTGTACAATTGACCAAATGTTTGGAGTATTGACCATATTTTGAAAGAAACCATCTGGTTGACAAAAGTAATAGAGTAAATATGGCCAAGGTATTGGGAAGTGATACAGTAGAGATTTATCTGGTAGTATTTTGATGGTTGTGAATCTACTGATCACTATAAACTGGAATAGAACTTAACATAAGACCTCTTATTATTGAAAAGGTATATTTGATATAAAGATCTTATTGATTGACTGTTATAGAAGTATCTGCTCAAAACAAATAAGGAAAGATTCATGAAGTTCACCAAAGAGAAGCTATCATATCATTAATGCATGAGTAGTTAAACGAGTCTCACTGAGCTGTTTGTTTATCAATGTACTTGATGATGTGCATCCAACTGCTCTTGGTTGACTGATTAATATGGACATAATATATAGGTCATACTTCATACTTTATGAACAACAGAGCATTACTAATGAAATTTGTCAAGTACCTGAATAATTAATGTAGTGTTCACAATGGACAAAATTCGTCAATTTGAAATATCTGTAGATATTCATCAAACTTTCACGTCACTAGAAAAAGCCTTATATTTGCCAATTTTTAATCATGTGGATGAGCAAAAAGTACTGGTGGGCTAGTTTCCATGGATAATACTTAGCCAAATTATCATAACTCGAAGCAGACCCTTGGAACAGGTTTCTTTAGTTGATTGAAAGGTTTGTCCCTATTGAGCACTACATTGATTTGGTTCCTTTAAAGATATGATAATCATAGCAGTTGCTGGTTCATTCAGATGGAGTGGTTGCAAAATACGGAGTGGAAGGAAGATTAATATAATCATGTTTGATTATCTATTGCTCCTCAATTGATAATCATCAAATATTGCCTAGAAATATGAAATTATGACAGATGTTAATAAAACGTTAGCTGCTGGTGATGTTATTTCATTGCTAGAGACTTAATCAATCAATTTTTCCCACCACAGATAGCTTCGTGTATTTAACCTGCAGACTAGTCTAGATCATTGTATTTGCAATGCTGGGATATTTGTTGACAAGTCAGAAGGTTTAATTCAATCATGGAGATATTTTTCCCAGTTTAGCATGACGGAAAATTAGCACTTTGTATTTTCCTGAACTTAATATTTCTGGTGTTTTGAAATTTCATTCAATTCACATTAATATAAAGCTTCTTTTTTTTACTCTAATAATTAATATTATTTTGATAAGAGTATAACAGGACATTATTGCACATTCAAAGTATTTGAGTAATATTTATAATAATTAATCTTATCGACCACTAACAATTCAAATTTGTTTTTAAACTGCATAAAGGTTTGACTGCATAAAGACTGAATATATAGTTATTTTTCTTTTTTCTATTTCCATTTTCTGTTGACAACATTTACCTTCAAGTGCTTAGTTACACCACAGTAAATCAGGAATCCATGGTAGGGAGAATAGTTGTTCAATCAGGTTTCTGACAAATCTGTGCTGCATTTAACAGATACTTATTTACCAAAAAAATCATACCGAATCATCTTGAATTCTGTCGGTTGAATTGTAAGCGCACAATGTGCACTTGTTAAGTGCCGCATAGCCCGCACATTAACACGAGTCCAACAAGTCCATTATCGGTGCCCCATTGTCACTTTATTGTCTCCCTCTACCACTTTTGCTAACACTGTGTTGATGAGTTTTGTGAAGTGGAAGCCCAGGCCTGAGTATTTGTATGAATGATATTTAGTCAAGTGGTTATAGAAGAATGTGTCCCACAGCAGTGAGTAGGGCTTGTGATTAATATGTTACATTATCTATTGACAGAAAGCACAGAGTCTGGATCTAGACTTCCTTATATCCATAATAACAGTGAGAGCTGTCTATCATTTTGACATTTATCAGCAAGTTTCAAAAGTCATATAACCCAGGGTGTCCAACAATCTGATGACTCTCATAGTGCACAGCAAGTTAGCATAGTGAATAGTGAGACTTTAAATCTTGCAGCATAAGCTGAATAATTACTTAAAAGAGGTGCATGTGACATAAGGTGATTTTCAAAATTTGAGAACTAAGTTATTTTTGTCAGCATAGACACACCCTACTGAGTAGGAAAGATGCTTTATTTTTGAAATTTTACTCTTAATTTTACTTATCAAAGTGTCCAGCGGATGCACAATATCTTTGATTATTCTGGGAAAATCCCAGGCATACAACATGACAATGATATACCTACTCATTATGGACTGCTGACAGCTGCAGGGTACGGCTGACAACTTTGTTGATTAATTAGCCTCGCTGTAAATGTGACACAAGAATACAATATTATATAAGACCGTTCCCAGAAAGCTTGATGTGATTATTGGTTTGATATGCTGTGAATTAAACCTACTTAGCTGATACCAGTATTGTGTTCATCGGTAGAAACCCATGGTGAATGTATGTGTGTATGGTTATTCTACGTAAACCTGCCAAAGGCGGTGTTGGTTTTGCACATACTCTGTAGGAGAATCTTAGAACAATGAACCTCAAGACAGTCCAGGGGCAAACATTAGATATTACTTAAGGAGAATTGTGGATGTAAATAGAATCTGACATTGATTTCTGCATGACTGATTTGAACTAGATAGACCATCATCAACACTTACAACTATTCATCATATATTTTCTTATAATATCAGAAATACAAATATAATGTGACCCCATTGGAAGATTATGTAAGTACATGAAGCTGCAACAAATGTATTAAACAAAAAAAGGTATACCATTGTGACAACATGTCTCACCACCTATCCATTTTCCTAACATACTATTTGTACCATGTACACCCTCCTGACGACGGTATACGTGAATTGTAAACAGTCGATAAAAGACATGTATGTATACTTCGTCAGCGTTAAGGTTTCATTAAGGTGGCGTGCCCTGGTCTATCAAATTTGAAACATCTTTTTGGGAGTTTTGCTATAGTTAAGCTATATGAAGGGAAGTGACCCAATTACCAAAAGTCCCAAAATTTGGCAGACTAGGAAACTGCGCTTGTTCATGTAAAATGTGGATACACTCCCCAGTGTGTTCATTTTATGGATGTTGTCATGGCAAGGGACCCTGTCAGAGGGATGGTGTACATCATTTTGGAATAAAAGTGACGGAGTGTTTGTGCTGTGGTAAATTCCTCATTTAGTTTATAATGTGTGACATTGTATAACAGTGTGTTTATAAGGTGTATGTGAATGTGGGAGGGGTGCACCACTGGCCTGCAATAGGTCCACATGCTGGAATAAGGTCATTGAATATGGAAATGTTTCTCAAAATGTTAGATCAGAATCAGAGTATTATGGTTATAGTGTGTTCATAAAATGATTGAATACCGGGTATGCTATAACGCCTTGTTTGAAATATTGATGTGGCAATAGAAAAACAATATATTTTGACATTTTTCCAAAGCTTTATGTTTAACTTGATTTGTGTACATGTGTGGCTATTATATCCTCTATCTTTCACATCAACCTTACCTCGGCCGTTGTAAGTACCTTAGCCACTTACAAATAACTGACATCATCTAATCTTTAGGGAAAAGTATTTCTTATGATTTAGATTTGAACAATGGCCAGAAATAGGTTCAATGAATGGATTCCATGATGACTTGAGTGTGGAAAGTTTTGTTGACTTAATTGGTGTTGGCTCACTTTAAGTGGCTTATAAGGGAACAATTGGAAACTGACCAAAGGTACTTGCTGAAAACAGACTTATTAATGAATTATGTTGTATGTTACTGCTACTTCAAACCTAACATTAGAACATTTGACCTAATTATCATCAACATAATTATTTGAGAAACACCACATGTCAGTCAGTTGGCTGGTGATTGGTTCCCTCATTCCATGATTAACACACATTACTCGGAGGTGTTTGTTTCTGGTTTTATAATGAGAGAGGATGTGAAATTAATAAATCAACATATCAACGCTGTCTGTATAAGCAAAGACAATAGGAAATAGTCCAATCCTCGATGCTTGGTTGTTTTTCCATACCTGTCATTTCGTAAACATGTTGACTTCTTCTGCAAAGAAAATGAACCAGGCTCAACTGCATTTGTTTTTTTTTTATTTGAAAATGAAAAGGACGTCAACGAACTGTAAATTTGGAAAGAGTATTGTATAAAGTATGATTAACAATGTAAATCAATCTACCGAGTGGACACCTTGGTTGCATTGCTAGAATTCATACTGCTTGTTTAGAACGCAATAAAGTGGGCATTTAGGAAATAATTATTCAATTCTCCCTACCACAGATATCTGATTTACTGTATTTTATGCACCTGCAGGTTAATTTTGACTGAATTTGTAGACAGAAACCATGGAAAAACTAAAAAAAAACTTACAACTATTTGCTAAAACTCTTTCTGAAATGAATTTATTTTCAAACCAACTTGAAAGATACCAACTATATATAGATACCATATAGAAAAATAGTCAATGCTAGTTTTCCCCCACAGTAGACAACAAGATGCACCATGATTATTGAAGGTTCCTATACTTAAGCATTGCAACTTGTCTAAAAAAAATCCCAGCATGCACGCTAATTTAGGCTAGTGAATTCAGATAAATGAGTTATCCGTGGTAGGGAGAATTATTGGTAACGGTTGTACAACTGCCCGAGTCACCTCTATTCTACCTACACCAGGAGAAAATTATTTTGTATCAAGGAGTTGATTACGTTGTAAACATGATATATTTTCAATAAAGAATTTGTTATAAAAGCAAATCTGTATTTTGTCATTGCATTTTTCAATGCTAAGAGGGTTATCACGGGAAATCTTTGATCTCATACTCTAAAGAACTTGGCCCTGGTTGAATTACTTTGCTATATACCGTGTCAATCAGTGTAAGGGATGTGTTCACACTCTTGCAGTGTCAATAGTATGGAGGTTACATAACAGCCTCCCCACCCACCCACCCCCACCCAGCTGGGGACATCTATAATTAGCACTATGTTTGGTTGTCTCATTTTAGTTATTTCCAAGCCCTTTCTATGTCTGACCAGAGGTGTTGGTAAAGGCCTAGACTGCAGAGCAACCCACGGGGAGACCTGCAGGGCTATCCCACTGACCTTTTCCCGGCCCCCTACTCCCCCTAACCCTGTCAGTGGCAATACCACACAAAAAATATAATTTTAAGTTTCAGTTATTTTGCAATGCCTATAGGATCTAAAAATAGTGTGGAAGAAAAGAATCATTTAGAAGAAAAGAATCATTTAGAAGGGTTTCAAGGCCGATTTGAGCACTTTGAAAAATTTCCAAATTCTAAATATTTATTGCTCCCATAAAAAGTGAACTATGGGTGAAAACTGACTTTGAGGTGGTAGCCCCAAGTGAGAGGGTCCATTCTATACATGTCAGGAAATTCTGTGATGATTACAACATTATCTAGAAAATCACAACGATTTTTACTGTTTTTTTCACACAGGAAAACTCAACCAGTAGATTTTGCTAAAACCTTCCAGGAATGATAATTAGGCCTATCTTATGCCAAAAATGTTGTTGAATTTACAGGCATTGAATTATCAGGGGCCCACCTCAGGGACCAAGGATAGGTGCAGGTACCTGGCCCATTACATTATAGTGGTGGTTGGTTACCAACCGTCCCCCCTCCTGTATTGTTTCTATCTTGATTTGAGGCTCAGGCCTACCAGAAGGACACATCCAATCCCACTATGATGTGTTAGGCTGGCCACCTGCACCCATCCTTAACCCATGAGTTGTCCCCCAGAAAATTTGCTGCCCATATATCCGACAAAGTGCTCAAATCGGCATGAAAACCCTATCAAAAGCTTCTTTTCTTCCACAAGTCATCAGGAATTTGCTTTAGTAACAGAGTAACGCGCGGGGAGACCAGGGCCATCCCCCTGACCTCTTCCCGGCCCCCTACCCATCCTAATCCCGTCAGTCCCACAGAGTAACGCACGGGGGGACCAGGGCCGTCCCCCTGTCCTCTTCCCGGCCCCCTACTCCCCCTAACCCCATCAGCATGACAGAGCAACGCACGGGGGGACCAGGGCCGTCCCCCTGTCCTCTTCCCGGCCCCCTACTCCCCCTAACCCCATCCTAACCTTTCTGTTTTTCAACAAAATTTAGAATGCAAACGATACCCAAAGAATACCAAAGAATATACCTTACCTTTATTTGCTTTTGCTATGGAATTTTGTAAGCTAAATATTGATTATATTTGATTCTTGATTTCTTGTTTTTTTTGCTATATTATCTAGGTCATTGGGTCAATTTAAGGAGGCGAAAGTTTAGTGGCAGCTCCAGGGTTACAGGCAAGGTGGGGGGGGACCTCCTGTGGGATCCTTATGTAATGGGCCATACCATTGACACTGCAAGAGCCCTTACACATCCCTTACACTTCTTGACACGGTTTATAGCAAAGTAATTCAACCAGGGCCAAGTTTTTTAGAGTATGAGATCAAAAATTTCCCGTGTATGATTAATTTGAGTAGTGCTACAACTTCTGAAAATATATTTCACAAAAATCCCGAATTTTTAAATGTTGAAGTATAGACTTTCACGAAAGTGTTATGAAACTGAAAACAACAGGTAACTTGGATTATCATTGCAATTATAAATAAAAAAGTTCAAACATAGGAATATCGATCGGCTACTCATAATAGCGTCCTTGCCAGTGGATGGTCACCCAGGAGACGCAGAGACAAACTGCCCCAGTAGGGCCGTCGGGCTTAGGTCATTAAAGCCCCATATATATATATATATATATATATATATATATATATATATATATATATGTATATATATGCCTGTTTAATCTGAATCAGTGATGAAGTTGGCTGATTCTGCCCTCAAATTCGGCCAATTTTATCACCGATTAGTCGGCCAACTGTGTAAAAATCGCCTAGTGGGTATGGGGCTTAAAGGAAACCTTGCACATAATTAGAGACAATCACTCCATTATAGTTTCAACATTGAGATTTTCTTTAAACTTTAGGATATAAAAGTTAAGTGTATATTCATACCAGAAATGCAAAAAGAAATAGGGGGTCAGTGTGGAAACTTTTTAGTGAAATTGATTTCAAAATGTGCTGAATTTTGAAATTTTGGAATTTTCCCAACTTAAAACTATATTTAGACATTTCTTGATAATTTTGATAAAAACAATCATATATGTTCTAAACCTGTTTGAATATGAAACCAACATGCAAATATTTGAAATAAATGCATTTTTTCACAAAAATAAGAAAATGAAGCGATTTTAGTGGATTTTAATCAGTAATCTATTCCAATAGAAAAATGAAAAATCTCACAAAAATGATGATAGAAATTGTTTCAAAATTGAAAATTTCTTAAAATTTCTACATTTGATAGGGATACATGTCAGCTATCATTTCCTGAATAAAAATTAGGGGGTCACCAAACTAACTTTTTCAGGAAACTCAATTACACATTTCAAGGCTTTGACAATTTTTTCTGAAATTTTGAAAAAAGTATAAATTACACTGTATCCACACAACATCCCAATTGCACATGTCACTTAATCTGACTATTGAACGTGCTTTTATCATTATATGTACCAATTTTCGTGAAGATCGATCAGACAGAACCACATCCAGAACTTTCCAAAAAGGGGGTCTAATTATAGCTAAAATATGAAGGTGGGGCCAAAAATAAACTTTTATGAGGAATAAATTCATAATTAATTCATAAATAAAGATCCATTAAATCTGAGAAAATATATGGATTTGTGAGGTTCTGGACTACAACTTTGTCACTTACTGTATTACAATTAGATGAGACCTAACAGAAATATAAGCAAAAATGCATTTGCCCTCCATAGACTTCTATAGTTAAGCAAGTTTCACCTGGTCATGCTTCACTGCACACACATTAAATCAGGCTGCACAGTGTGCATTGCACAGTAACAAATACCGTGATTGCCCTTAAAGGATAAATCTTTTTCTTGTAAATGCTTGGGGCATGGAATATAGATCATTGCTAGAAATATTCTAAGGATATTTCAAATGCAGACAAAGTTATGAGACTTGAATATTTGGTTTATTTTATGTGTTTTTAAGGGAAATCCCTTATTTCGTAATGTAATAAGGACATTAATTGGGAATCTTCATCTTTCAATAAAAGGGGATTCCCAACCCTCAATTTTGAATAGAAAGGAATTTTAGCTGCGAAATTAAATATCTATATTAGGCCACATACAGGCAATAACACCTATATTTTTTAATCCCCTAAATCCCTTCTATTACCTGGGATTCCCAAGTTATTTTAAAAGGGGTTTCCCTTGATTATGATGCAGCAAGGACAGAACTGAAAGCCAGAAATAAGGACATTCCCAAATTTTATTTGATTTCCTTTCTCGTTCACTAATACTTAGACATTTTCCTTTTTTTTTCTTTTTGAAATAATTCTAGAATACCAAAGAGAAGTCAATTAAATAATAAATATGTTGTTGGAAAATTATGTGCATAAAAACCTGTTAACTCTCAGGTACTGCATGTGGTATATAAAACATGAGTCAGGAGGGTTATGTGAAATACCCCTTTACCCTTCAAGTGCTTTATCTGACATGAACCACATGTACAGGAATTCTATTGCATTTGAATATTCATTGAATAACCAAACATTGTAAAATGTAGCTAAGAACCTTATGGAGTTTATTTTCATGTCAGATATTTGATATATTTAAGCTTTTAATTTTTTTGTGACTTAATGAATGCTTCCCATTACTTTTATGATTCATTAAATCCTAAAAGTAACCAAACCCATCAATGAGACCAACATCAATCACAAGAAAGACTTCTGTTTATATAAATAATAATTTAATGCATAAAAGTATATAGGAGTATATTAATTTGTAAGAACAGTCTTCTTTATACAAACACAAGTGTCCATGTCGTTTCTTACATTGGACACTAGGAAGCCATATCGGAATATATGAGGTACATATATAAATACATAACGGAATAAATAAAACTAGACATACTACCATATAGAATACATTTTTATATGCAGTAGACCTGTGGAGGCCTGTCAAAATCTTTACTTGAATTGCATCACCCAAGCAATATGCAAAATATGTTTAAATTACTGAAAACAAGGAGTCCAGGGTGAGCGGTACGTACAGCCTGGCAATACGACCTGTCCCAAATGTGCATCACTCGTCACCCATGTGGGTGATAATATTAGGGGCTATGGGCTATGGGGGTTGCTTGAAGGTTCCAGACAACGACTGCTACCTTTGACTTTCAGTGACAGTCTAGAGTAATCTCTGACGCCTCTATGGACATTGTACAGAGAGCACCGCATTGACAGGCAGGGAGATGGATGCAATATGGCTGACCACTTGACATCTGAATACAAATGAAATCTTGAAGCTTAGATCTGTTTTTCAGTCAAAGAATCTCCTATTTGACAGATACACAGAAAAAGTTATGTTTCATATTGGTGCAAAATGATGTCTACTAGGGAAATATTTCTGTCACATCTATCCTGAAATATCTTTGAGATACTCCAGAAAGCTACCAATGGCAGGTAAGTCTGAGCCCTGCGCTATCGACATTGCACCAAATGACGATGACGAAAGTAACGGAGAATGAACAGAAGACACCATCCTTACATCCACCTTTGGTTCTTTTCCACCACAGGGCTCTACCTTCACCTCAGGCAGTGGGGGCCCCCCTGCTGCAGTGTCCTGGGGTGGAGAGTGGGGCAGGAAGCAGCAGGTGGTGGGAGCATTACGAACCACCTGAGACCCACCAAACGACCCGCGCTGGTAACGACACGACAGGCGCTGCCAGGGCGCGCCGTCTTTGACCTCTGACGTCACTTCCTGTGCTGCATCCGGCTGGGGATTACAAATAAGGCGTGGCACGTTGAAGCGGGTAATTGGCCCGCCGCTCTTTTCCCTGTCAGAACTGGTCCCGCGGGGGTTATTTGCAGCCCGCAGCAGCTGTGAACCGGTTCGGGTATTTTCAGCTGATTGGCTGTGATTGCCTTTCGCAGCTGAGTTGATGATAGGCTTGTCCGCAGCGCGTGTTGTCCGCTGGTGGTCCTCATCAAATTGCCCTGATAAATCTGGCCAATCAGGTGGCAGGGATTCCCTCTGGTTCAAACAGTGGTATTGTGTCTGTTGTTGTGAAGCAGGTTGTTGTGGCTGCAGCTGGAGGCGGCCTTGACCTTGAGAAGTGGGCTTATTTTCCCCACAGTAAGGAGACAGCAGAGAAGGCTCATTGACGGCCTCCCTCCACAATGACCTCCCCTGACCTTGACCCTGACCCTGACCCTGACCCTGACCCCAGGGGAGGCCCCCCCAAGCAGGGGGAGGCTGCTGGGCAGTGGGAACAGCCTGAGGTTGGGGTTCAGTGAAAGCAGTAAACTGCCCTTGAAAGAAAAGGGTTGTTGCGGCGTCCTCCCCGGAGACACCGATACCATTAACCTGCATGAGGTAGCGTCTCTGCGGCAACCGGTCGTAGCCATTTACGACACCCTCAGGTTGGAGGCCACCTGGTGAGCAGTGAGAGTACTGACCATTTGGTATTAAGGTTGTATGGTGGTGGTTGCCATGGCTGGGTCCAGGGGTGTACCCCTCAGACAGGGGCTGCTTGGGCCCCCCCTGCCCCCCCTGCCCCCCCTCCCCCTGGGGGTACCCCTCTCTGGGGTTACTGTAGCGGTGGGGCAGGCTCGTGGTCGGGAATACAGGGGAGTGGCACTCACTCTTAGAGTGCCAGGTGGAGGGACAGGAGTTGCCCCCTGTGTGGGATCCCAGGTTAGAGGTCAGGGTAAAGTTGGGGTCGGCTCGGGTCAGGTGGTAGCCGTTCTGTATCGGGAACCCTGATTGGCTGTGCTGAGTGATGACGTCATTGAGAAGGTGGTGGCGTCTTGCTACAGCTTCCTGTTGGATATATGTGCTGTCTTCCTCCCTAGAACCAATAGAAATTGTAAATAGGTACATGTTATGCCAGTATAGCTACTTGTTGTAGAACCTGATAAGAAATGTTAATATTTACAAAGGAATCAATTTTACTGCAATAACGTTATTGTTCCAAATATGTTTTATAAGTTGTGTGAGAAAACATGACAAAAACTCTAGGCAATAGTCTTGCCTGGACATAATATTGATATTAAAACTGGTTGACTGTTTAGATTAATCGATCCACTCACGACATGCATAAGGTATCTTATTGGCTTATAGAAAGATATTCAAATTTGGAAACAAGCTTAAGGGCAATACAGCGAGTTAAAAAAAGAGGAACTTTTCTTGTCTTCCCCCCCGTATGGTTTTTTTTACTTATATGTTTTATTAGTATGGCTTCCAATGTCTACTGACAATACAAGAAGTGATAGAAATGGTTTCCAATAGTCCATATATGGTATACAGGGGCGGATCCAGAAGTTCCTGAAGGGGGAGGGGCACAAATATGAATGTACAGGGGGAGGGGCCCCCCATTAAGGATGATTTAACAGGGGAGGGGGGGGCAAGGCCCGTCCGCCGACCCCCCCCCTGGATCGGCGCCTGGTATGAAGATAGTAGGTGTATATATGTATGTTTTAATATATACCTACATATTCAATATAATGGCGATTTATGAATATATCTATATCATACATATCTAAATATGATAGAAATGCATGGAGTGGTTATATTTCAGCAAAGACTCATAATGAAACCAATGGTTTTACCTGACAGGGCAGTGGGTGAAGATTATGGAGTATAAATACACGCATACATTATACCCAATATCATTATATATAGATTTACCTGACAGGGCAGTGGGTGAAGATGATGGAGTATATATACACACATACATTATATCCATTATCATTATATATAAATTTACCTGACGGGGCAGTGGGTGAAGATGATGGAGTATATATACACACATACATTATACCCATAATCATTATATATAAATTGACCTGACGGGGCAGTGGGTGAAGATGATGGAGTATATATACACACATACTTTATACACATTATCATTATATATAAATTTACCTGACGGGGCAGTGGGTGAAGATGATGGAGTATAAATACACATACATTATACCCATTATCATTATATGATGTGTATGTTTCACAAATATATAATTATAAATGAAGGTAGTCATTACTACTTCAGGTGGCGCCACTGTAGGTGCTGCACCTGGTGTCTTGTCTGGTACTGTCTCTGTTGTTAGTAACCACAACCAACAGCCAGCACTTAAACATACACATTCTCATCTAATTGCTGGTTAATTCCAGGATGTGCTGTTAATATGCTAAAGAACTGTACGGGTTGTGGTGAAAAACATACTTGGCCGTTTGGATCACAGTGTATCCGTGCAACGAACGTCATGGCGAAGCCGTACAAAGATCGGAGTGACCCAGCGTACTTGTCCTACTTGGAGGACCAGTTGCAAGCGGCCTGTGAGCGTAGTGAAAAGGACTCAAAACTTGTTAATGAGTTAGCTACACGTATGGATCGTATGGAATTGGACACCTCAGTACGTAAGGATTCTTTGTCAGACAACCCTTTTGACCTTCATCAAGCTTCTGGTGGAGATAGTTCGGGCTACAAGCTGCCGCCATCGACGTGGAGGAAGGGGGACCCTTCAAAACCTCTCGGGTCGCTCGCGCAGGGAGGCCCGGTGCCAGCGGACGTCCTGACCGGCCCTCTCACGTCGGCCCTTCATCAGCTGTCTCAGGCCATCGACCCCTCGCCTAAGACGCACAAAGGTATCCTCTTCCGACCGGAGTATTATACTCAACATGTCGACCAGGGTACTCCTGTTAAGTCCATTGATCATACTAAGATGTCTCTTTGAGAATTGATGAGTGGCATGGGCAGTGTCATGCTACACGTCCAGCGGATTGGTGGTTCCTTGGATACATATTTGCAACATTTTAATTTTGTTGCCAAACAAGCTCATCAACATACCTTCTTGGATCAGGCCTTTGTGTGTTATGATAGATTTGTCATTGACAAATTTGTTAACGAAGGGGATGCAACTGGAGTTTTCTCGGTGGGTGATGTGTTAGGCGTTGCCAGTAATTTCCATGCTGGGAATTTTCAGAGTGCAAAGAAATCTTCCTACTTCGGTCAAAATACCAAAGGAAATCGGTTTCAGCGTTACCGACGTTCTGGCGACTCAGACAAGGATAAAAAGGATCAGAACATGCCTGAGGGCTTTCCGGAGGAAATCTGTTACAACTGGAACTACAAAGTGTGCTCTGGGAAGTGTGTCAAAAAACATGAGTGTAGGGTTTGTAGTGGGGATCACAAAGCGATAGGTTGTCCCACTAAAGGGAGGAAACAATGACTGGTTAAGGATGTTATCGCACCTTGTGAGTCTAGCCATTTGGCAGCGCCTTTTGGCATTGGTAGAGAGAGTGTTGATATCCCTGTATGTCACCTTGCATCATCAGCTGATGATGTTCACCTTTCTGATCACCCAACAGCGTTGGCTGATATCATTAATGCTAATGGTGATATTGTTTCTGGACATGCCTTTGGTCATCCGACAGCGTCGGTTGATGATGATTTTGTATCTGATGTAGTTCATGTTGTGGACCATCATCCGGCAGCGTCGGTTGATTGTACTCTGTCTGATGACGAGTTAGTTTATGATGTCAGGCATGTTCCTTTCTCTCTTCCTAGTACGACTACCTACTTGTGTGATGACGCCTTCACGTCCGTGGGCCTTGACTTGGGCTGCAGCGACATAAGGGATGGAGAATGGGAAGCTTCCGATATTTCCCCCGCAGATCGACCTTTGGGATCCATCAACACTTCACCTGATGCTGATATTGATAGTCAATTTTTGTGTTCAAACAGTAGTGAATGTTTTAGCCCAATTGATGTATGTCCCATAGATGTTCGTTTGTGTGACCCAGTGTTACTAGGTGGAGTTGAAAGTCAACTTAAGCCCGGGCCTTGGTTGTATTATTTGGATTTTGAAACTGATCCGGCCCTCAAGACTTATCTTAGAGATGGTGTTTTGAATGGTTTTGCTATAGTGGATTGTGACGCTGACATTCCTACATACTCTTGTTCAAACTACAAGTCAGTTTATGCTCCAGACGCCTTTGGTAACATTGACCCTGTTATCAGGGAGGAGATAGCTCAGCATAAATATGTTGTAGCGGATGAACAGCCGCATTGTGTCCATGCATTGGGCGCGGTTCCCAAGAGCAATGGGTCTTATAGACCTATAACTGATTGTAGGCGTCCTTTACAACATTCAATCAACAACTACATGTTTACGACTTTTGAGACTTTTCACTACTCCACCACAGATCAAGTTTCTGATTTACTTACACCTGGTTGCTTCATGGCGACTGTTGACATTGCCGCGGCTTATCGTTCAGTGCCAGTCCGACCGGATCAATGGACATATCAAGCTGTGTCATGGCCTATTGACAATGAACTTACCTACCTTTACGATGCCAGGATGTGCTTTGGCCTGCGTTGTGCACCGTTCATATTCACTCAAATTGGCAATTTTGTAGTGAATTCTATGCATCGGTTAGGCTTCAAGAATGTTATTAATTACATTGATGATTTCATCGTGATCGAACCGAGTAGAGCCCGTTGTGCAGTAGCTCAAGCTACATTGTTTGACCTGTTAGGTAGCCTTGGATTTTAGGTTTCTTGGAAGAAATCTTGTGCTCCGTCTACTAGCGTTCGTTACCTTGGAATTATTTTTGATAGCATAGACATGACCTTGTCCCTACCAGCGGACAAGCTTGAGAAACTACAGACTGAATTACAGTTCTTTGATGGCAAAAATAGGGCAACCAAACGTCAGCTGCAGAGGCTCTGTGGTATATTGGCACATTGTGCAAAGGTAGTGCGTGGAGGCCGTATTTTTTCTCGACGTATTATTCATCTCTTAAAGGGATTACCTGATGGGAATCCACGGGTTCGGCTCACGCAAGAATTCATCATGGATCTACAGTGGTGGTCTTCATTTGCATCAACCTTCAACGGTTGTGAACATTTGATACAGCCTCACTTTGGCAATGGACCAGTGGTCTATTCAGATGCTTGCCTCAAAGGTTATGGTTTTGTCTCTGATGGTGATTGGCAAGCTGGATGCTTCAACAGTGACATGACTCCCTTGGACGCTGTTAACTTGGATGCGCAGCATGTGCACTGGTTAAATGTTCATGTACCTGATGACTCCCATATTAACTATCTAGAGCTCGTAGCTGTTTATTTAGCTTTGTGTAGATACTCCGAGCAATGGGTTAATTGTCAGGTGTTGTGTTATACTGATAACACACAAGTTATATGTGCTATCAACAAGGGTGTCAGTGTTAGTGCTGACTGCATGGAGGTTATCCGGCAAATGTTCTGGATTTGTGCGATCAGGAATATTTATTTGTGTGCCCGACACGTTTCAGGAGTTACAAATCTCATGGCCGATTGGCTTTCACGTGTAAGCATCCGAGGTGATCTGCGGTGTAATAATTTGCCTTTCTGTTGTTGCAGAGTCACTCTCCCAACTGGATCAGGAAGTTAGCAAAGCTATTAGCTTAGCGTGGTCAGCGAACACGTTATCCACCAGGAACAGTCAGTGGTCCAAGTTTATCAAGTTCTGTGCAGATAATGATCTGAACCCCTTACCAGCGACTGACCAAACTGTTGCCAGGTTTCTGGTATGGTTGTCGCGCTCCGTCAAATTCAGCACCATCAATAACTACTTGTCGGCTATCTGTGTTTTACACAAATTCTACGGATTGGAAGCCAGTTTTCGGGGGTCTTTCCTTATCAAGCTTGTGTTACAAGGTCTTAAACGTCAGCTTGGTACCATGGTTACGCAGAAGTTGCCTTTTTCTGTTCGTCAACTAAAGGAAATGTACTCTCATCTTCGCTGCACAGATGAATATGCTAAAACTTTGTGGGGAGCCCTTATGTTTGCTTTCCGTACGTTACTGCGGAAATCCAATGTTGTGCCTGACTCTCCTGGAGATGTGAAGCATTTAGTGCTACGCAAAGACATTGTATTTCTCGACTGGGGTATGTTAGTCTCGGTAAAGTCGACCAAGACTCTGCAGCATGATCAGTATGTTCTGGACATTCCGGTCAACTACGTTGAAGACAAGGTTTTTTGCGTGGTTACCATGTTGCAGGATCATATTCTGCACCACCCTGCATCCCCTGACTCACCTTTGTTTATGAAATGGTCGGACGGTCTTTTAACCCCGATTGTTTATGCGGAGTTACAGAAATTCGTCAAATCGTGCGCGATGAGCATTGGACTTGACTCCTCTCAATATGGGAGTCATTCTCTTCGCCGGTCTGGAGCCGGTTTTCTTCATGAGCTTGGTATTCCACTTCAAGATATCATGACTCTGGGTGACTGGCATTCTATGTCTGTGCTGGAATATCTGGTCACACCCCCAGAAAGGAAACGCAAAATTCAAGACATTGTTTCTTCTTCCTTGTCGGCTGTTTGATTGGGTAATTGGCGGTCTTCTGACGCCGGCATCAGCCAACTTGTCTTGTTTGTTTCATTATTTAGTTATGTATGCGTACTGGAATTTATGATGTGTATGTTTCACAAATATATAATTATAAATGAAGGTAGTCATTACTACTTCAGGTGGCGCCACTGTAGGTGCTGCACCTGGTGTCTTGTCTGGTACTGTCTCTGTTGTTAGTAACCACAACCAACAGCCAGCACTTAAACATACACATTCTCATCTAATTGCTGGTTAATTCCAGGATGCGTTAGGAATAAAAAATCTTTCTAACGGCGGTCTTCTGACGCCGGCATCAGCCAACTTGTCTTGTTTGTTTCATTATTTAGTTATGTATGCGTACTGGAATTTATATAAATGTACCTGACGGGGCAGTGGGTGAAGATGACGGAGTATATATACACATACATTATACCCACTATCATTATATATAAATGTACCTGACAGGGCAGTGGGTGAAGATGATGGAGTATATATACATTATACCCGTTATCATTATATATAAATTTACCTGACGGGGCAGTGGGTGAAGATGATGGAGTATATATACACACATACATTATACCCATAATCATCATATATAATTATATATATATATATATACATATATAATAACCATAATCATTATATATAAATTTACCTGACGGGGCAGTGGGTGAAGATGATGGAGTACTTCTTGGAGTTCTTGAAGACCACCTTGCCCCTGGTGTGGAGCCACAGCCAGGTCCCGGCCCGGGTCTGTAGTCGGAAGTACATCGTCTGGATCTCCTCCGTGTGCAGCACTGCGGAGAGAACAATCACACACGTTAAAGGTAAATATGGGTATTCACTTCAGTGACACTTGGTCTTGATATTTTTTCAGTTCACAAACTCTTTTACTCAAAAATATTAACTCAAGGAATATCTTTCTGCATTTTTTTAAAAACAAGATTAGGTTATTTTTGTGAGTTTGAGGGTCAACTTAAAGCATTATTAGGAACAAGTTCTGATTTTTCACGGTGACGCCATTCTTTAACCAAAAAATTATACTTTTTCCCCTATATAAACATTTGCAGCTTTTGGTGTCAAAATTATGGATATCTATTATTAGATGGGGAAAATTGAGTTTTTTCTTATTGAAAATTAAAACCTACGAGATTTCAAACACCCACAAGAGCGTGGTTATTTCAACTTCTCACGACACAGAATCCTCGCAGATGTTTTTTTGTGATGTTACACAAAGGTAGTTAGTAAAACACCTTGTGCATATGATATATTGGGTAGGAATAGAATGAAGAAACATCACAAGTTCCATAGAGGGAATATCATAGGTATTCAAAATTATGTGAATTACTATATCATATAGTATAAATATAGCATGGACTGCTGGTAGGTGTAAATATGCCTGTTTGGAAATAGCAGAAAGGGTGCGTCTCCCAGTGAGTACCAATGCTCGAGTAAAATCAATAAACCAGACTGATATATATATAGGGCAGTACCTCTGGTTACAGCAGAGAACACCACTTGATACCGTTTGGACAATACGAGTCTTAAGGATTTGAGGGGTTTGAATAGCTATATGTAGAAAGAAAATCTGGTGACTGTTGGAAGTACTACTGTGTTGCAGATTGGATGTGAGATCAGGCAGACTCTCAGGAGAAAGCTTACTCTCCATTGGTTGGAATTGTGAACCTAGGAATCTTAACTATCACCGCACCGGCCACTGTATGCATTGATGTGATCCATGAATAAACCTGACTTTCAGCCAAGTGTTGTTCGCATTGTGGATCTGAACGCCCATTCCGTGAACTTACCTACCACTTTACTAGCATTTACATAAGAAGAGATAAAGGCAATTTCGTTGAACATTACAAGAACAGTTCCCCTATTATTAATTTACCTCATAACAAACAACTAGCGTTCAATGTCACACCTTGCGCTGAGGGCGGTGCATACTACGCAGTGGGAGGTGCATATTACATTACGTGAGGTCCTACAGGCATTGCCTCCCGGGAGCGAGTTGTACAATAAATAGGTAATTACAGCTGTGTTAATTGGCCCACAGGTAGTACAGAGTTATGTTAGAATGTGTTTGTCACATTATTAGGTCTGAGGGCATCAGGTGCATGGCTCCACCACTCAATAGGGGTGTGGATGGGTCAAGAATATGACATTATTATAACATTGCAGACATTATTTTATATTCAGTTCTGCTTTGGTTCTTGTTACGTTTTTTTGATGGCACCCAAAAACGTCTTTAGAACCTAATGTTGTGACATTGCAGTGTAATGTTATTGTGATATTCTTTTTTGTTGATACGGTCTCAACTTCACTAAAATATAGGGCTCGACGAGATAGTGTTATTATAACATTCTTTATCAGTGACTCTAAACTTAAATAACGTAATTGTTACTTGAAAATTCGTCAGGTTACAGATGGACCAAATAAAAACTGTCGCAGAACATTCTTGTTAAGTTGCTTCTTGCCTGTGGTACCTGTTGGGGTATGATGAGATTCCAATTTGTGCTTATCTGAGCAGAAGTTCTTTAGTTACATACTAAAAATATTACTGACACGCATAGTATAGTAGGATGAATTTGAAACGGATGTATTAGAATTATTTATGACGGGTGGAGAGGGGGGGATGCAGGATGCTGGAAAAATCAAATGCCCATGCAGGGATGAAAAATTGTTTTAAAAAGTCTAATGAGAACCCAGACTTACGCCAAGGACATGGCGACACTTCTCAACAGCCGTGTGAAAATGTTCCTGCATCGCCATTTGCTATTAGAGAATTTCAATTTGTGTTGTATAGTGTTATTCTTGTTTTATTCGGACAAGTACAGTTGGCTATTGATTCAGTACTTAACAGGCATCTTTTGCCCAATTAGCCATTACAATGTCCTACAGGTGGACATATATATATATATATATATAATGTATATATATATGTGTGTATATATACTATCTATATATATCTAACTGGCCAGTTCAGTTTATCAACCTACAAAGAACTAGTGAAAAACTAGATGCAATATTAGGTCTATGAGGGATGCTGAGCTAGCACATCAGAAATAAACAGGTCCCTTCTAACCATTAAATGTAGGCAGTGGAATTCTATTGAGAATAATGCTTCCAGTGGTGATGCCATTATTTTGTCATTGCTGAGGACAAAGTTAACAAAATATTCACAACATAAATGATTATTGTGTCAGAGTATGTGTTTGAATAACGTTTCTCTTCTTTTCTCAGAACAATATATTACACTATAGGTCGACTCACGTGCAGTATGGCAGGCCCCAAAGACGGCCAGGTCCTCCGGGTGAACTCTGGAGTAGAACGACTCGCCTTCAAGGTCAGCCAGGTCATAGCCGATCACCTCCGGGGCCCTGAAGGTCAGAGGGAGAAAACGGTCTGTCAATACGGGCATATTATCATAATTGTATACACTAATTTAACCTACTGAGGGCCCACAGTGGGAAAATGGTGTGTTAATATGGACATATTATTATAAATACAATAACAAAACCTACTCAGAACAGTTGACCCCTGGTCACCACGGGAAAACGGTATGTTGATATAGACATATTATTATAAATTCAATAACAAAACCTACTGAGAACAGTTGACCCCTGGTCACCACGGGAAAACGGTATGTTGATATAGACATATTATTATAAATACAATAACAAAACCTACTGATAACCGTTGACCTCTGAGGCCCTGAAGGTTACAGCGGGAAAACGGTGTGTCAATACGGGCACATTATTATACAATATTTAAACCTAATGAGAACCATTGACATCTGGGGCCCTGAAGGTAACAGTGGAAATATCATAAATACTATAATTAAACCTACTGAGAGCCCGTGACCTCCGGTCATAGTGGGAAAACGGTATGATAGCACCGACATGTTGTAATGTGCGTGAGGATTAAACCCACATTGGATTAATGAGAATCAGTTTGATTATTCTACTATGGTTTCTGTCATGTTGGTACGATTACAGACTTTGACAAGACCTGGGTCTACTGGGTCAGTGCAGCAGGGTCAGAGTGAGCAAGAGGAGGAGAATAGTTCATTAAAAAGTATTCACTGGCAGCATTTTCTTCTAATGTTGGGAGCTTTGGACCCTTCACAAAGTTCTGACTGGTTCTACAGTACTTGTTATTTTCTACTTGGATGGAAAAAGAAGTAAGGGTTATTCAATGAGTAAGAAGAAATTAGAAATATATAAAGTTAATAAGATCAAACCCATCTCACTTGGCATCCAGATGTTTGAACCTGAGGTCAAGGCCGTGCTTGCTCCAGAAGCCCGCTGACCTTGACCCCTGCTCGGGGTCAGAGGTCGACCGGAAGGGGCGGCAGGAGGCGAAGACCACGTGGTTAGAGGTACGAGACGAGCGGACGACCCCCGGGAAGTGACGCATGGAGCCCGAGCACTGCATCTTCTGAGGAAACGAGGACAAGGGTAATAGTCTTATAACAAACATGGGTAATGAGCTAATATTAAGTGATAACTATATGTACTGGAGGACGACCCCTGGAAAGTGGCGCATGGAGCCCGAGCACTGCATCTTCTGTAGGGACCAGGACAAGAGTCAAAGTCTTATAACAAGCAGGGGTACTGGGCTAATATGAAGTGATAACCATAAACACCAATAAGAGATAATTATGTGCCCACAATTTTGGAATCACATACCAATTTATGTTTAACACATTGTGCTGAAGGTGTTAGACTGGTTAACACCCATTAAACAAGCAGTACAAGTAAGTCATATACTTAGGCCATTATATCTAAATTTCAGGTCAGGTATTCTCACCTGATGGCAATAGTGTTTCGTGCCTTGTTATAAGAGCAAATTGTGAAAACTGTGAGAAGGTAGAGAATTTGTGTCTAGTCACTAGTCACTATGATAGTGCCCACTTTGTTTCAATGATAATCTTAAGCTTTATTCTCTGCATATATTTTGTAAGATATGAGGAAAAAGAGCCTCAGTTGAAAATACAACCTTGGATACTTGGTGGGGCATCAGAAAAATACTGCCCTCAGCCTGACAGCCTCGACCAGTAACTTTCCAAAAGTAAGTCATATTCAGGGTTGTATTTTCCACCTTAGACAGTTTTCCCTAATACATTTTCTTATAAATCCCCTCTCACCATGTAGCCGGTGGTGGTGCCGTTAAAACACTTCACTCGGACCAGGAAGGACACGGCGCGACCCGTGCTGCCACCTGACGGGGGACGGCCACAACACTGCTTCTGAAAGGCAGAGGGGGATGGCAGGTTTATAAAGCAGGCCTCAGAATGATACCATGTATCAGGAATTATTCCTGATACATACGGAAGTCAGAACACAATGAAATAACAACATAATAATAAATAATATGATATCTAGTGGAAAAATTAATATACGTTTAATCAACATTTAGAATGCCATTGCATTAGTTGATGAATAGACATTAATTTTAAGCTCTACATGATCATGATCTCTGTCAAAGCAACCACTGCGTGTTCTGACTAATTTTTTAGGCTATGAAAGGAATTCCATTCGTATTTGTAGCAGAACCAATGGAACCTTTACAATAGTATATGGCCAGTTATCATGAAAGGAATCCAATGTTTTGTCTCATTAATATCTTTAAATATATAGGAATACCATTGTTAAAGTTAATGTATTTATGAATATTAACCTCTGCATGATAATAAACCTGGTCGAAACCAACTTCTCTTGTCTAATCATTTTACCATATGAAAGTCTCAATCAGTAGTTTTAGCCAGAACAATTGGAACCTTACAATGATACACAAGCATAAATCATTATAGGTATCCAGTCCTTTTCTTATTCTCTACCGTGGTGCCATCTGTGGCTCGTTGCACAATGAGTTTCTTAGCAACGAAAATAATATTAATAATGAAACTTTTTGTTGTTACTTTTTTCGTTGTTACAATCGTTTTGCAACAATTTCTTTCTATATTTAGAATGCCCTCAAAGAGCTGTAACTTCTACAGATTTTTTTTCCCTTTTGATATCAATTTACAGAATTCAATTTCATTCATTAGAACCAGAGATTTTACAGTTTCGTAACAACGAAACAATTTGCTAATGTAAGCTGCACCCTGAAAGTTGAGGCTTCCTTGGCTCTTATTTATTAAACTAACCCTTATTTAAGCCGCAGCTTAAAACGGGGTGTCCTACCTGGTTTGTGAGTGACATGACCGAATCTAACAAAGAGTTTAAGCTTACGTCCAACCTAATTCATGACCATATTCGCCATGTAGATTTAGGCCTAGTCCTACCTGGTTATTAAGTGACAGGGCCGGATCCACCGTAGAGGTTTAGGCCTAGTCCTACCTGGTTATTAAGTGACAGGGCCGGATCTACCATAGAGGTTTAGGCCTAGTCCTACCTGGTTATTAAGTGACAGGGCTGGGTCCACCATAGAGGTTTAGGCCTAGTCCTACCTGGTTATTAAGTGACAGGGCTGGGTCTACCATAGAGGTTTAGGCCTACCTGGTTATTAAGTGACAGGGCCGGATCCACCGTAGAGGTTTTGGCCTACCTGGTTATTAAGTGACAGGGCTGGGTCCACCATAGAGGTTTAGGCCTAGTCCTACCTGGTTATTAAGTGACAGTGCCGGATCCACCGTAGAGGTTTAGGCCTAGGCCTACCTGGTTATTAAGTGACAGGGCTGGATCCACCTTAGAGGTTTAGGCCTAGTCCTACCTGGTTATTGAGTGACAGGGCTGGGTCCACCATAGAGGTTTAGGCCTAGTCCTACCTGGTTATTAAGTGACAGTGCCGGATCCACCGTAGAGGTTTAGGCCTAGTCCTACCTGGTTATTAAGTGACAGTGCCGGATCCACCGTAGAGGTTTAGGCCTAGGCCTACCTGGTTATTAAGTGACAGGGCTGGATTCACCATAGAGGTTTAGGCCTAGTCCTACCTGGTTATTAAGTGACAGTGCCGGATCCACCGTAGAGGTTTAGGCCTAGTCCTACCTTGTTGTTAAGTGACACCATAGGCCCATAACTAAGGGAGGTTTAGGTATATTCCTTACCTGGTTATTGAGTGACAGGGCTGGATCCACCATAGAAGTCTCCAGCACCATCTTCAGCTCGTGGTGGTCATCAGGGTGCACAATGCCATATATACACCGGTGCATCAGGTCCACCTAGACAAGGTAAACAGACAAATAAGGGTAATTAATGTTAGTACCGTTCAAAAACATTGGTGGTCAAATAACATATTTTGCATTTTAGAAAATGTATTAAAAAACGGACAACTGATAAATAAAAAAATTATTATTGTTCATGCGATAACAACCATGCGATAACTTTCTTACGGAATTCAGATTTGACGAATCGAACATTGCAGAAATACATTATATATGACTGTAACTAGAATACAAAGCCAGCATTAGAACCTTTCTATTTATATATGATTAACTTGGGTGAAAAGGATGTTCATAACCGTGAAGACAATCCTCATAATCACTGGTAAATGAGTAAAATTGTCTAAAGCAAAGCATAGAAATATGAAAGGCAGTATCATCCACTGTGACCTGTACACTGACCTGGTTAAAGCCGAGGCTGTGGACGATATTCCGGGAAACGTAGAGAATAGTACCGTCAGCTGTCACCACTAGTAGGAACCCTTCCAGCGCCTGCAGGGTGAGGAAGGGGAACATGAAGTTAACAGTTATAGTTATGATATAATCATTAAAAGAGTGATTGTGGACCATGTTATGGGAGATTTAGAGGATGGTACCAGAGCGATCACCATTGAGGGACCCTTCTAGGACCTGCAGGGTAACGACAGGGAACTGGTTTAGTAATAATATATTAGAGAAGTGATTGTGAACGATAATATGGAAGATATAGAGGATGGTGCCATCAGCTGTTACCACCAGTAGGAACCCCTCACGGCCTGCAGGGGAAGGAAGTATCTTAGAGTGAGTACAGTATCGTTGTTACCTACCTGTAGTATGCTGTCTGATGACCTGACACCCACCTCAGGGAAGGTGTAGTTTAATATCTTAGTGTAAGTATAGTATCGTTGCTACCTACCGGCAGCAGGCTGTCTGATGACCTGACACCCACCTCAGGGAAGGTGTAGTTTAATATCTTAGTGTAAGTATAGTATCGTTGCTACCTACCGGCAGCAGGCTGTCTGATGACCTGACACACACCTCAGGGAAGGTGTAGTTTAATATCTTAGTGTAAGTATAGTATCGTTGCTACCTACCGGCAGCAGGCTGTCTGATGACCCGACACCCACCTCAGGGGAGGTGTAGTTTAATATCTTAGTGTAAGTATAGTATCGTTGTTACCTACCGGCAGCAGGCTGTCTGATGACCTGACACACCCCTCAGGGGAGGTGTAGTTTAGTATCTTAGTGTGAGTACAGTATCGTTGTTACCTGCAGCAGTCTGTCTGATGACCTGACACACACCTCAGGGGAGGTCTAGTTTAGTATCTAATGCCGCGTCCCCACTTGGCCGACTAACGACGGCGAGTTACCTTGGTCGCCCGACGATTAGTGAATTAGTATGTCGCCGGGCGACCAACTAGATGCAGATGAAAAAAAAAAGTTAGTCGCCACGTTGGGATGCTCTTGTAGTTAGTCGCTGGGTGACGAGACAAAACATAAGTTGGTCGTCCGGCGATTAACTCTTCACTGGCGGTCATAGAAAGATATTAAACATGTCAAATATTTTGTCCAAAACCCACGGCGACTAAGGATTTGGTTGCCAGACATCAAGGCGCTAGTGTGGAGTTGGTCGCCCGGCTACTAACTAGCTTCGTCGCTCGGCCACCTAAAATATTTAATCGCTCAAGTGGGGACCAGGCATTAGTGTAGGTACAGTATCGTTGTTACCTACCTACAGCAGGCTGTCTGATGACCTGACACACCCCTCAGGGGAGGTGTAGTTTGGTATCTTAGTGTGAGTACAGTATCGTTGTTACCTGCAGCAGTCTGTCTAATGACCTGACACACCCCTCAGGGGAGGTGTAGTTTAATATCTTAGTGTAAGTATAGTATCGTTGTTACCTACCGGCAGCAGGCTGTCTGATGACCTGACACACCCCTCAGGGGAGGTGTAGTTTAGTATCTTAGTGTGAGTACAGTATCGTTGTTACCTGAAGCACGCTGTCTGATGACCTGACACACCCCTCTGGGGAGGTGTAGTATAGTATCTTAGTGTGAGTACAGTATCGTTGTTACCTGAAGCAGGCTGTCTGACCTGATCAGGTCGTGGATCCCCCACGGCAGGTTAGGTGTAGTTTAGTATCTTAGTGTGAGTACAGTATCGTTGTTACCTGAAGCAGGCTGTCTGACCTGATCAGGTCGTGGATCCCCCACCTCAGGGGAGGTGTAGTTTAGTATCTTAGTGTGAGTACAGTATAGTTGTTACTTTGTTACCTGAAGCAGGCTGTCTGATGACCTGACACACACCTCAGGGGAGGTGTAGTTTAGTATCTTAGTGTAAGTACAGTATCATTGTTACCTGTAGCACGCTGTCTGACCCGATCAGGTCGTGGATCCCCCGCGGCAGGTTAGGAGGGCTGTTTTCACATAGAGGCTGGTTTGTACCAAGTCGACGTTGAAGGGAAGCAGCTAAAATAAAAAATTTGTACTTCACAACACAACGAAAGAATTATAAAGTATCACAACCTCAGGAAAACTAGTGTAAACCTATCCAAGAATATAATATTATCATAACATTCAGCAATATTCTGTCTAGTTCTGTATTGGTTCTTGTTCTGTTATTTTGACGGCACCCAAACATGTCTTTAGAACCTTAGATTGCAACATTGCACTGTAACATTATTGGGTCATTCTTGTAACGTTTTTTTTGAAAAAGAATAATTACCTCAGTAACTACTACATATAATTACATGAAATGTTTTGTACATGTAGATAATATTCATGGAAAGGGAAGCATCCCTCAGAATTTTGATTAAAGTCATATTTTTTTGTTTCATAAAATAATTATAGAAAATAATGTTGACAAAAATGGCCAAAATCTCCTCTTTTTTGCCATAAAATGAAAACTATTACCTAAGCGAAAAATCTGAGACACGCTTCCCTCCGAGGGATCATTATGTACAAGAAATGTCATTAGAATCCATCGAGTGGTTACAAAAATATGATGTTGATAGCAAAATGCGCTCCCAAAGATAGAGAAAAATGTGCTCTTTCATTTGGTATCTTAAATGCTGTTTTTGCCTGCCTAACTACTACTAAATCTTCATTGTGGCAAATGAAACCACTCTGAGGTGTTGTCTATCCTTAAGGATATTACCCCCTTTACCCCCTTCATTTCCCGCCTTCAGCCCGTCCCTTAAACAGCATCAATTCAGGACACACTGTCCCACCTCCCGCTCCCCCCCTACACCCTGAAACCCCCCATTAAGGGGGCGGCGGGGCAGTGTGAGGCCAGCGGATATTAGATTTGTCCCCGGATGGTCGGAGAATAAATTATCATGGAGATTTGTTTGCGGCCAACGGGCTTTGGAATACAGGGTCACGTGACTAAGTGGCAGACGACATTTTGACGTTTTCCCGCCTTTTTCACAGCGCCACCGTTCGGGGAAACGAGGAACACTCATGGCACCAAGTGACTGACTGCTCAGATATAGTCGTATTAGATAAGTAAGACCAAGATCAAATATTACTTGAATTAGTGCACTCCTAATAAAGAGTATGTTTTCATAGTTTTATGTCGCAAATACGGCGCCAATATCTGAAATATGAGGATTTATTGCATGTTTGACTTTATAAAAAGTGATTATATATTGTATATTCTTTATCTAGATGTATCGTTTATCATGGAAGACCAGGGGGTAACCCTGAATGATGTTTTCACAATAAAAAAAAAAGAAAAAAAGTATGATATGAGCGTCTACATTTGTTATTGGTATGCCATTTCAGATTCACTTAAAAAAAAAAAATGCAATACTTGACCTTACTAAATTTGATAAGGGGAGAACATCTATATATCTTGTTCTAGGTCAATACGTACATCGTTTCAGAGGCAGTAAGAATCATGCATGATGTATGTAAATATGCCAAATTAATGACTCATATTTTATTGACGGCCCCGCCTATGGGACCCTGTACATTAAAGAATACCTGCCTCGGTAAATGTGTAGGGGTATGGCCTCCACCTTCTCACAGATTCGTTCATTCCATAGATACGTTCATCAAAGACAGAATTCTCAAACCTTGTTCTCGCCGTGATATGACCTTAGATGTTGCTATGGCGTTAAACCCAAATAGCCAACCAACCAATCATTGTATTGTTGAAGTATTACGTTGGCCTTTGACCTCAGAAGGACAGGTGATGATGTTCAGGGGGGTACCCCTGAGGGGTGGGGCTGGGGTGGGTGGGTGGGGTCGTCCAAACAACCCCTCCTCAGACGGGCGACAAAATGTCAACAAACTTCACAGGTCTCTCAGCCGGGTGATAGGGGGGGGGGGGGGGGGGGCACTCTGCTGCAAAGCACACTCGCCTGAAACTTTGATATACGTCTGTGCAGTGTACACCTTTAACTATATATATATAAGGGTTAATTTGCCATTTCATAACACATTAACTTTGAATATCTGATCTATTTTGAGAATTCACAAATGCATTTTCCTAGTAATAATTTTACCTTATCTTAGCAAATCTCAGAATCATCGTTTCATCGTTTTATTAGTTGGCAAATGATCAAAACTTAGAACTAATGCCAACAAATAAAATCCGATCTGTTAAACCTGAAACTTCTATTAGATACTTGACTAAAGAATGTCATTTTAAACAGGAGCATCATAAAACTATTACAAGGTCTATATAGTTTAGAAATTGATAAAAAAGAAAAATTGTTCTGTGATTTTACGCAGGGGTGGATCCAGTCGGGGGGCTCCTGGGGTCCTGGAACCCTCCCCCCCCCCCCCATTCTGCTGGACCCCTAAACTACAAAAAGAGTGGAAAATATTGCGTGTGTATGCACTAATGCACGTCGTTTTAGTACTTAACCTTTATGCTGAACCCCCCCCCCCCCTCCCTTTTGAAAATGCAGTATCTGCCCCTGCCACGCTCCTCTTAAATTTAAGCCTGCCCCGTCCCCTCCCCCTTTTCAACCCCCGTCCCTCCCCCCCCACCTTCCCGAGTGGCCCTTGTTGAAGAGGGTGAGCTGTGATAGGTGTGATAGGTGTGATAGGGGTAGTATAACGGTTAATATTACCCCCTGACAAGCCCCCTGACACAGTGAACAGGTTTGTACCCACCAACATGGGGTGGTCAGTGCGGGCAGGGGGTGAGCAGGGTGCAGGGGTCAGGGGTGAGCTGGGTGGGGGGGGGGGGGAGGGAATCTCTCAGGACGTCCCAGCCAAACATGTAATGTTATTATAACTTTGCAGCAAAGTTCTGGTTTGGTCCCTGTTACATTAATTTGATGGCTCCTGATAATGTTGTTGCAACATACTGCCATGCTTTGCACTGCAATGTTATTATAACTTTCTGGTTATGTTCTCCAACCTAAACAGAATGTTCTTATAATGTTCCGTTTTGGTTTCATTATTAACCTCACCCAAATTATTTTTTTATCATAATGCTCTGATTTGATGAGGTTTAAAACTCTCAGCCAATTACATTATTTCTATGTGCCATCTTAGTAAGTAACAAACTGACTAAAGATGTATGGTTGCAGAACGTTTATGTCACATAACAAGTTGGTTAGGTTAGGTTTACAAATTCTACTTGATTTTTTTTCTTTCCGATAATAACTTTTATGAGAGACTAAAATGATTTTTGACTGTGGTAAACCCTCTCACTAAAAAGCTGAACTCAATCGAATGATCCATCTGACATTCTATAATTTTTTTTCTTTATTTTGAAAGTTCACTAAGGCATCGCAGTTGAAAAATGATAGTAGTAAATTCATTAGTAGATCTGCATTTCGACAACTACTTAGATGGAGAGAAATAGAACACTTGTGTGGTGCATACTTCGTAAATATAGGAACTACATAAGTAACTGTTATATTATTTATTATACCTTAGTGTGATACAAGGTTAGTAGTTAAGAGTTTAACTCAGGGCGATACAAACCTGGGTGATAACCAGCCTTGTATCACACTGCAGTGTGATACAGAAACTTTTTATTTTTCTAAAATTCATGAAAAAATGAAATCATTTAGAATTAAAAAATCTAACATTTGCATTATCTGCACAACGTTCCTAGCTACATTTTACTGCTTACTGTTTGTCGATTTGGTAGATATCAAAAGAGTTATATGAAAAAACATAAAAAAAGTGCAGCATCACAGTCCCACCATCACTGATTGCTGTGCATCCTTTCTTGGGAGCTCAGATCTAACAGAAAAGGTATAATAAATCCATAACCAACCTCAAAGGGAGTACTCGGGCGGTTATCACCCCTCGCCGGGACCCCGATATCAGCCCTCGGCTGGCCCTTCGGGCCCTGGCCTCGGGCTGATATCGGGGTCCCGGCTCGGGGTGATAACCACCCTTGTACTCCCTTCTTGGTTGGTTATATGTATGTACTCAATCTATTTAACATTGAGCAAGCCACAACTAAGTGATATGAATTTCAATCGAAATACATGATCTGTGGACTTATGTTTGTATATGAATTGGTTATGTTTAGAGAGATACGACTATATCAAATATTATTGTTGTCTAATTCTCCCTACTATGGATAGCATAATGAGTTAACCTGCAGACGATCCCTAATCAGAGTACATGCTCGGGAATATGTCGAACAACTAGTGGGTATAGATGGGCGGGTCCCATGTCCCCTGTCATATTTTTAAAAATGGCCCTGTCGCCTGTCGCCTGTCGTTATATTTGAGATTACAGCCTTGTCCCCTGTCGAATTTAAGATAGAGCCATGTCCCATATCACTATCTCTTTACAGCTCCCGTTGCATGCAAATTTAAGAAAAGGCTGATGTCATTTGTCACTTAACTTCCATGTCGTCTGTCAAATTTAAAAAATGGCTTTTTCACCGTGTTGAATTTTAAAATTGGCCATGTCGCAGTGTCGATTTTAAGGGTTTAGATCCCCAAACTACATAGCTTTAGTATAGAGGATTCCATTATTCATCGCGTCATTTGTGGTTTAAAGTGATGGATATCAATATCAGTTATTTTTTCATTTATCATCCATGTATGTCAGTTGGTTTGAAAATTCATTCATTGCACATTGATATATAGCAAATATTCATGCATTTTCTATAGATTTTCCTCTGGTTTTATTGACAATATTCGTCCAAATTGACCTGCATGTGCCTAAAATACTGTAAATCAGCTGTGGTAGGCAGAACTGAGCTGAGCAGATAAGGATACCTCTAGAATCATAAGGGAAAATCGTCAGAATTAATAAGCCATTTAATAACCAGTCCTAACCTTCTAGGAACATCTTGGTTCTGAAGTAGGCGATGACGAGCCTGAAGACAGTCTGACTGTCCAGTTTACGATGTAGGGACGAACGGTCAACGGGGAGCAGGGTTTCCAATGCCTTCACCTCTGACCGTAACTTGTCACGGTAACGCTTGGACTTGTAACTGAAATAATTAAGGGAACGTGATAAATTTGGTTATGTGTCTGACTGTCCAGTTTACGATGTAGGGACGAACGGTCAACAAGGAGAAGGGTTTCCAATGCCTCTACTTCTGATTGTAACTTGTCACGGTAACGCTTAGACTGAAATAATGAAGGGAACGTAATAAGTGTGGTTAACGTTGTATGTTTAACTGTCCAGTTTACTATATAGGGACAACCAGTCAACAGGAGGGAGGGTTATTTTAAGCGGGTGATCCAAGAAGCGACATAATGCCAACCGCTTTTCTTCTCAAACACTTTTCACAGATTTAGAAATCTATTTCAGGGTAAAAAATTCCCTTGATGTCTCAGAAACTGAGGTAAAGTTCATAAGAAATTACATATTGGACAAGAATTATCGTCATCTGTCAAACCAATTTCTCAAATATGCCCATAATTGGCCCAAAGTTGCGTCATTCTTGACGCTTTCCTGTAAAAGTCCTCCCTGGGCGGTTCAGAGGTGGCTCTGTCTATTTGGGAGAGGCCAGGGAAGGGAATTAACGGTTTTACGTATACAATAACAAAACGGTAAGAATATATTCAAAAATAGACAAGACTTTTCTAAGTCCACAAGATATTCTCATGTGACAATACCATTCTAAAGAAATTAAAGAGGTTAATATGAGGGTTATCCGATGATATGAGGAAAATATAATAATATGCAACGAAAATTGACAATAAACCTGTGTGATAAAATAAAGTCCTTCCTTTAATCTCATCAAATTCAGACATACTTTTCAAAAGAATACTTTGGGGATAAAAGCCTTGAGGCCGTATTGCACTACACGATGTTTGGCACAATTCCTACATAAATCCTGCCGATCTTTAACTTACTCACCATTTATGGGATGCTGTCGAGCAATCTTGAAGTGTCATTTACCTTTAAATGCTCCCGATCTTTGACATCCCCAAAATCGTGAGCTAAAGATGGTGAGGAATCCTACTGATTGTTTCCAACATGTTTGTAATTATCGAGAGCTGTGCTCACGATCTTTAAACCCCGAAATTGA
The DNA here is from genome assembly GCA_936440205.1 of Lepidonotus clava. Lineage (NCBI taxonomy): Eukaryota > Metazoa > Annelida > Polychaeta > Phyllodocida > Polynoidae > Lepidonotus > Lepidonotus clava. The sequence goes on from OW387145.1 coordinate 50,457,261, forward strand.
CTTTCTTACGATGTTTGTCACAAATCTTTGGCATTTTTCAGTGTTTACTAGTGGAATATGTGCCTTACCTGGGGTCTACCTTGGGTGAGTTGGCCACATCGTCCTGAGAACCGTCCAGGGCCTCCCGGGGGGCGGGCAGGTCGGGGAAGTCGGGCAGGTCGGGCAGGCAGGAGAACGGGTCCATGGTGCCTTCAGACGCCCACCTCACAAGAAATCCTTTGAACCTGTCCTTGAAATGGAGCGTGTTTAATTTCTGTGGCCACTTGTAAGGCTGTTGTATTTAATTGTCGGTTAATATCTCCTATATTTCTCTCAGCTCCTATCAGTATTTGCGATTCTATGAAAGGAAGCCGTTGATAAGTTCTCCATTGAATAAAAGATTGTTCTTCATCTTCTAGGACGTAGTATCGCAATGAAAATCCCGCCACATCGTAATCATGGGTATAAACCAAAGTACATATCAATACCAGTTGAGTCCCATAGGGCTCCTAGGGTCTCTCCTGTCCCTATGGCCCATGTGTTACTATCTCAGGTTGTCCATGCGCAGATCTGCTGTGTGCATGATGTCTTCGCTTTTTTTTTTATAAATAGAATCATATATATTACTTATCAATACATTTCTGTTATCGCAATGTTTCTAAGTCTTTGTAAAATATATCCCCAATTAGTTGAAGTAAATGAAACTGACTTCAGTGAATGATAACTACTAAAAAATGTTCAAAGAAGTTTCCCAGGTAATCTGAGCAGCTGAGTGACCGTGATCCTCCTATCCCGGAGAGAACACTGAGACCGTTAATGAAGGATTGTGTGGGAGGGGGGGGGGGGTGACCCGACGACTGGAGAGTGGAGGGTGAAGAGTGAACAATGGAGAGTGATGAAGTGAAGGTCGGGGAGGAGAGTGGAGGAGGTGGGAGGGGTAATTGTAAATATTGACCCCCTCTCGGACCCCCCTCCCCCCCAACCTGAACCCCCCCCCCCCCCACCCCACCCGCCCCTCCCTCTCCGACCACCCCCCCCGATCCCCCTATCTGTCCTATCTCATTGTAATCCTCTCACTCACCCAACAGTCTCTGATAACAAGGAGAGAAGGCGGGGGGGGGGGGGAGCTTACTAAGCGTTAGATGCCACAATTATATGATCACCTGTATGATTAGCATGAACATTAATATATATATATTAAAGTATATACTTACATATTATTATATGCATGTATGTATGTATATAAGGGCCCTTGATTAGGGAGTCCCCATATCACATGTCTAGTATAAGAAAGTATTATGCCCCTTGTCACTTAACTCCCCATGTCCCATGTCGCCTCCAAGAACATCTCATGTCTCATGTCGAATTTAAGAAATTGCCCCTTCATGTCACTTTTTCACTCTTGACACTAAGCCTCATGTTGCATGTCGCAATTTAAGGGTCTAGTTCATTGTGTTATAAACTGAGGGGGATGAAATGCAGTGCCCCCCCCCCCCCCGCCCAGTGCTCTGCCCGGCGTCAGGTCTAAGAGGTATCTCTCAGGTCACAATCACAGAGTCAATAGGAGTCAGGATTATTGGAAGGGGGGGGGGGGTCCCGCCAGGAGAGAAAAACCCTGCAACAGGCAGACATGCACCCTCTCCCAAACAACTCATCAACAGTTAAGCCCCATACCCAATATAGGCGACTTTTACATAGTTTGGTAGTAAAATCGGCTCCTGTGATCCCCTAGGCCTATAAGTATAGCATATATAGCGTACATATATATGTTTGATCCGAATTGTTGCTAAAATCGGCCAATTCTACAGCAATAATCAGCCGATCAGTCAGCCGACTTGGTCAAAATCGCCTAGTGGATATGGGGCTGTACAGAAATCTTATTGCGGTCTTCTACTATGCAAAGCGTCACATTAGAGTCCTCTGAGTCTGTCAACAAAGATAAATCCAACCTATCTTATATTTGTTATATGTTCTTGGAAACAAACCTTTTTTTATTGCTGAAGACTGTGGTACCGTGGACTCTGCGATCAAAAGGGGCGGATGCAGGATGACGGGTCCAGGGGGTCCTTACCCCGCCTTTCACTTTCAGTTGCGGCTTAAACTTGCTATAGACATTTTAGTACTTAGCCTCCATGTGGACACCCCACCCCCACATCCCCCACCCCCCTTTCCGAAATCCTGTATCTGCCCCTGGATCAGCCTTCTATCTTACATGTTGGTTGCTTGGCGTTGCTCACTGCTATGTGTCTGCTATTGGGAACTCCCTCTGATCACCAACCACCAACAACAAGTGTCTCCTCCCCCCTCTCCTGGCCTCAGAGACTCGCACCAAAACGGCCAAGTCTCTGAAGGCCGAGTATATCATGAGTCAGTGCTAATAGTGTTATCACATAGGCTCGGTTCACCAACGTTTTCCACGATAATGAAGGATGAAATAAACGATTCGGTGATTTAGTCTCATGAGGCCCGCGCTCATCCATATATGCATGCTTTTTCCATTTATTAACAGCATTTCATGAATCCGTTCGGAGACGAAATCTTGAATTGGTTTGGTTATTAAACAATGCTATTCTTTTAAGATATCCAACTTAACAAACACGGAATATATATATATATATACATAATGTCCATGTATCCTATAATAGAATACCTTGTTATGTTTTGCCTATGCAACATTGACCTTACATCGAGATGACCCTGGACTATGTTTTGAAGAATCTGCTGCTTATTCGTTGCTCATCTATCATTCATTAATCTTACATTACTATACTATATTATTGTATTATCATTTATCTAACCTCTGGGAGATCATGTGTTACACGTGAAGAGGTTAATAGAACTTTTAAAAAAGAGAAAAAACATGGAAAAACATGTATGTGAGAGTGGCGAATTAGCCTAATATTGAAAGAATAAATAATATACAGTAAAAACTCCCCTTAACCCGGGGTTGTCTAGTTTTACAGACAGTACCCAGATGTGGTCCTGCCCTGTCCGTGTCAAATCTGTCTTAACACTATGTTTGTTGTCCTCTTGATAACATGTCCCTAATCGGCCCTGACAGGTGTTAACATGCTCACACCTGTTGGCCTTATCTGGGGGGTAAGTAGCTCCAGGGGATCATCCCTCCAGGTGATCCTACGGGTAGATCATACACAGGTACAACATATTGAAATAGTAAAAAGTGAAAGCAAATAATAATAACAAAAATAGAGTCTACTTAATCTTTCCTGTAAGGAAAAATAACGTCCAGTTGAGTGAAAAGGTATTAATTAAAATTTAATATGTATTTTTCTTGAATCGAATGTAATATAGTCTGGTATACATTTACACTATCAAGATAAATATATAGTGACGACGGCTTGTCAATAGGACGTCTAAACATCCTCCGTCTTTGTGTTGGCCTGGGTCAGATCATTTACAAAAGCGTGCAGAGATTTAAAAAAAACACAAGGGAAAAATGTTTCTATTGCTTTTAATGATCTGTCCCATAAACCTGCACAGTCCCCCACCTTGCCTATCTTTTGGAGCATTTGGTAACAGGGTCGCCTCACTTCATGATCATATAGGAATTTATAGGGAAAACCCTAACAGGACGTTTTAGATTTAATCCACATTTAACGAAAAAGATGTGTACCCCTTTTGACGAGTGGCCGTGGCATTTTTATGCATCATTTGTGTGAGTACTATGACATATATTGTGTGGTTATATTCAGTACCTGATATACCATGTGTTCAAAGACGGGTAATATCCAAACCTGCCTGTAACCCCCACCCACTCTCTATCCTTAATGCGGTCAATCATCTCCTGACCCCCCGTGTCACACACACCCTTTGTCTACCCTTTAGGCCGTTATCTCAATCTTCTATGTTCTTCCTCCCCCGCCTCTACTATAATAGGAGATAATCTCACTGCTTATCCAATTTGCCGCTACTTGAGATCATGTGAACGCGGTTTCCCCTTCCGGGGTCATTCTATTTAGCAAGTACGTATACGCTTGTTCAAATTACCATTTCAGCCTTAATAAGCGCACTTTTAAATGAAGCTTACTTAAGGCCTTGTTCATATTCACACTCATACAAAAGATTGCAGAGCTAATCAGAACTATCAATTTTCTCTTAACAAACACAATCTATTTGATAACCTAATTCTAAAATGAATAGGATGGAAGTGGGAGAAAAAAGAAGAAGCATGGCTGGATGCCTCACTGGAATATCAAAGATAACGTTATAAACAAGATAATTTCATAAGTTTCAGAGTTATTTTTCTAGATGCCTTTATTTGGTCAACATAAATCCGAAACTCAAATAAAAGAGAGCTACATCAGGCAGAAGGGGACATGATGTATAAATTAGAATGTTGTTGCTAACCAATTAAGTGAGAATGGTTTTCACTAACAATTTTTATCTATGGCTTTCTTTGTTGTTTTCTTGGGAGATATTTATTTTCATGTATGTAAATAAATAGTAATATCATTTGTCCCATAAAAGTATGACTGATCTAAATAAATGAAATATGTATAATGGCTCTATGTCATACCTTCATGAATTGGAATAACTATTCATCACAAATTTAGATAAAAATACATTTACATAAATGTATACAAACATTACAGAACGCTTACGATGTGTTGTCAAATTGAGTTATCAGGGGTTTTGCTAAGCTCTCTGCAGGTGCCATGTCTGCACTCGTTGACCCCTGGTGTTATCAGTAGAGCTGTGTTAGCGGGGATAACATGCCCTGAATTCTACTGATGGGTTACTGTAGGCCCTGTAGGTATAGGGTACTGTACGGTTAGTCAGTGAAGTTAGGATCTGGTAAAGGTAAATGCAGTGTGTTTTTATTTTTATCATATGTACCAGTTCACTCTCGTGATATATAAATTTGCTATGAATAGGATATAACAAGTAACAAGTGATTAAGTTTGGACATAAATAAATATGGGAAATATTGATTAAATCCTCCTATTACAACAAGCTAGAATTTGAAATTTGACGATGTCAGCAGGTCAGTGGTGTGGGAGCAACTGAAAAGTAATGGTTACGTGACGACTTTATATAGTCAGATGACAACAGATCTACCTAACCACAGTAACAGAACGGTTACATCACTCACCAGGTCCCGGAAATAAGAATTTTAAGGTCTCCTGCCCCAGAATATTACATAATTTAATTTAATTTTCACATAAACATGATGGAGTGCACAGGGTTGATAAAGGTGCAAATGTCAATCAAAAAACTGTATTTTGCTAAGATTTTCTCAATTTCCCCCCTTTTTTTTATGGAATATAATGCGATTTTCCATGATGATCTAACAATTTCTTTCACTTAAATCACTCAATGTGACGCTACCTAGGCGTTTACGGCATTTACAGTGGAAATCACAGTCATTTATTTTTGAAAGTCGAAAAATGTACTCGTTACCATAGGCCCCAATAATAAACAGTTATTTTCTCAAATGTGTTTATTTTTAGAATTTGAATGGTATTGTATGAATTGTATGTGAAGTCCAGTGCAAAAGAATTATCATATTCTTTAGAAATTAATGTTAATTGTCATAAACTCTCGGGTACTGGCAAGAGTGCTTTGTGAACCAAGTAACGCTAGTGTGTGAGCTAGGTGCCGAGTGGCGCCACTGTCCTGTGGCCTAGGTATAGTGTATAAAGTCGTCGTAGATGATGGCGCCCCCGTGCGGGGACAATTGTAAATGAGTTAAGTTTGCTCCTACACAGCTATGCACAGGTACGAAAGGGACATTAGTGCAATAAGAAAGACTGTTAGGGAACGTTATGATCCCGGTGTATGAAATGCCCAGCTTAAGAGAACACCATGGGATCAAGGGCCTTGTCATCTGCAATAACTTTTATGTAGAATTAGAAGTAGAATTAGTTTAATGTAAGCAAGAATGAGAAGTATGAAAGGTAGAGAGAAACACTATTATAGGTTTAAGGATACATGCGGATAGCCCCAAGCCTGTTTCTGGCGCTATAAAAGCAGTATGAGACTTAGGATAGACGAGCAGACCAATATAGACTTCGATCAGAACACATGGGAGCAATAGTCTAACAAACAGGTCATCACGGGTAGTGCTGAGACATTAGTAACCGCTACAACAAGGTGATAGTAAGGATCGAGACAGCTTAGGCTTAGCCTTACGGACAGGGTACTGGATGTGACGGAGACTCTACCGATGGTCTCCAGCACTGGTAGACGGGAGGTGACTCTCCCAATAGTGTTGAGTGTATAGACCTTGAAAGGGGAAGCTTAACAATAGCTTTACCTGGTTGGAATGTTACAGATGTTGTTAGCATTGTGAGATGGATGGCATGTACTGTATGGATGGAAAGACTTTATACTTGTATCTTCGGACTGTCTACATGGATATAATAAAATTACCTCTTGCCAAGCATGTGTTCTTTGTATAGGAATGAGCCCCTTTACTTAGAACCTCTACCACTGAAGAACAGACAAACATCTGAAATAAGATCTAATTCGATTAAGAACGCAAGCTAGCTAATGGGACGAACAACAACGAAGAACTCCCCTAATTTAGATAGTAATCGTCTTTATTTGTACATCTCCAAGTAGCAAGAAAGTAAGTGACATGCGATAAGAACCATGCAGTCTAACAAACTGTTGAACATATCCCCATAAGACGTAAACAAAATCAAGAATAATACCAATGAAACATCATTGGAATCAACTAAAGATAAATAACACCAGTCCAGCTCAGTTCCTTTATGTTCTTCCTGTATCCCTCTAACCACCATGTGAGTTTTAGAATCTTGTCACAGTTTTAATACAAAACACCCATAATCACCTTTAATGAGCATTAATATTGCTTCCACCATTGTTCCAAGATGTACATGAGCCTATGGAAGAACACAGTGAGGTTCAGCCTCAAGCTCCACCACACGATTTTAATAAAGTGATTATACATTACCTTCCAACTGATTCTCCCCACCATCGATAACTTATTTATTGTAGTTCAAATTGAGGTGCATGGTGGGAAATATGTAGACAAGTCACAAGCTGAAGTATAGACATTTCCAATGATTTGGTAGGCCTATTGTTCGTGGTTTTTTATGATGACAGATTTTTCCATTTTGCATCTATATATATATTCAATATTAATGAGTCAATTTATAAGTTGGTTTGAATATTCATTCATTTCAGAAAGATACATAGCAAAGTGTACATTTTTGATAGTTTACCAAGAGAATTTGTCCTCAAAATCAGTCAAAATTAACTTGCAGGTGGCTCAAATACTGCTATCTGTGGTATGCAGAACTTCAGATAATACACTTAAATGATATCATTGGCAAATCAAATATCAGGTAAAATATACTTGCATTTCTAATTTTGAATATTTTGATACTTGTTATCTTTGAAAATCCCAATGTTATTGCCTCGGACATCTATCTCACAACTGAAAGGTTCACATCAAGAAAGGCTTTACAAGCTTCTATATAATACTGTTTTATCATGTATGGTTCTATTACGAATTTGAAACTAGATTTTACAACCAAAATTACTATCATCCTATGGTTTCACATTTTACAATATCAATTTTATTGTCAAGTCTTTGCCATTTATATTTTTCTGTTTGGTTAAAAGGGGTCATTTAAATGACTGTACATACTTTTGCTCTTTATCTAGAAAATTAGAACACTTTAAATCTCAAAATGTCAATGTTTCTTGTTCAAACAGTGTGTACAGCTCTAAACATTCCTTGTCAATGATTTCACGATGTTCACGTGAGAGCGTTGTCCTCCAACGAGAAGAGGTCTTTGAGGAGTTAGAACGTAGGTATTTGCCTTTATTTTGTGTACTGTTCACAGCTTGCCTCAACCAAGCCCTAACCTCAGGAGGTAAATCCAGTGACAATGATGTGTAAAGTGAAGCTGTAAACTTCAAAGGGTCTTTGGCAAAATCTTCATAGCGAATAAGCTTTATACGTGACGCAATGCTTCTATCAGCTGACCGCAATATTTCAAGGTTTAATGACATGAATTTACAAACCTTCTTTGCCATGATTTGCAATTTGTGAGATTTTATTTGTCCTGTGTGCGATTTCGCTACTTCACCGTTATGAATGAAAGAGTTAACTATTCCTCGGGGATCACGAATCAAATGGAACATTACCGAACCTCCTGTTTGTCTCATCACCCTCAAGATCGTTTTCATTTCATATCTCAAAACCTTCATTGCAATGTAAGGAGCATGCTTGCAACATGCCTCTAGCTGTGAAGGGGACTTTTTTCCAATCAGATTACAGAAGGGTTCATGTTGTTTCATCAAGTTCTGTGTGGCAGGTGAGCTAGGCATTCTCCTGAACTGAGCAAATGTTCCTTTTTGACTTCCAGCACATTGCACTGTGCTGCCCCCTATGAGTACACTGTGGCAGATGCTGGGTGGGGCCTGCTGCAGGTTACACTGGACCAGAGCCTTCAGACTGTTCTCATTCATCTGCTGTTCACTGGAGGTGTGACTTCTGAAACAGATTGATTGAGGTACATATTATCCCAGTAACTATCCCAGATGAATATTGCTTACATTCAGATTTTAGGTTTCTTGAAATTAGGAACCTCCTCGACAGATTGGTGAAAGTCAATGCTTATCTATGTATGTATTTATGTATGTATGTATGTATGTATGTATGTATGTATGTATGTATGTATGTATGTATGTATGTATGCATGTATATTTATATATGATATATATATATATATATATATATAATATACGATACACTATTCATACACTATATACAGCACCAAATCTGATTCCTATATATATTAATCAATCTTATCCACAGGAACAATGCTCAAAACATTTACCTCAAACTAAAGTTGGTGTGTTCCTACTTCAAACAGAACTCCAGAAGTAGTTGACAGTAATATTTATTGGGTAATCATATATATGTTATTAAACAACATAAACATGTTTCATATGATTATGTACTTTATGAGGATTCTAATCAGGATTTACATTAAAGTATTTTTCTAAAACAGTACAATTTCATTTCATTTTTGCAAGTGACATGATGTCCTCTACTAATAAGAGTCAAGAGCCGATAAGTAAATGTTCTCAATGACAGAAATTTCTAATAATGGTTTCTATATAAAAAAAGAAAGAAATCTGTTTTTAGTGCAGTGGTCCCAGTAAACACCCAGTGTTGAATCAATATTGAAAGTGGATTGAACCAGCAATCAATCATATCTAAATGCTGATCAAATGTTGATTTCCTGATATTGATTCAATACTGGCAACTGATGTTGATTTAATGTTGAGTTATCAATATTGAAGAATTTAATGTTGATTCAATGCCTTTTTGCTAACATTGCCAAGATATTTGATAATCAATCCTAAATCAATCCTTTTTTACATTGATTTACAATTGAGACATCAATGTTGAAGCAATATTGGATTTTCAACTGCACATCAATCCACCACCAGGGGGCACTGTCTGCCAACTTTGTCAAAATGTTGAGTATTTTAATTTAAAAAGGAACCAAAGTCATAATTGTCAAAATATTTCAGAAACAGCTGTTGGTATCTCAGACTAAGTTAACCATAACAAATTCTATCACATGAAAAGAATTAACACATTTTTGTTAAACTTGTTGTAATTTTGCAATTTTTGAAGCATGTCATGTAAAAACACCTTTTTCTTCGAAAAGCAATAACATACAGGTTTAAACTACTGGAGTTCCTGTGCATCTCTATCCATGCATTGTCAGACCACCTGACATCAATGCTACCTATCCATACAAAGGTTTTGGTTGGGAAAATACTAATATATGGCCTTAATCTTGGTATTTGACCAAGAAAGGTTCATGAATTATTATGATATAAGAATAATTTAGTTGAGGGACAGGATTTTGTTTTATAAAATTTAATATTCTGAGCCATTATTTCACCTTTCCCTATATTCATAGAAGGGAAGTTTCAAGAACAGCAAATAAATATTTTCACAAATATGAATGATGATTTAGCATTTATTCTTGATATTTAAAACAAATTTTATCAACAATGTTGATTCAATGTCAGATTTCAACATCGTATCAATATTGAAAGTTGATATTGAATCAACATTAGCTTTTCATAGTTGAAAAAACTTCCAATATCAACCAATATAAAACGTTGATTCAATATTGATGGCAAGCATTGAGTCAACATTAGTGTGTTTACTGGGGTCTTTGGGGTTCTCCCCGGTCTTCAGATAATTACATATAATGTAAATATACGATTTTGAAAATTAGGTATTTTGCAACACAGTCAAAATCTGCCAGTCTCTGTAGTCATTACACACAATCAGATGAAATACAAATATATAATACTACACAGAATCTGTAACAAATTGATCTTGATAGGTTCAATAGCGTTTCCTAATCATATCTTTAAATGATACGAGATGACCAGCTTATTGTTCTGATCAGTAAAATCATTAGTTAAAGGACCAGTACAGTATTTATGTGTTTATTTACTTGGAATACTAAAAACCTTTAAATGCAGATGAGTTTAATGTGAAGGCACAAATAAATTGTCACGTGAAAAACTATGTTTGTACTTTAGCGTAATAACTGAAAATTACATCGCTGCTTCTAGTTTAATAACTTTGTTTTAGTATGCAATTCAGGAATCTCAACGTGGTCTAAGAGCCTTATTCAACAACAAATTATATTAGGAATCAATTTATACCCAGCCAATATGCTACATCTTAAGTTATGCATCTTCCCTATGAACCTGTGCAGAGAACTCCTACTGACCAGCAGACCAGGTGGTGGGAAGCATGGCAGACTCATTTTATACATTTTTCTAGATTTCAGCAATTCAGTAATTAGAAAGCAAAGTCATCAATATTTAGAACCAACATTAGTATGTAAAAACATTGATTCTCTTTTTACATATCTGAGAGGAATAAAACAGGAGGCAATCTTGGTACATTTGATTTGATGTAAACCTGGATGGGCAGATTGAGCATTTAAGGAAAAAACTTGCTTAGTTTTATTTTATGGAACTGTCACAATCCACATTTCGTTGATATATGAGAGAGAATGTCAGCCATAAGAATGCATGGAAATGTGAACATTCATACAAAGTGGATATCAACCAAGAACTATGGTACTTACCCTTGACCCCTAACCACTTATCTCTTTGGTCTTTTGAAATTCTTTTGACTAATTGCTTTATAAACAATAACACATGTACCATGAACCTTACATCAACTTTTAACCTTTAGCGATACATCCTAGATCACCAGTGAGGAATTATATCAAAGATAAACTACCTTATGGATCCATTCTGATGGAAGTTCACCTGAAGTGGACACTTCCAAAGTTTAGTTCCTAGGTTTGTGTTGTATACGTAAGTAACTGGCTCGTAGTAGTATAGGCATGCGTGATACTTTGCGAGCAAGGATCCTACGATTGAACTTCCTCCATGCTTGTAGGCAGTTAAAATCACCACTCTTGGTCTATTTTGAAAAGGTTCCATTGCATAAGTATCAACTTCAACCTGGAAAATATCAAACGAGCTGTATACAATGTATGCCATATATTCTAGTTTTAGGACCCATTACACATGATGTTTGAACAGAGGAGAATTTGAATCAAAAAAATTAGCAGATGTCCTTAACATAAACAAGATGCATATTTGCTGACGCATGATATATTTACTGTTGAACAACAAGCAGGCTTCTCCAAAGGTATAACATTAGAGTCAAGATTGAATACAGAAAATGTATTTTACAAAGCTTGGTTCTTCCTTATGGTCTAATTCTCCACATAATGTTTAATACAGCAAGTGTCTAGCTTCTTTAATGTTTTTGGATGTAACTGTTGGTAAACTCAGAAAAGAAAGCTTGAAGCCATCAAATATTTCTCATTAAAGGCACGGTGGTCCAGCGGTAGTGTTCTATCCAGCTTTGTGACTGACAACATGCAGGTTTATGCTCAAGGTAGGCCATCCAAGCCAAGTTGTGACGTAACAGAACCATTCTGCAACCATACTTTTTTGGTCAGTCTGTTACTTAATAAGATGGCACATAAGAGTAACCTTATTGATTCAGTGAGGTTTCAACCTCACCGAATGGTTATTATAATATCATTGATTGGTGAGGTTATGACCAAACCATAACAGAATGTTATAAGAACATTCTGTTTGGGTTGAAGAACATAACCAGAACGTTGTAATAACATCATAGTGCAACATCACAGCAGTATGTTGCAGCCATGTGATTAGAAGTCATCAAAAGAATGTAATACTTATCGATACAGTGACAACCAGAATGTTGCTGCAAGGTTGTAATAAAATTGCTTGGCTGGGATAGCCTGAACAAGAACAAGACGGTGAGTAAAGGGGGAGTGAAAAAGTCTCTTAGTCCCCTTATTAGTCTATATAAGGGGAACATGCAATCATAATATGCAATATTTCATGAGCATAACATATTATGTTAAAATGTTAAGAAATTTGAAGTAAATCATACTGTGAAAATCGTATGCAAAGGAATCATGTACCTGCAATAATGTCCTTATGCTGAATGCAGTCCTTGGTTCTATGTAGTTTGTTCCAAGGTAAAAGTATGTTCCAACAAACAATCCCATCGTGACCAGGGTCATACTTCTCTTTATTCGGACCATGCTGAAATGCTATATTCAATAAAAAGAAAAGCAGTTTATCAAGTTGGTTGGCCAAATTGAGAGGAGTGATCCTTTTGCAACTGCTTCGCCCAAAACAATATATGACCTAAATGATGTCAACAAACATGATTCAACAGAATGAAATGTCCACAGATGTCAATCCAAATGGTATAGCCTCAAATGGCCTTACATTTTGTAGACCATGACATTTTTATAGGTAATACATTTATCTCATGGCAATGCCAGTTTTGGTGCTAAACTCTAGGATAATTTTTCAACTGATATACAGAATATTGAGGAAATAGATGGATTCAAAAAGGCAATTCAAAAATTCTTATCTCATTTGTATGATATACAAATGAGATTGCAATCTTTTAATTGTAATTTCATAGCATGAGATGCTCATGAAATTGTGATAAAGTAACTTGATGGTCAACTTGATGACAGCAATGATTATCATTAGATATGTGTGGGACTAGCTTATTGTTCAATAAAATGATATAGTAATAATATAATTTAACAAGAAGCAAAATAGCTACAAAGTTTCGCTCATGCATAAGCGAGGGTCGTCCCTCTAAAGGCCCTCCTAATAGTTATACCAGAAGGCTATGTGTAATATGGGCTATAGGTGCAGACCACCACCACTCAGGACTTCTGTCACACACAACTCAGGGAGGGGTTTAAGGAAGGGCCACAACTAGGTCCATGCATGTACTGCCATACACCTGGTACTAAGTGACCTATCACTCACCCACCTAGAACTGCCCACCTGCAGGTGTCAGTGGAGGTCCTAATTTGAAGGAGTGAGGGCTGTTTGGCTCAGGAGTGGTTATGTAACCCACTTCTGGCTTCTCACATTGCCTGATTCTAACAACCATTATAGGACCCTTCAACTGCTGAACATGAGATTGTGTAACCGGTCATTGAGGACAAAGAGAATTGAATGGCTAAAGACATGACTGATTGAGGGAGTCCCCACTGTTAGCTACAATACTATATAGATATAACTAGGGACTCCCAAAAAGGAAGATTCAAATGTTAGATTGATAGGACGAAATAAGATGTTTCTTGCACAGAAACTGCTTTGGACCTGAAAGTTGTGATGTTACAGCCTTCTATGAAAGATCAGTGGTGCCCATGGTGACAGTGTGGTTACATGTCACGTTCACATGGTATTTACATGTTATGTCTCCAGCCTATGACCTGTGACATCATCAAGTTGATAAAGGTAGGGGGTTATGGTAATTGCAATATAATAATGCCTAGGGGGGTCTTGCTATTGGCAGTTAAATTCAAGGTAATTTTCAAGCTGTATCATAAGCTTGATGAGGGTGACAAAATTGGGAATAGTTCACAGTCTCCTGAACCTCAACAGGAGCAGTTCCTGTAATGAAGAATTACGGGAAAAATTCCAATTATTTTGTAGACTAATGTTTAGCCTGGCAAAATAATTGCATGATAGGCCTATAGATTGTGCAATCTAGGAAAAATAAAAGACAGTTTTTGTCAACTGTTTGGGCCATAATTATACAATGAGACATGTGTTGAGTGGCTTGATCTGTTAAATGCTCTGATTGAGCACTTCTTTTTTTTGTAATTTATTTTCATTTAGGGTTAGGGGATCGTCATGGACGATTTAAATTCCCCTCCCTCCAGAGATACAAATACAAGGTTTTTCATTCTATCGTCAGATAATTCACATTAGAAATTCGAACTATGTAATAAAGGTGAACACGTATTATGAAAACCATTAATGATGACATGGATGAATTAAACGAATAGTCAGTTTAGTCAATTTAGTTCAAATATTAAAAATCATTTACAAATACAGTTTCGCAAAATAAAGTTCCACTGAGTTTTGAAGAGTTCGTTTTGATTGACTGTTTCTTGTATAGTTCAAAAGAATAAAATATTGTCCTGTATACACGTGAAATTGACATGGACAACTCTTTTTTGGTTATATTAAGTGTACAACGTATGTACATTACAGTACTGATTTCCTTTTTTGTCCAGAATACACACAAGAGGTATAAGAGGATAAAGCAGTAAATGTATATATAAAAGATTATGAGTCTTTTTATTACTAAGCAGCCATTAGGATGAGGTTAATATAACAATCTTACCATTTTACCACCATGTGATTGATGATCCAGGATAGCCTCCCATAAATAGTTTTTATGTTTGGATACGATACAGTACCAAATATTGTTAAACTATAAAACTATATAGCAACCTTCCTTGGTCACATATATATTTTCATATGTAACTCATTGTGAAGAATTATATTTTTAAGATAACAATATAATTATTGAAACTATCATCACAGAACTTCTTTAAAGGGAGCCAAAACCAATAAATTCGATGAAATTTTGAATGCTAGTTGTTGTTATGTGGTTAATTGATAATTGGGGAACTGTTTTTATAATGTTGAACGTTATTGCCTTTATCGCTTCTTCCGTAAGTGCTAGTCAAGTGGTAGGTAAGTTCACAAGATGGGCGTTCAGATCCACAACGCGAACAATGCTTGGCTGAAAGTCAGGTTTATTTCGTGGATCACATAGATGCCTACAGAGCCAGTGCAATGATGGTTAATAATCCTAGGTTCACAAGTCCAATTGATGAAGAGTAAGCTTTCTCCTAAGAGTCCGCCTGTTCTTACATCTGCTCTCAACACAGTAGTTCCTTCAACAGTCATCATATGTCCTTTTTACTTGTAGCTATCTAAACCCCTTTGAATCTTTAAGACTCGTGTTGTCCAAACGTAATAGTGTTCTCCACTGTACCCATAGGCTTCTACTCAATATATAGCAGTCTGGTATTGATTTTCCCCGTGCATGGACGCTCGTTGGGAGATGCACCCTGTCTGCTATTGCTCAACAGGTATATTTACACCTACCAGCAGCTCATGCTACCTTTATACTATATG
This sequence comes from Lepidonotus clava, assembly GCA_936440205.1. Lineage (NCBI taxonomy): Eukaryota > Metazoa > Annelida > Polychaeta > Phyllodocida > Polynoidae > Lepidonotus > Lepidonotus clava. The sequence continues at coordinate 50,472,807 of OW387145.1, forward strand.
ATATGGCAATTCCTATAATTTAGAATACTTTCTAGAATTCCCTTATTTGCAACTGGTGACATTCTCTTCATTATATCTCTATACAACTAATTTCATGCACAAAGTGAATTACTCTCTACCTTTGTGCAATTTTCCAAACTCAAATAATCATGGAAATCCATTCCTTGAGCTTATTCCTGTCCCATATTAAAATCTAAGCATGAAATATGGTAAAAACTCATTGAAAACATGTTTTTCTTGCTCAAATCAATTAATAGGGGCGAATGGCTGGCAGCGGAAATAGTCTATTGCTGATCTCCCCTCAGGGCCCCTCGCTCAATTCAACTCTCCATGTCACATACCATGTGAGCCCCTCGCTCTCCCGCCAATTCTAAATTGGCGTCCTCACTTCTTCGATTCCTCTACACTCACACAGTTAACACTTTTACTACAATGGCTGGTAAGAACCCGGATAAGAAAGGAAGGAGTACTTCACGCAACATGACTGAAGACGGCAGTGATGGTAGGTACACTACAAACAGCAAACTGGACAGGCTACTGTAGGCTCCTGGCAAGTCTTTCTCAGTTACGACTACACCTCACCGGCCAAGGGGGCACGACTGCCCCCCTCCGGCCCAACAATACCTTCACTTTGAGAGGGTGCTACACCGGGCAGATCCCCCATTTGAGACACATAAGGGTAAGGACACAATTAAGGACTTCTTTGTTCCCCACATGTTGCCACGCCCGTACATGTTTCTGGAGGGTCCCGGTTTTAATACCCCCAAGAAAAAACTAGCTCACAAAGACAAGATGCCGGTCATTGAGTACATGCACGGATACACAAACATGCTCCGGGACACGCACACATGTGCACCGGATGAGTGGTCGTACTTAATCAAACATCTGAACCAAGTGGCCTGTGATGCTACTGCCCACCCATGGGAGGTAGTGCCCCGCTGGTCGGACCACACTTTTGGCAGAATTGAAAGGGGTAGCATAACATGGGCATCTAAGGCCGAAATTCAGTTCGACTGTATGAGGCTCTCACTCGCCCCCTCACAGATTCGGTCATCGACTCCCACTATGTCTGAAACACAACAGGCGACTTTATAGCCCGTAAGTGCAAGCAGCGGGGCAGCCACGTCGAGTCCAATATTAACTTCATACATTGCTGCGCTTGGTGCTATGCAGCACTTAACCAGAGACTGCCGCACAACGTGATCCAGTGCGAGAACACGCTAGGCCTGTCCCAGCAGGATAGACAGACCCGCTTTCAACAACAGCAGCCGCAGCAACCAGCGCGTTAACAACACGCCCAACCACAGTATTCCTATGGTCAACAACAACAACACCCCCAGACAACCAATGCACACCCGAAGAGAAAGGTCTTCACTACAGCAGTGCTTCAAAATCCCCCTCAGCAGCAGCGCCCGAAAAATGACATACAGGCATAGGCGCTAACGATCCTGGCCAGGACTATGACTGCACGGAAGGTCACCAGACGCTGGGGCTCCCACATTGCAACCCCAACAACAAGCACCTATGCCTAGATGACCCCCAACCAACCGCGCGAGGCAGGTACGGGACGCCCTTGGTCTTGGCCTCCCATATTAATTATTTGATTACCATAATTTAATATTCATCAATTTGAATATTTATCAATTTGAATCAATTAATTTTATTATCAACTTTTTAAATATTTATCAAATATTACCATCTCTTGTGGCATTCTACTTCAGTTTGAGCTAGTTTTCACAGCTAATACTTTACCACTAACCTAAACTGGACTCATACATCAGATTTCTTTACTCATCTGAGGTTTGAAAATTTATCAATTATATTGGTTTTGGCTCCCTTTAAGGTCTTGGTGATAGTTTTTCGAGTATCTTCAAAGTTTTGTGGCTGTGCTTTAACCCGTGATAATTATTGCGAATTTTTGTATTGAATGGCCCCAAGTTTTACTAACCTTTTCAAGTAAATACTGACATAATATTATTAGACAAGGGTGCATAAAAGTGCGTGCAACTATTACAGTACATTTACCATAAATGTCCTGTTTAGGTTTGGCTCAACCTAACCCATAGCTAATTCGAACATAACAAGAATATTATGTTTGGTGTAAGTCTCAGCAACAATATAACAGGCCAGTTATTTTCATGTTTATTCTTAAGCAAACCTAAATAGAATGTTAAAATGACATTTTGGTTTGGGTAAAGTCTTATAAGCTTCCAATGGGAACATCACAATAACATTCTGTTTTGGTGAGAACTCAATCTCACAAAATAACTGTTACCTGATAAGTAAGTAAGACAGAGACTTACCAAATAAGAAAGGTTGCAGAGCAGTTCTGTTTAGTCGCAAGTTGGTTGGAAAGAAAAGTAGATGTACGTGTCCACTTACAAAATTTGCTATAGTATATGCTGATTTGATTAATTAGTTGTTAATACCACTACGTCCATTAACTTTATTGGCGACATGAATCCCTTTTTAATTGAATCTCAGTTCCACACAATGTCATGCTCTTCCAACATACAAAGGGAAAACAGTATTCAAAGAGGTATGAAAAAGGTTAATGGGGATATAAGTGAAATAGATGGAGATAAAAATATAATCATTCAACGAATAAGGCCATGACAACACATACATTCTAGAGTCTTGAATTGTATATTTATTACCATTTAAACCATAGTGGACAAGGAGAACAAAAGAACTAGGCTGTGATTATAACGTGTAATCTCGATCGAAACACCTCAACAAAACCTCAGGGTGAGTGTGGTCATTGGCACGCATGGGTCGAAAAAGTATTTACTTTTATTCTTGATTAAATCTTGAAAGATTAAAGAATTAGAGAAATCAGTTACATTTATCATGGCTCAACTGCAAACATAATAACTACAATTTACTTTCTGACTGTCTGTTGATTCACAAAACATTTAAAAAGTTAGAAGGAAAAACGCAAAAGAACAAGTTGGTATTAATGCATTTTACTCACAAACAGTTGGTTATTCAAAGGAATATTTGTAAAAATGCAAAAAATTGTATCATGGTTCATGCTAGATAGTTACCTTGTAATTCGGCTTGCCTCATCGGTTCTTTTGCGTAACCTAAAACAAGTGTGTACTATCTACCACATCACTAAGAGGGGCAGTGGAATATGTCTATTTGTTTCTCAATGTTACAGGCAGACAAATATACTGCCAATAAATAATGAACGTTCATCCCATCTTTCTGGTAAGCCTATATATAGAATGCCCACAAGATCAATTATTGGTTCAATGTCACGACACAAGTGCAAATAATTATAGAGGTTAAAAGACAAGCAAATGTTCTCTGGTAAAGTTATGGTTAAAGTTATGTTTTGGACGCGATCACAAAGTATACAAGATCTTGTGGTACAAGCTTGTGCGGTGCGGGCTACACGAAAATGTATGCACGAGTTAGGAAACAGGAAGTTGTAATGCACAATATATCAATGACTGGAAGTGACATCGGCAAAATGTCAAAGTGAAGACGTGATGTTATGTGACCAATCAGGAGCCAGGTTATGACTATATAAGAGAGTGATTACATGAAAAAAAATAATTTCATCTAAGTTTTATTAAACTGCTCATCGCTTGGTTTGGATTCCGGTTTTCGTTGTCGCACCAATGGGCTTACAATAAATATCATAAATATGTGATAATTTTCAAACATTTCCCACATAGTAATAGAATGATCATCAGTTTCAATATGTATTCAATAACTTTAGTATTTTATCTTATTAGTAATTAACTTTGGCATTTTGGACACTATTAGTTGTTTTATGGTAAATTAATAATTGGGGAACTGTTTATGATGTTTAACATTTCTGTCTTTGTTACTCACGGCAAATTTTTGAACTCATACATTAAACAGACTTGGCCGTGTCTGAATCAAATTGCTCCAAACCGTGTCAAGGAGTGTATGTCTTACTCCACCATTAAATGTGCATATACTATTGACACTGCAGCTGCAAAGTTTAGCACCCCCCCTGCTTGGCACACAGGGCCACAGGAGGTTGCATAACGGTCCCCCCCCCCCCCCTTGCCTGTAACCCTGGAGCTGCCACTAAACTTTCACCTCCTTAAGTTGACCCAATGACCTAGATAATATAGTATTATATGTGTGTGTATATGTATGTATGTGTGTATGTGTGTATGTATGTATGTATGTATGTATGTATGTATGTATGTATGTATGTATGTATGTATGATACATGATAACTTGTGGATGAAAAGAATCATTTACAGGGGTGGGCACAATATATTTCCTTGTCGCAAAACTTGGTCACCTTGTCGCACCACACTCAAACAGAAAAAAAATGAGTGTAAAGATCATGTAATATGATGTATTTATTCTCTTTTTTAGGGCTTTTAGGGGTAGGGGGCCGGGAAGAGGTCAGGGAGACGGCCCTGGTCTCCCCGTGCGTTCCTCTGTGATGCTGACGGGGTTAGGAGGGGTAGGGGGCCGGGAAGAGGTCAGGGAGACGGCCCTGGTCTCCCCGTGCGTTCCTCTGTGATGCTGACGGGGTTAGGAGGGGTAGGGGGCCGGGAAGAGGTCAGGGGGACGGCCCTGGTCTCCCCGTGCGTTGCTCTGTGATGCTGACGGGATAAGGGGGAGTAGAGGGCCGGGAAGAGGTCAGGGGAATAGCCCTGGTCTCCCCGTGCATTGCTCTGTGGTGCTGACGGGGTTAGGGGGAGTAGAGGGCCGGGAAGAGGTCAGGGGAATAGCCCTGGTCCCCCCGTGCGTTGCTCTGTGGTGCTGACGGGATTAGGGGGAGTAGAGGGCCGGGAAGAGGTCAGGGGAATAGCCCTGGTCTCCCCGTGCGTTGCTCTGTGGTGCTGACGGGGTTAGGGGGAGTAGAGGGCCGGGAAGAGGTCAGGGGAATAGCCCTGGTCTCCCCCACGTTACTCTGTTACTAAAGCAAATTCCTGATGACTTGTGGAAGAAAAGAAGCTTTTGATAGGGTTTTCATGCCGATTTGAGCACTTTGAAAAAAATCCAAATTTAAAACATTTATGACTCCCAGTAGGAGTCAACTATGGGTCAAATGTGACTCTTAGGTTGTAGCCCCGAGTGAGAAGGACAATTCTATACATGTCAGAAAATTCTGTGATGATTACAACATTATCTAGAAATTTAGAAAGATTTTTCACCTTATTTTTATACTGAAAGACTCAACCAATGGATTTTGCTAAAATCTTTCAGAAATGATAATTAGGCCCATCTTATGCCAAAAATGTCCCCTAATTGATGGAAATCCTTTTACATATTTCCCAGCCTTTACTCCATGTCCCTGACCATCCCTCTATGAATAGCCACCTCTAGCCTCCTGATATTCTCAGGTTGCAAAGAGCTGATGACTTGTGGAAGAAAAGAAGCTTTTGATAGGGTTTTCATGCCGATTTGAGCACTTTGAAAAAAATCCAAATTTAAAACATTTATGACTCCCAGTAGGAGTCAACTATGGGTCAAATGTGACTCTTAGGTTGTAGCCCCGAGTGAGAAGGACAATTCTATACATGTCAGAAAATTCTGTGATGATTACAACATTATCTAGAAATTTAGAAAGATTTTTCACCTTATTTTTATACTGAAAGACTCAACAAAATAGATTTTGCTAAAATCTTTCAGAAATGATAATTAGGCCCATCTTATGCCAAAAATGTCCCCTAACTGATGGAAATCCTTTTACATATTTCCCAGCCTTTACTCCATGTCCCTGACCATCCCTCTATGAATAGCCACCTCTAGCCTCCTGATATTCTCAGGTTGCAAAGAGCTGATGACTTGTGGAAGAAAAGAACCTTTTGATAGGGTTTTCGTGCCGATTTGAGCACTTTGAAAAATTTCCAAATTTGAAACATTTTTGACTCCCAGTATGAGTCAACTATGAGTCAAAACTGACTCTGAGCTTGTAGCCCCGACTAAGAATGACCATTATAAACTAGTCAGGAAACTGTGAGACTAATAAAACATTTCCTAGAAATTTAGACAGATTTTTACCTTAATTCTTACAGTGAAAACCCCAACCAATGGATTTTGCTAAAAACTTGCATAAATGATATCTAGGCCTATCTCATGCCAACAATATTGTCGGATATATGGGCAGCAAATTTTCTTGGGGACAACTCATGGGTTAAGGATGGGTGCAGGTGGCCAGCCTAATACATCATAGTGGGATTGGATGTGTCCTTCTGGTAGGCCTGAGCCTCAAATCAAGATAGAAACAATACAGGAGGGGGGACGGTAGGTAACCAACCACCACTATAATGTAATGGGCCAGGTACCTGCACCTATCCTTGGTCCCTGAGGTGGGCCCCTGATAATTCAATGCCTGTAAATTCAACAACATTTTTTGTATTAGAAAGGCCTAATTATTATTCCTGGAAGGTTTTAGCAAAATCGACTGGTTGAGTTTTCCTGTGTGAAAAAAACAGTAAAAATCGTTGTGATTTTCTAGATAATGTTGTAATCGTCACAGAATTTCCTGACATGTATAGAATGGACCCTCTCACTTGGGGCTACCACCTCAAAGTCAGTTTTCACCCATAGTTCACTTTTTATGGGAGCCATGAATATTTCAAATTTGGAAATTTTTCAAAGTGCTCAAATCGGCCTTAAAACCCTTCTAAATGATTCTTTTCTTCTAAATGATTCTTTTCTTCCACACTATTTTTAGATCTTATAGGCATTGCAAAATAACTGAAACTTAAAATTATATCTTTTGTGTGGTATTGCTACTGACAGGGTTAGGGGGAGTAGGGGGCCGGGAAGAGGTCAGGGGGATAGCCCTGCAGGTCTCCCCGTGGGTTGCTCTGCAGTCTAGGCCTTTACCAATACCTCTGGTCAGACATAGAAAGGGCTGGGAAATAACTAAAATGAGCCAACTAAACATAGTGCTAATTATAGATGTCCCCAGCTGGGCGGGGGTGGGTGGGTGGGGAGGCTGTTATGTAACCTTATGTAATGGGCCATACCATTGACACTGCAAGAGTGTGAATGTGCATCAATACAATTAAACCCCATATAGTGTACACATCCCTTACACTCCTTGACACAGTTTATAGCAAAGTAATTCAACCAGGCCCAAGTCTGTTTAATGTATGAGATCAAAATCTTCCCGTGACTCCTTTCATATATGCTAGTCAGGTGGTAGGTAAGTTCACGAGATAGGCGCACATTTCCACAATGTGAACAATGCTTGGCTGTAAGTCAGATTTATTTGGTGGATCACTTAGATGCGTACAGAGTCAGTGCAATGATGGTTAATATTCCTAGAGTCACAAGTCCAATTGATGAAGAGTAAGCTTTCTCTGAGAGTCCGCCTGTTCTTTCATCCTCTCTCAACACAGTAATTCTTTCAACAGTCACGAGCTGTCCTTTTCTACATATAGCTATCCAAACCCCTTCCAATCCTTAAGACTCGTGTCTGTCCAAACGTAATAGTGCTCTCCGCTGTACCCAGAGGTTTTACTCAATATATTGCAGTCTGGTATTGATTTTCCCCGAGCATTGATGCTCGCTGGGAGATGCACCCTGTCTGCTATTGTGCGACAGGTATATTTACACCTACCAGCAGCTCATGCTACCTTTATACTATATGATGTAACAATTCCTATAATTTGGAACACTTTCTTTAATTCCCTTATTAACAACTGGTGACGTTCTTTCCATTATATCTCTATACAACCAATTTCATGTACAAAGTGAATTACTCTCTATATTTGTGCAACTGCAATGTTTTTAACATTTCTAACGTATTTATAATGTATTTACATGTATGTATGCATCATTAATGACTTTTGAAGTCTTTTAAATTCAATAATAGTAGGAATACTGCTAACACATGGATGTAGGTTGTTCCAAGCAAATGCACCTGAGTAAACAATGTTTCTTTTAAATGTTTCAAAGTTTGGTTTATCTATTTTAAACAGTGGACCATCATTAGATCTTGTATTTACTCTACAGTCTTGTAAAGAATTTGGATTTTTTTGTTTCCTTTTGTACATGAAATTCAATAGATATTTTCTTCTTCTTTCCTCTAGACAGTTTCGATTCACCTGTAGCTAGAAGTTAACTTTCAGATCCCAATTTTAGCTAAATTTAGACATGAAAATTTCTTTCATCAGCTTCTTCTTTTTTCCCAGCCACTCGTATGTGTCTTTGATCTTCTTGCTTATTTATTTTGCCATAAATGGATCACTGGTCTTGACCGTCATCTTCGTGTGGTTAAAAGCTTGTTCAACTGAATCGTAGGTTTTGCCGTTGTAAGTTAATTTTGATTCATTCATGTTCGACAAAAAACTACCTTTCCCCTGATCTTTACAAATCTTGATCTTCTTTGCCTTTTCAATGGAGATTTCTTGAGGGATTTTGTCTAACTCATCAAGCGTGAACATCTCTGCATTGACTGTTATTGACATTCCATGAATTTTTTCAGCCTGGTCGACTGTTAGTTCATCGTTGATGTAAATCTATTTCCAGTCGTCATTTCCTTTCAGATATTTTAGATTCTTGAATATTTGACCCTTTATTGAAGGATCAAAGAACTTGATAATTATTGGATGTGGTTTCGGCCTTGGGTTTACGTTTGAACTTGTATTTTGTTTTTTCCCCCTTATTATTATTCACTTTTTTCGACTGTTCCTCCAGTTTTGAAATTACTGATTTCACTAGCAATTGTGTATCAGCTTTTTCTTCTTCACTGTTCGAATTTGTTGCGTTGGTTCACGTCTTGCTTGCTGCCTTATCTTTTTCGCTTCAGTCATCTTCAATAATGATCCAAAGCTTCTCAAAAATTACAAATCTCTTCCCTGAATATCAATAAACCCCCATATATCTTTATTTCGAAGAAATTCCACATTTTCCCTATTAAACCCTTGGCTTAAGTCCAGACCATAACGGTTACGACGTTTTCACTCAGAACGCTTCATCTCAGTCATCTTATTAGATGATAATGGAGAGTCTTGGTACTCACTGTGCTCACACCTCCTTTTTCCCCGGGAATGGAACCTCAAAAGATTAGAGAAGGACAGCTAGAGATAAAGGTCCACGAGATAGAATTAGACCAAAGTTAAGCCGAAAAAGGGAAGAAGGACTTGGAAGAAATAAAGGAGCGAAATGTGCAGAGGCGAACTCGGCCCCACAAGAATGGGGACGAATCGACCAGAAGCACGAGCTTGGGTTGTTAATGGGTTAAGGAACAAAGTCTCAGGGCCTCGGCCTACATGCTACCACCTTTTTAATTTTTTGGGCATGGTCCCCATCACAAGTTCAGGATTGTCGGTCCGAAGTGGTTGTTAGATGCCCTGTACGAGACTTTGACCACGGGCCTGATTTGACACCCAACATCGGTTGAATCCTGCCTTCTGCTGGATCGAAGGCTTTGATGCCCACCTCGCAAACCTCCTGGACCGTATCACATCCGCCATCGACCCCTGTGCTTGTGGCACGTTTCTGAGACCTACACGACCACTTTCCCATTGGTTGCTTCACAACGAGCCTGGGCGAGTACTTGCATGATTTCGTCCCGCTCATGCTTCGAGAGATCAAGCACTAATTGGACGAGAACCGTCAAGAGTACAAATATCTAAGCAGGGAAACACCTAGTTCTCCCTGAGAGCATCACAGTTTTAAAACCTGCATGACCAAACTTGTAGATCCTATAGCTTTAATAAGAATAATCAAAATTTATGTAATAGATGTTTTCAACATAGATTATAAACCCAAAGTCCATATAAAAAAGGTATGGATTGAATCAATTGATTAAAGAGTATTCAAGACCATTATACTCTAATACAACTGTAGAACTGATAAAACCAATATAATACACTTCTGTCTCATGCTGGCACATTGAACTATGATATAAGCATTAACCTGCTGACTTGATGTAAGAAAATTTAAGACCAAAACCAGTTAGGACATAATTTCAGGGGAGGTCTTACAAAAAATGGGAATTCTTCCTGGTAGTTATGAAAAACTTAAAAAGGGATAAGCTTTTTGTTTCAAAGTGCAGGATGTTATTGAGTGTTGGACAACATTCCTTGAATTGTGCTATTAATGTGGACATTGCCTCATCAGGAGGTCATGATGTACAGATTTTCAACCACCTTGGATCACAATATGCCGTATGCGGGTCTAAAAATAGCGCATCGCGCAGAGAAATTTCAGGGAAATTGCAAATGGAGGTTGGGTGGACGTTTAACATAGGATCCTATGGGAGAAAACATGATATTTCGCTGCAACTTTTTAAATTTTCCTCCAATCTTCATACAGTAAATTAGAATAAGTTTGGAATTAATCCCAGGAATGCGATACAAGCCTTCAAATTTTCGCATTGTATACATTTTTTGCATAATTGCGAAAATTTGCGTTTTCCCCATAGGCCCCAATGCTAAACAGGGTCACTTCTGGAGCCCAGTATTTCGCTGCGCGATGCGGAAAATTGCGGGGATACTGCTGACCCGTATAATCTGTATGGAACTTGCTAATGACAGGGGTTTGGACTTTTAGGAGGCAAAATCGTGTCCAACTTTTGAAAGTAAGAGCTCATAAATGACGTGAGAAAGAGGATAGTGAGGGCTCTCTTAAAAGTAATGGAGGAGTCTCTGACTGACCATGAGAGTGACCCAAAGAAATTCTGGCAAGGTCTGAAACTGATTTTATCCTCATGGAAATCCGAAAATGATCATAGATTATTGGATGACATTGAAGAGGTTGTTTAGATAAATATCACTTCAATATTTATCAATATTTCATCAGGTTCTGTACTTGCTACTGCCATTAAGAAGGAGGGCACCAGTGATGCTAAAAAAGTACAAAGGATAATTGAAATACAAAATAGAGGCCATCCGTTCCGAAAAATTGAAGTTCACATTGGAAGAAATAATATATGTACAAATACAGAATATTGACTTTTTTTGGTTTTTTTTTAGTGATTTTTATTTGGATATTCAGGTCAAGCTTAGTTGCTCTTCCACGTACTCCCACTTTCATAAATCGTCAGGAATTAAATAAATTCCCAGTAGATTGCTAAAAGACATATACTCCTAAATCTGGGGTCCGACCTCTTGTAAGATTAGGGAACATCTTTTTTTTTTATATAATTGACTGTGCCCATATCTAGACACGAACAATAATGATACCTCAACAGAATGGATTCCGTAGAAATCATTGCACCACAGATACAATGTTTAAGCTACAGGCAAATATAGTGGATGCCTTTAATGAGAGGCAGGAAGAGTACTCACTGCCAATATTTATTGACGTTAAAAAAGCGTTTGATACATTAGATTACTCTTGTATCAAATCAAAAGAAAAGACCAAAAACTCATGAAATGGCAAGAAAAGTACCTAGAAAAGAGAAAGCAGGCGACATTTGCTGATAACGTATTATCTCAAATATTCCTGTGAACTCACAGGGTACCGCAGGGATCCATCCTGGTGTTTCTTTTCTATAGCCTTTATATAAGTTACTTACCTAAAATAGCAGACACGAAGGTACTTTGTTATGCTGACAACTCAGTATTATGTATATTAGGCACTGAAACACACCTGCTTTATATGGAAAAGGAGTTCTATAGAATGAGAAGTCAATGGTTTTTACTGTAAAGAGCAAACACCAATCTAACTCATGATCACTATGTATAAAAGAATGTTATAATTATATTTATTGTAGTGAATTTGAGACCTTTCTAATAAAGAATGTTAGAATAATGTAATGATAACATAAAAGAATGTTATAAGAATGTCACAATAACATCACGGTGCGACGCTGTAATTTTGGGTTCTACACTGAAAACACAGAGTTGTCAAAAGTGATGCCAAAAACGACAACCCAAGGTTGTCACAGGCTGTGTCTGTGTCTGTTAGACAAAAAAATCTTATTTATGAATATTTTCATGTTGTAGATATCATAGTCATTATAATGGCATCCTATTATGTTATTACTAGTTATTAGGTGTGGCCATTACACATAGGAGGCCTATGAGTTGTATGGTTTTGACACCACTCACTTACAACACTGGGTTGATATAGACAGAGGCCATGACAACCTTGGGCTGTCACTTTAGGCACCATTCACTTACAACCCTAGGGTAGTCAGGCAGGACTTTTGACTTCTCATTTTCTTCTGTGACCACCCTATGACAACCTGATCTTCATTTTTGCTTCTCTGACGACCTTTTTGGCCCAAAGTAGTCGGAAGAAAATGACTACCTTTGGGTTGTCATACATCCTCAGATTTCACAATGACAACCCTCTGACCACCCCAAAATTGTCAAAGGATTGTCACAGGGTCGTCACACAGCATCAATGGCCTGAAATGAGCCCTGCTCTGCCCCCAAAAGTCACCTGTGAGAGCCCAAAAGTGACCTGTGACAACCCTTTGACAACTTTGCAGTGGCTCTCTGACGACTTTGTGTTTTCAGTGTAAAGATGTTTTGGGTGCCATCAAAAGAACCAAAGTAGGACTAAACAAAAGTTTATAATGACATTACTATAACGTCATATCGTTGCCTACAGTCTATAATACATAGACCCTGTCTTGGAAAAAATTGGAAATGATACTGGCTCATCTTTAATGCATCCAGCTTACTCAGGCTAAATGTGACCCCTTCAATGAAGTGAGGCACAGGTCACTGAGATAACAACTGAGCTTTTGATGTATCTTTATGTGGACTAAAGGTACTCACTACTGTGTAGGGAGCCACCTGGGAGGAGTATTTAAAAATAAAATTAATGTTTTTTAAGACTAGCTAAATCCTATTTTAGGTCCTTGGACACTTAGAAGTACAATGCAAAATCTTTTTTCTTAGAATGGAGTAATATTACCTAAATGATCCAACCACATAGTGCTGAAACACTCACCTTTTTAAGTTTATTCATTACAACTAATCTAACAAACGGTAACTGTTTCTGATTTTCTCCTTGCATTTGTGTAATTGTATAAACGACGTCACATATATAAAGTTACAGTTTTAGGTGGCGCCCTGAAAAGTATTAAGTTCATATAATTGTCTTTTTCAGGCTGTAATTTTGTTTTCACAAACAGTAAAAGATGGAAACTTCATTTCTCTATTTATTTATATGGATATAGGCTTTGATCAAAAAAGATATATCAGAGATATTTCTGGTCAATAGAAATCGTGCCTAACAAACCCAAGTACCTTTAAGGATAGACAACACCTCTAAGGGCGTCATATATAGTAATTTAAAGTGCTAAAATAGGTACAGTTGGGTAGTATATATCAAATGATGAATTGTATTTTTCTCCATCTTTTCATATAAACTATTTTTTCATAACTTTAAGATTAGAGAAATAAGAGGTAAAAAACTGATTTTTTCACTTTTATTTTTTGAACATGGATATCTCAGTTACTGCTTAAGATATCATTACAGAACTTTGAGAGCTTGTCAATAACATTGGTCTGGAGGGAAGTGTGTCTCAAATCTTTTGTTTAGGTACTGGTTTCAATTTTGTAAAAAAATGGGACATTTTTTGTATATTTTTTCAACATTATTTTCTAGATTTTCTAAAACAAAAACTAAGACCTAAATAAAAAATCTGAGACACGCTTCCCTCCAAATGAATGTTTTCTATAGGCTGTAAAAATGTCATGCCTTTCTATGAAATATTAAGTGAGATATTCATGTTCAAAAAATGAAAGTTAAAAATGCATTTTTTTGTATTCTCAGCATGGTCCTATAGGCATTTATCTATACATCATAATATGAGCTATACGGGTAGATAGCACTATCAAAAAGGTATTTATTGATATAACACTTGCAGTTATGCAACAGATATTGAGAAATATACGCCTGTTTGAATAGAGTCTCACAAATTGGCTGCTGAGAGGTGTTGTCTATCCTTAAAAACAGCTCTTTCATGGGCTGGTAATAAGTATCAATTTGAATCTGTACAAAGTTTAGAACACTTTTTTTGTACTCTTTTGATATGTACAATGAATCTCAAATGTGAAGGGATTTTAGAAATCAAAGTAGTTGGTGCGATATGTTCCTGATTTTAGTGTTGAGTGTCACATATGAAGCACAGTTAAGGATATTCCTACATACAGCCTGATTTAGAGATGAGCGCCACACATGAAGTACCTTTAAGTAGATTCCTGCTTACAGCCTAATTGACCGATCAATTAGCACCAGCTGGTACAGCACTGGGACTGTAAGTAGGATGTGCAGACTAGGCTGAACACTTTCTACAGCGGCATATTCAAATGGAACTCTTTTCTTCTTTGGACTGGCCACAACAATTCATTTCAATAATACAATACAGCATTTCAAGGCTTTGATGCTATCCTATTAATTTGCTGTGACAACGGACATCGGCAAAATGGTAATGTATGATTTAACTCCCTGTTTGTCAAAAGAACATAATGATAAATGTAGGAGTATCATCAGGAGGTTTTCCTCGTTCTTTAGTTGTCATTATTGTTTGATGTAAGAGTTAAGTTACATTACCCTTCATACCTATCAAAAAAAAAAAAAAAAAGATGTTTCTTATACGATTATGGCACTTTAAGATAAATTTCATTTACAATCATAAATTGTATCGTCTTTGTAACAATTGTATGTGGTAAGTTAATCTTGCACACTGATAATCTAGGGATTTCAAAAGTTAGTCAGGGATGGCTAACTCATGTTAGTCAATTATGAGTTAGCCATTTTGACCAACTTTATGATTAGTGTGTCTGTCATTATGACTAAATGATTGGTCAAAATGACTAAGAGGTCACATGACCAAACGAGTGATCACATGACCATCAGGAAGGAGGCATACAAAAGTAAACAGACTCCTAAAACTTGGTAAGTTTATCCAGTCTCATCCTTAGCTCACAATGTGCATCTAACATTTAAACATATTCTACTTGAAAGAACAGATGTCAAGGATAATTTCTAAAGTCATTTTGATCCATAAAATGGTCTATTTAGTTATAATTTTGTTAACTTGAGTGAAGATAGTGAGGTGTCTCTTAGGATTAGTCATAACGACTAACATTAGTCAAAATGACTGGCACGTTGGTCATATATGACCAACTCTAAAGTAGTATAGAGTGTCATTCTCTATAGAGTTGTGTTGCAAGTTTTCTAACATTGAAACAAAAGAATTTTATTGTTTTGGGTGAAACATTTGAATTAAATAATTTGAGACAATCTATTAATTCATCACATTTGTATAATTCACTGAGTATGAACAATCAGATGCAATTTTTCCTGATGGCCAAGAGGGGTTCCTGACAGGTGGGAGGGGTCCCTGACAGGTGGGAGGGGTCCCTGACAGGTGGGAGTGGTCCCTGGTGGGCAGGAGGGGGGACCCAGTGGGCAAGAGGAGACCCTGATAGGTGGGAGGCTAGGGGTCCCTGAAGGCTGGGAGAAATCCCTGATGGGCAGGAGGGGACCCTGATGAGCAGGAGGAGACCCTGATGGGCAGGAGGAGACCCTGATGGGCAGGAGGAGACCCTGATAGGTTGGAGGCTTGGGGTCCCTGAAGGTCAG
Organism: Lepidonotus clava; assembly: GCA_936440205.1. NCBI lineage: Eukaryota > Metazoa > Annelida > Polychaeta > Phyllodocida > Polynoidae > Lepidonotus > Lepidonotus clava. Next base: position 50,488,320 of record OW387145.1, read on the forward strand.
GAGTGCCCCCTGATGGGCAGGAGGGGACCCTGATGGGCAGGAGGAGACCCTGATGGGCAGGAGGGGACCCTGATAGGTGGAGGCTAGGGGGCTCTGATGGGTGGGATGGGTCCCTAAAGATTAGAAATGATCCTTGATGGCTGAGAGGGGATCCTGACAGCCTTGAGGATGCCTCAACCGCAGGGAGGAGACCCTGATGGCCAGAAGGAGATCTTGACAGCTGAGAAGAGACCCTCACCGCTGGGAGGAGATCCTGACAGCAAGGAGGAGGCCCTGACAGCAGGAGCAGGCTCTGATGGCTAGGTGGAGACCCTTACAGCTGGAAGCAGGTACTGACAGCCTGAAGGAGGTCCTGTTGGCAAGGAAGAGGCCCTGACGGCTGGGATTAGACTCTGACTACAATGAGGGGGGCCTGACAGCCAGGAGGGAAACCTGAAAGCCAGGAGGAGGTGCTGATGGTCGAATGGAGGTCCTGATAGCAAGGAGGGGGCCCTGAAGGCCAGCTGGAGACCCTGATGACCAATAGGAGGCACTGATGGCCAGGAAGGGATTCTGATACCAAGGAGAAAGCCCTGACTATGTGGAGGAGACCCTGATGACCAGGGGGAATCCCTAGCTGGAAGGAGGCCCTGATGGTAAGGTTAGGAAAAGACCCTGATGACCAGGAGGAAGTTCTGATGGCAAGGAGAAAACCCTGATGGCTGGTAGGAGACCTTGACAGTTGTGAGAAGACCCTGACAACAAGACTGAGAGTCTGAGGGCCAGGTGGAGGCACTGAGGGCCTGGAGGAGGCCCTGGTGGCCAGGAGGATACCCTGATGGTCCTGGTTGTCAGGAGAGAACCTGATGGTCCTCTCTTGTGCCTGTTTCCAAGACCTCTTCCAGGCCCTCTCCCCTTTCCTATGTACCTTTAGCCCCATACCCACCAGGCAATTTGGGCCTTGTCACCCGTCAGTATGCTATATTGAAATGAACATGTTTGATTTGAATCGCTGGGAAAATCGCCTGATGATTCGCCCTATGATTTTATCAAACATGTTCATTTCAATATAGCAATGAGGCCCAAATCGCCTAGTGGGTATGGGGCTTTAGTCTCCAGTCCCCTCCTTTTTATCCTCTCTGTCCCTTCTAACTGGCCCTCTTTTGCCCCTCTCCCTAGACTTTTTTTGCTCTTCTAGCCCATTCCTTGTTTTGCCATAGGCCTATAGCTCTGTAATAAGAGCTCAGAGAGCTTAAAAGTTTAGTCAACAGTGGCTAATATACTTAGTCAGAATGACCAACTTATTCCAGGAAATGAAAATATTCTTAGTCAGAACTGCCTGAGGGTTAGTCATAAGTGACCAACCCTTGGTCAACAAAACTAACTTCTGTTAGTCTTAACCCTTTCAAGACTCCACAAAAATGTCCACCAATTTTCTCAATGAATATCCCCAAAAGACGCCACTTAAAGCACAAAGTTTAAGATAAGACCAATAACAAGCTAAAACATGAAGAGAAATAATTATTTCCCAATGACAATAGTTAGATAGAGCATAAAATGGACTATTTCAGTGTTTTGAAACAGAAAAAAAAGTGTTTGATGTATATTGAGCATGAAATTGACAATTCTGACATATGTGCTATGTATCTCTCAGGCATCTGGCGTCTAGACCTGGTGATGCCTGAGAGATACAGGAGTCAATGGGTGGTGATGCCTGAGAGATACTGGCATCCTTAAAGGGTTAATGACTGATATCTTAGTCATCTTAGCTTATGTTTAAGCATCATTCCTAGAAAATATTTTGACTAACTAGGGGTAGTTAGTGTCGACTAATCTCAGGGATAAAGGTTAGATAAATGAGCCACAGCCATTATTACTGGGGAAGTTAGTCACATATGACTAACTTTTTTATAGCTTGGATTATCAGTGCAGTTCTACAAGGTTTAGATGTACGTTTAGCGAACACAACGCCATGTATGAAAGTCATGTACACCTTTTCAAAACGTATGGCTGTTGCATGATTTGTTTTACACTGAACATCTAAAACCAACCTGCTAGAAACATTAAGATAAGGAACATCACATATTACTTATCATTAGACAGAATGGTGTCTCTTAGAAAATGAAAAAAGGTCAATTATGTCATTTTTAAAACCTCTCAGATCAGCGACCCGCCCTCCCTCATGCTCCAGTATATAGATTTTGTGATAATTTTGTATACCGGTAGAATAAGTAGCTTAATTTTCATATTTAACAAACAAGTGCATATATTTTAAAAACACATCCATCTAGATATGAATATATCAAAGAATTTCAGTTGACAACGACCATTTAACAAAATTTGATGAATTTCTATGATATTATGGTGACATTGTATGTTTTTATTATAAATAACATGTTTTCTAGACAAGTAAGATATAACATACAAACTACTGAACTTGAGAGGAGTGGGTTAAGAATGATAAGAGATAGTAAACGACAGTACATGATCATTTCATCAAAATAGTATCATAGCAAAGATGTCCAAGATGACGGAGTAGACGGACGTGTGTATTTGAGGGGTGCGAGTAAAATGGGCTGACTAACGCATTGAGATAAACAATCAGGTCGATCTAAGAAGAACTATACATTACGGATTGAATGGTGTGATTGATTGCATGTATGCCCTAATATAACCACATGTAGACAATCGCAAGTCAGTAAAAAAGAAGATATGGATCTCAAAAGTGAAGAGGAGATAACGCCCCCACACCCGACCTTGGTCGCCATGTTTGAAACACTGAATTCTAAAATGAACCAACAAGTTGCGTCCTTGACTGAGTTGATATTGGCATCAGTCACTACTGGGAAATCGATTCAGTTTGTTCAGGAATCTCACAAGGAATTGGAAAAAAGGGTAGCATCACTAAAGGTAGAAAATGCCAATCTCCGGAAGCAAAAAGAAGAATATCAGAAAAATGTGGGAGATTTGGATAGGAGAATGAACGAAGTAGAGCAACGATTGACCAAAATGGTCACTCAATGCGTAGAAGGAACATCTTAATTGATGGAGTGGTAGAGAGCAAAGGGGAAAATACATATGATATTGTGTTGAATATTGCATCCAAAACTCTGCCTGACATACAAACAAAGGATATCGAATTTACGCAAAGGGTATCAAAACCGGGTGGAAAGCGTCCAATACTTTTTGTGTTGATGTCAGTGAAAACTAGAGACGATCTGATGAGAAGAAAGAGGAGCTTAAAAAACATCAAAACACTAGGAATGTGTGGCTAAATGAGGACGCCAATCCAAAAATACAAAAGCAAAGAAACGATGCAAAACTATGGTCAAAGAATCTACTAAGGCAGGTATACAAGCAACACAAAGAGGTGGAGGTGTTGTGATTGACAAGGTCTATTACCCTCATAATAGGCTAAACAACCTCCCCTACGGCCTGTCTCTGGCTTCAACAAGGGTCAAGATGACCGACACTGTAGTGGGCTTTGAGGGACACCTAGTTAAATTTAGCAACACTGATAAAGATCTCCAAAGCTTGGTAAGTTTATCCCTTATCATCCTTAGTTCAGACTGTGCGTCTAACTTTCAAACACATTCTTTTTGAAAGAATAGATATCAAGGATGATTTCTAAACTCTTTTAGATCAATTGAATGGTCTATTTGTTTTAAATTTGTTAACTTGAATGAAGCGAATGGAGGTATATCTTAGGGTTAGTCATAATGACCAACCTTAGTCAAAATGACTTGGGCATTGGTCATTGTAACCAACTGGTAACTTTGCATGTCAGTTGGAGTGAAAATGTATATATTAAAGATGATTTTCATACCCTGATCACCAGGACCAGGTCCTGATGGCTGGAGGGAAGCCCTGACATGGCTGGAAGGAGGCCATAGCAGCTGGGAGGTCACCATAACAGCTTGGAAGATGCCCTGATGGCCGGGAGGTTACCCTAATAGCTGGGATGAGGCCCTGATGGCTAGGAGGAGACCCTGACAGCTGGAAGGAGGCCCTGACAGCTGGGAGGTCATACTGAAGGCTTGGAGGTCACCGTGACAGCCTGGAGGTTGTCCTAACAACCTGGAGGAGGCCCTGATGGCCAGGAAGAGGCCCTGATGCCAGGGAGAAGGCCCTGACGTCCAGAAGGTCACCTGACGGTTGGGAGGAGACCCTGACGGTGGGCCGGCAACCCTGATGGTGGTGAGGAGCGCTGATGGAGGAGGGGATATACTGACAATCTGAAAGGGACCCTCATGGAAGAGAGAGGATCCTGAGAGCAAGCCACCGATAAACTCCAACTTTCTTAGTTTTGTTGACTGTGGCAAAATTCACTGTTAAAAGTTAGATAGTTAGTCAACATTGACTAACCCTGGCTAGTTAGGTGACAGGTCTTTTGCCCCCCGGACTTTTGCCCCCCGGACCTTTGCCCCCCGGACTTTTGCCCCCTGGACTTTTGCCCCCCAGGCAATTGCCCCCCAGGGCTTTTGCCCCCCAGCCTTTTGCCCCCCCCCGTCTTTTGCCCCCCAGGTCTTTTGCCCCCCGGACTTTTGCCCCCCATATCAACATAGTTTTTTATGGTTTGAGGTGAAAGCCCAACAGTATGTACAGAGTATTTATTGTATGCGCAGATGTAACATCCGCGTTTATGATAATATCTATGTGCGCGGACTTTGAGCCCGCGTATTCTTTGTAAATGCGGGTATGTGCCTGAAATTGTATATCATTTATCAGTTTTTTTTTAATCGGGGGCTTTGCCCCCGAACCACCTTTTTATAATATTTTCTTTGTCTAATCTAAATTCTGAGCATTTATGTACATCTTTACATTCACCCACCCTATGTCCACGTATGTTAAGACATCTGTAAGCACGGACTTTGTGTCTGGGTTTAAAAGAAATTATATCTGCGCGACGTCCGCGTGTGCGACTGTCGTGCATATATATAGTCAGCCCCGTTCTGGCCCTCCTGAGTGACTCAGGGTCCCCCCAACGCGATAAGCACGGCCCAATGTATTTGTTCAATTTTTTATAAATACGTTTTCTATATTTGTGTATCTAAATTTCTGCCTTTTGTTAATTTATTCCTGATGAACTTGTTGATATCAGGTGCCAGCTAAACTTACAACGATGCTACCAAAATATTCAATTCAGCTTCAGTTCTTACATTAATCAGGGGGCAAAAGTCCAGGGGGCAAAAGTCCTAGGGGGCAAAAGTCCAGGGGGCAAAAGACCGGGGGGCAAAAGTCCTGGGGGGCAAATGACCGGGGGGCAAAAGTCCGGGGGGCAAAGGTCCGGGGGGCAAAGGTCCGGGGGGCAAAGGTCCGGGGGGCAAAGGTCCGGGGGTCAAAGGTCCGGGGGGCAAAGGTCCGGGGGGCAAAGGTCCGGGGGGCAAAAGACCTAGAACCGCTAGTTATATGACCTACCCTGGTTAGTGATAATCGAGGCAAACTTGGCTAGTGATATGACTAACAAGGGTAGGTTATATAACTATGACTAACTTTTTTGACAAAGAGATTATCAGTGAACATGTACGATGCACCCTTCAAAATGGAGGGCATTGTTTACTGCTCGGTAGTAGGACATTTCCATAAGAAAGCACTATATGGGGGACATAAACAAGCCGCTCAGCAAATCATGGATACATCAAATCCTTATACCGCTAGAGCTATAGGCATGTCCCTGGTGGTACCTACATGGGACACAGTTGATAGTCTGAAAATTCTCATGAAAGAGAAATACCTGCAGAATCCACATCTTCTAAAGGAACTACTTCATACAGGTGAGTGTAAGCTTAACGTGTGCACAGGCAGTCACAAACAGGCGGCGGGATACGGCCTACAAAGCAAACTGCTGCACACTGGACAACACCCCATTCAGAACCAGATGGGGTTTGCGCTGGAGGAGCTTACAACTGAATTTCATGATAAATTTGCACACCAAATGTACTACAAAGGGATACAGTTGCACAACACAGCAAAACCAGCCAGACCACCACGGAGGAACAGAAATATTACGCCTACGCAAGTACCCGAGGTGGAGGAGGTGCTATGACCGCAGGTCATAGCAGTAGAAGAAACACAGAGTGGGCGCGAGTTACCGTAAAGGCCCTATTACACTACATGACATAAGCTGCCATATGAAGATGTCGCAAAGAAACCACAATTGTTAGAGACAATGTATTAGCCATGTGCAACATACTCCAAATTGCCATTATTAAACATTTGTTTCAGTCCTGTATGTGATCTGTCTGTAATATCATCATATTGCACCCCATGTCGCAGCTCAAGTCGTGTAGTGTAATAGGGCCTTAACCCGCACCCGCTCATTCGCCCAGAAGAGGTTGCAAGTCTCGTCCCCGAGAAAGCACGAGAGAAAGGGGTTCCCCTCATATTGTTCTCTTATTCAAGTCATTTTCAAAACACAATAACAAAGAAAGTATGTCGAATTTCTGTCTAATGATTTCTACATTACAAAATCGATGAGGGCTATTTTCTGTTCCAACATTTTGGTAGATAATATATGATTCTTTCTTGCTCAACAAAGCAATTCTTTTACATTAGATTATAGAAGAAAACAGTGAGGAGAAGCCAGACCCCTAAAATCTGTTAAATGCAATACATTTCCAAAATAGTATTATAACACTCTATTTTTTTGCCCATCAATAGCAGGGATCATAACTGAAATATTTTAAATTTTTTCAGATTTTTCTGTGCCATAGATGAATTTATAAAAGAATTTTAAGTAAACAGGAACCCCTTTCGCGCTAGGCATTATGGGCCACGTCTTCCCGGCGAATACACCAGAGCCTATAGCAGAAGGAGGAGCGGTCACCAGTGTTCACACATGAGAACTGTCAAACGATAAGTGCCGACCTTATTTATATATATATATATATATATATATATATATATATATAATTATATATCCCAGATGTAGTAAGTGTACCATTACTGGTAAAATGTCGACACTGATAATAACTGATTCCAGAGGACATGGGCTGAAAAAGGAACTAAAAAAGATAACCCCAGGGGAATTCAAAGTTAGTATTCATAGTAGTTATAATATGAGGGCGTTGCTTGATGCGGCCGAATCCAGGCGATACAAAAGGAACTGTTCAAAACTGGTGGTCATGGGTGGTATTTGTAGCATTACAAAACTCAAAAAACAGAACAGATAGCTCAGTTGAGAACACTAGATCCCTCTAAAACATGTGATAAGGTAAAGAAATCAATTATGTATGGATGTTCTAAGCTAGAAAGTATATACCCAGATCTAGGACTCATCATCTGCCCGACTGTGTGCTTGGATCTTGTGACTTATAGCAAAGGGACTCAGCCCGTAAATGATAAAGAACAGTTGATCCCGAATGAGACAGTCCTTGCGATGAACAAAATGACATAACCCCTCAAGCAAATACTATTCCATGGATAAGCAGATTGGTACACCACTGTAATGGTAAAGGGACGTGGTCACATGAATATAAATATTTACAAGATGGATGCCATTTCGGAAAAAAACAGATGACCCATTGCGCAAAAGAAATCGTCAAAGCAGTGGAAAACACTCCTGTGGAATTGTTTAATAACTATTTGAATGCTAGAAAAAAAAGGTTAAAGTAAATGATCATTTATTAGAATTGTTACCTATCACTTATGGGGTACCACAGGGATCTGTGTGGGGTCCAAATTTCTTTTCATTCTTTGTAAATGACCTTCTACATTATGTAGGTGAAGATAATATAATTGTGTATGCAGATGATACGGTGGTCTTTGATCAAGACCCAAAAAGACTTCAAAGTACACTGACAATAGTGTCAGGTTGATGTGATCGGAATGTGCTCACAATAAATACTGGTAAATCTCAGAGCTAAACAACTACTATCGTTTCAGTACTAATGACAAACCATATTAGATTTCATATGGAAAATTCTCATCTCGAAAATGTACTAGACATTAATGTTTAGGACTCACAATAGATACAGATCTATCATTTGTAAAACATAAGGAAATTTTTCATAATTTAATAAACCTAAAAATTGACACCTTAAGGATAATAAGAAAATATATTGATGTTACCGCTATTACTATTTAAAAGAGTACTATTTTGCCAATCATGGAATATGCATATTTTGTGTGTATACCGGTGACAAAATGTATTAGTGAGCAGTTCCAAATGTTGTAAAATAAAGGCTTGTACACTGCTATGAATCAGTATATCTTACATTACAATGAGCATATGTCATGTTTAGATTACATGTTAGACGGTATATACATATGCTTCTTTTTATATTTCATTATACTATGGATGACAGTCTCTTAGATAAGAGAGACATACACGCATGAAGGCATGCTGGTAGATTATTTGAAATACCAAAGGTAATTCACTATAAATCTAGATCAGATCCCTGGTTCAGAGCTATAAATTTATGGAATGGTTTGTCTATAGAATTGAGAGTATTAGAGGAAATCGCATTTATCAAAAAGTATTGACTTCCCATACCGAAAACAATAATCTTAGAGCCAATGCGCATCATTCATCACGTCTCATAACAGCACAAATAGGTTTTCATCCTAAATGTATAAGACGTTACTATAATTTCTCTAATATCTGCTCCCCAAAAATCGAGAAAAAACTAAATTGAAGTGGTAGCTTGCGGAAGAACGGTTATAAACTGAGTTTGTAAACCAATTTTTTAAATAGATTAAAAAGAAAAGAAAAAAAGATAGCAATAACAAAACTATCTTTTATAAAGACGTTGGATAATCGGTTACATAGCCCTTTGAAGCAAAATATTATCAAAGGATTTCCTACATTTTTTTTTTAATTCTTTTATTTCACCTGAAGAAAAGTTAGCAAAATGATAGCCAGAGTATTTTCACGAAGTAGGGAGATTTAAGGTATGACGGTAAATAGCATTACAAATATTTGGTTCCAATATAAGTTATGTTAAAAAATTGAATATTTATTGGATTAAAAAATTAATCTTTTAGGGAATTCATTCTTAAGACCATATTTCACTACGCGTCGAGGCAAGTTCGCATTGGGTCGCGTTGCCCAACATGTCTGATTCGCGTTGTTTTACCAACATGTTTGTAAATTCCGACACGAGCTTCTAGCCTAACATGACCTGATGCATGCAAATGCAACACCAACGCATGCCAAAATGTGTAGTATAATATGAGTCGTGTTTGGTGCCCAACATGTAGTGTGATATACCCTTAATACAGCCCAAACACGAACCAGACACATTGGGCAACACGACCCAACGTGTCCGTCTTCCCAACACGTAGTATAATTAGGGCTTTACACAGATCTTGCACCCATCCTGGGTAGAGTAGCGTTACCTTTGAACCTTAGGACATGTAGCTATCCTAATTTACGCAAACTCTACCCAAAATATCAGACAAGTTTTCATGGACATTTTGGTTCCTAATAATAACTTCGAAATGGAACCATGTTACAAATCAATATTTGTAAAACATTTGTCATAGACAAGTGTTTATTATGACATACAAAAGTACCTAGTCTTCTAAATCTTCTCATATGTGAAGCTGTCTAAAGGTACTTGGTTGTATTCAGTTTGGTTTTTATTGACCACTTAGATATTTTTTCTTTAAGCTTATATCGTTAGAATTAAACACAGATCAAATTCCTGTATTTCCCTATTGTGAAAGGAGTCTTGACCTTAAAATGAAAAATGTCATTAACAATTGGTTTCTATTCGAAAAGTGAGATTATGTTAAATAACAATAAAACTACCAATGAACTAATATATACTGTTTGTGAGAGAGAAAAGCACTGAGCATTTGGATAATTATGCCATTCAATGAAGAAGTGTGTGTATTGTACTTTCCGAAGTGTCCAGAAACCTGAAATAGCACAATTAAAGATTTAAAAGAGTATTATTCATTTAGTTCTTGATACACTTCCCAGGTAGTGCCCTGGGTGGTAGTGAGTACACTTAAGCATCTTACAGTACATTTAAAGCTGTGTTATCATCCATTCATTTCTAACGTTAAGGGCTCTACCCCTTAGAGCCTAAACTACGTCGCGGCCAGTGATGTGTTTTGTGACATTAGAACATAATCTGGTGACATTATTTGTCAAGCCATGAATTTGGCGCAGCTGTACGGGAGTTACGACGTAGCAGATTTTCATCCATCACACAGAGGATACACTGGCTTTAATATTTTTGTACCTTTTTCAGGCTAATCGGACCGTCTCAGCAGGGATGACTGGGGATTCACCGCCCCTCCTCCCCACCACTGCCCACCTCCTGCCCCCAGTCTTCCTCCTGGTCTTCGCACCTGTTTACCTGTGGTTTATGCGGATGGAGAGAAACGTACACCCGTGGTACAGGTTTAGCATACTTAACTTTCTGAGGACGGTAAGTTATATATATGTATATATATATATATATATATATATATATATATATATATATATAAAATTGTAACAATGAAAGTGCTATTCTATGAACTTACCTTGTGTGTGACCTAACATAAATGTGTTGCAAGCTAATATGGAATGTCATACATTATTTCACAGGGAGGTTGAGAACTCACAAAACCAGAATGTTATTATTTGACTATTCTTAGTGGAGTAAAGGGTTTGGTTGAAGAACATTACTAGAATATTGCAAATACCCCACAGTCTTCACAGCAGTACATTCAATATTAGATTGTAGATGGAAATATGGTAATGCAATTAGAGTGTGGCCTTTTCCCTGACATGATGCCCATGTATTGGGTCATTCTAAGTGAAGTGAAAATTCAACTTTACTTTCTTTGATTTAATCCTGACCTTCAAGGAAACTAAGGTCATACATAAACCAGATTTCGAGTATGTATGTACAGCCTCAGTACAACTTCCCAGGGTTTTATGATCTGCACTTTTGAGGAGTGAGTGGTGCATATTGAAAGGCTGCATGTCCTGCTCTTTGTCTTCACTATTTCTAACAAATTTTGATCATTGCTTGGGTGATTGAATATAGAAGAACCTTTGAGGTCATCCTTGGGTGTCTGTACAAACCATGGGAATCATACGAACCTCAGGCTTTGCCCTCGGGTCATGACAAAGCACTCTGCGTCATACCGACACCCTCAGATGCCCCCCACGGTCCGTGTTATTATGATAGTAACTGCCTGCCAGCCAAGTGGGAATAATACAATAATTGTTTTATGGTTTCTTTTTGCAGTTAATATGCCTTGCCCTTCTTCTCTTAGCAATGGTGGTAACATTCCTGGACATACCTTTATTATCAAACTCCAAGGCATCCAGCACAGACTATGCAGTTCAGATTCTACTAATCATCTCTCTGGTATGCCTAAAGAATGACTATGTGTTATTATATATTTAGTATTATTCACCAAGGACAATGTTTCTCCTGTTTTACATGTAGCATCTGAATACAGGATGGAATTTTCAGAGTTCAAGACATTTGGTGAGAATGTCATGGAAACTGTTACTGAATAGTCCTTTTTAGAAAAATTCTTACATTTTGATAAGCACTCAGAAAACAAACTGAAAAAGTGATCATATTACTTTAGTGATACCATAAGAATTCAACTAGAAATATAGTTAATCAATTGGAAAACGTCAAACATTACTAGAATCAGCAGAATATTGGAGAATGCAAGTCTTTTATAGTTTCAGAATTAAAACTTAAATTGACAAGGAACTAAATATAGACTTGCTTTTCATAACTCTGCACATTGGCAGGTATAAGGCGCACAACCCTGATACAATAATATAAGCCTATATGTACCATATATAACACCATTCTTCACCCTTAGGTAAAATCCCGCTGAGCGAATAAGATTCTGATCAAATAAGGGATCAGAAGTGACCAGTAACTAGCATTTTTAGCTTTCTTTTCAGCCATTTCTGGTCATTTTAGATAACTTAGATGTTGAGATTCGACCAGAATTTCAGTTGCATCTCCAAGTAGGTTCCTGCCTTAAGATAAAGAGAGTATGTAACAATACAGTATGTAATAATACAGTATGTAATAATACAGTTGAACATGCCCAGAACCATTCTAAATGACCTTACAATGACCTTGACCTTGACAGGTGCTGGCCTTGTTCGTCCTGCGCATTGACCTCGTCAAAGGTCGACCAGTGTCTTACATACTGCCGATTTACTGGACACTGCTTATGTTGATGAAAATTTTCCAACAGGACAGCTACACATTCACATTGGCCACCCCTGTAAGTTCTTATTTAATAACATTTGATATTAATTTTGTAAAGTATTTAACAAATTGAATATTAAGAATATTCAATTTGTCAAATGAGTTTTCAATCTACATTTGATATAGGTGTTGATCTATGGCTGTTTCACTACTTGGCCTTTAATTTCCACTATTTTGAATTGTCTTACTAATTTACTTTGGTAGTCGATGCTAAACACAAACAGGTAAACAGAAAGACAGCTACACCATTTGACAACAACATTTTGAAACCATACACAAAAACTTGATCTTTATAACACTTTTTGCATTAACTATAGATGGTTTGTTCTTTCAGGACACTGATGACAAATTGCCTCATATTCTAAACAAAGCCTACCTGGTTCTGTTAATTGTTCAGGTGTTCCTAACATTTTTCACCGATAACACAAATGTGTTGAGGGAGCAAAAGGAGGGTGAGAAGGGTTTCCTGCTGAACAAATCTAACCAGGAAGAAACCAGAGATTTACCTGTAAGTATAAACCCTGCTGTGGGAGTATGACAAATCTAACCTGGAAGAAACCAGAGATTTACCTGTAAGTATAAACCCTGCTGCAGGAGTATGACAAATCTAACCAGGAAGAAACCAGAGATTTACCTGTAAGTATAAACCCTACTGCAGGAGTATGACAAATCTAACCTGGAAGAAACCAGAGATTTACCTGTAAGTATGAACCCTGCTGCAGGAGTATGACAAATCTAACCAGGGAGAAACCAGTGACTTACCTGTAAGTATGAACCCTGCTATGGGAGTATGACAAATCTAACCTGGAAGAAACCAGTGACTTACCTGTAAGTAGGAACCCTGCTGGGGGAGTATGACAAATCTAACCTGGGAGAAACCAGTGATTTACCTGTAAGTATGAACCCTGCTGTGGGAGTATGACAAATCTAACCTGGAAGAAACCAGAGATTTACCTGTAAGTATGAACCCTGCTGCAGGAGTATGACAAATCTAACCTGGGAGAAACCAGTGATTTACCTGTAAGTATGAACCCTGCTGTGGGAGTATGACAAATCTAACCTGGAAGAAGCCAGAGATTTACCTGTAAGTATGAACCCTGCTGCAGGAGTATGACAAATCTAACCTGGGAGAAACCAGTGACTTACCTGTAAGTATGAACCCTGCTGTGGGAGTATGACAAATCTAACCTGGAAGAAACCAGAGATTTACCTGTAAGTATGAACCCTGCTGCAGGAGTATGACAAATCTAACCTGGGAGAAACCAGTGATTTACCTGTAAGTATGAACCCTGCTGCAGGAGTATGACAAATCTAACCTGGGAGAAACCAGTGATTTACCTGTAAGTATGAACCCTGCTGTGGGAGTATGACAAATCTAACCTGGAAGAAACCAGAGATTTACCTGTAAGTATAAACCCTGCTGCAGGAGTATGACAAATCTAACCAGGAAGAAACCAGAGATTTACCTGTAAGTATAAACCCTACTGCAGGAGTATGACAAATCTAACCTGGAAGAAACCAGAGATTTACCTGTAAGTATGAACCCTGCTGCAGGAGTATGACAAATCTAACCAGGGAGAAACCAGTGACTTACCTGTAAGTATGAACCCTGCTATGGGAGTATGACAAATCTAACCTGGAAGAAACCAGTGACTTACCTGTAAGTAGGAACCCTGCTGGGGGAGTATGACAAATCTAACCTGGGAGAAACCAGTGATTTACCTGTAAGTATGAACCCTGCTGTGGGAGTATGACAAATCTAACCTGGAAGAAACCAGAGATTTACCTGTAAGTATGAACCCTGCTGCAGGAGTATGACAAATCTAACCTGGAAGAAACCAGAGATTTACCTGTAAGTATGAACCCTGCTGCAGGAGTATGACAAATCTAACCTGGAAGAAACCAGTGACTTACCTGTAAGTATGAACCCTGCTGTGGGAGTATGACAAATCTAACCTGGGAGAAACCAGTGATTTACCTGTAAGTATGAACCCTGCTATGGGAGTATGACAAATCTAACCTGGAAGAAACCAGAGATTTACCTGTAAGCATAAACCCTACTGCAGGAGTATGACAAATCTAACCTGGAAGAAACCAGAGATTTACCTGTAAGTATGAACCCTGCTGCAGGAGTATGACAAATCTAACCTGGGAGAAACCAGTGATTTACCTGTAAGTATGAACCCTGCTGTGGGAGTATGACAAATCTAACCTGGGAGAAACCAGAGATTTACCTGTAAGCATAAACCCTACTGCAGGAGTATGACAAATCTAACCAGAAGAAACCAGAGATTTACCTGTAAGTATGAACCCTGCTGTGGGAGTATGACAAATCTAACCTGGAAGAAACCAGTGATTTACCTGTAAGTATGAACCCTGCTGGGTAGTATGACAAATCTAACCTGGGAGAAACCAGTGATTTACCTGTAAGTATGAACCCTGCTGGGGTAGTATGACAAATCTAACCTGGAAGAAACCAGTGATTTACCTGTAAGTATGAACCCTGCTGGGGTAGTATGACAAATCTAACCTGGGAGAAACCAGAGATTTACCTGTAAGTATGAACCCTGCTGTGGGAGTATGACAAATCTAACCTGGAAGAAACCAGAGATTTACCTGTAAGTATAAACCCTGCTGCAGGAGTATGACAAATCTAACCAGGAAGAAACCAGTGACTTACCTGTAAGTATGAACCCTGCTGCAGGAGTATGACAAATCTAACCTGGGAGAAACCAGTGATTTACCTGTAAGTATGAACCCTGCTGTGGGAGTATGACAAATCTAACCTGGAAGAAACCAGTGACTTACCTGTAAGTATGAACCCTGCTGTGGGAGTATGACAAATCTAACCTGGAAGAAACCAGAGATTTACCTGTAAGTATGAACCCTGCTGGGTAATATGACAAATCTAACCTGGGAGAAACCAGAGATTTACCGGTAAGTATGAACCCTGCTGGGGTAGTATGACAAATCTAACCTGGAAGAAACCAGAGATTTACCTGTAAGTATGAACCCTGCTGGGTAGTATGACAAAGCTAACCTGGGAGAAACCAGTGACTTTCCTGTAAGTATGAACCCTGCTGGGTAGTATGACAAATCTAACCTGGAAGAAACCAGAGATTTAACTGTAAGTATGAACCCTGCTGGGGTAGTATGACAAATCTAACCAGGGAGAAACCAGTGACTTACCTGTAAGTATGAACCCTGCTGCAGGAGTATGACAAATATAACCTGGAAGAAACCAGTGACTTACCTGTAAGTATGAACCCTGCTGGGTAGTATGACAAATCTAACCTGGGAGAAACCAGTGACTTACCTGTAAGTATGAACCCTGCTGGGTAGTATGACAAATCTAACCTGGAAGAAACCAGTGACTTACCTGTAAGTATAAACCCTTCTGGGTAGTATGACAAATCTAACCTGGAAGAAACCAGAGATTTACCGGTAAGTATGAACCCTGTTGGGTAGTATGACAAATCTAACCTGGAAGAAACCAGTGACTTACCTGTAAGTATGAACCCTGCTGGGTAGTATCACAAATCTAACCTGGGAGAAACCAGAGATTTACCGGTAAGTATGAACCCTGCTGTGGGAGTATGACAAATCTAACCTGGAAGAAACCAGAGATTTACCTGTAAGTATGAACCCTGCTGTGGGAGTATGACAAATCTAACCTGGAAGAAACCAGTGATTTACCTGTAAGTATGAACCCTGCTGGGGTAGTATGCCAAATCTAACCTGGAAGAAACCAGTGACTTACCTGTAAGTATGAACCCTGCTATGGGAGTATGACAAATCTAACCTGGGAGAAACCAGAGATTTACCTGTAAGTATGAACCCTGCTATGGGAGTATGACAAATATAACCCGGAAGAAACCAGTGACTTACCTGTAAGTATGAACCCTGCTGCAGGAGTATGACAAATCTAACCAGAAGAAACCAGTGACTTACCTGTAAGTATGAACCCTGCTGGGGGAGTATGACAAATCTAACCTGGAAGAAACCAGTGACTTACCTGTAAGTATGAACCCTGCTGCAGGAGTATGACAAATCTAACCAGGAAGAAACCAGTGACTTACCTGTAAGTATGAACCCTGCTGCAGGAGTATGACAAATCTAACCAGGAAGAAACCAGTGACTTACCTGTAAGTATGAACCCTGCTGCAGGAGTATGACAAATCTAACCTGGGAGAAACCAGTGACTTACCTGTAAGTATGAACCCTGCTGCAGGAGTATGACAAATCTAACCAGAAGAAACCAGTGACTTACCTGTAAGTATGAACCCTGCTGGGGGAGTATGACAAATCTAACCTGGAAGAAACCAGTGACTTACCTGTAAGTATGAACCCTGCTGCAGGAGTATGACAAATCTAACCAGAAGAAACCAGTGACTTACCTGTAAGTAGGAACCCTGCTATGGGAGTATGACAAATCTAACCAGGAAGAAACCAGTGACTTACCTGTAAGTAGGAACCCTGCTGGGGGAGTATGACAAATCTAACCTGGGAGAAACCAGTGACTTACCTGTAAGTAGGAACCCTGCTGGGGGAGTATGACAAATCTAACCTGGGAGAAACCAGTGACCTACCTGTAAGTATAAACCCTGCTGGGGGAGTATGACAAATCTAACCTGGGAGAAACCAGTGACTTACCTGTAAGTATGAACCCTGCTGGGGGAGTATGACAAATCTAACCTGGAAGAAACCAGTGACTTACCTGTAAGTAGGAACCCTGCTATGGGAGTATGACAAATCTAACCAGGAAGAAACCAGTGACTTACCTGTAAGTATGAACCCTGCTGCAGGAGTATGACAAATCTAACCTGGAAGAAACCAGAGATTTACCTGTAAGTATGAACCCTTGGGGGAGTATGACAAATCTAACCTGGGAGAAACCAGTGACTTACCTGTACGTATGAACCCTGCTGGGGTAGTATGACAAATTAAATCTAACCAGGAGGAAACCAGTGACTGTAAGTATGAACTCTGCTTTGGGAGTATGACACATATAACCAGGAAGAAATGATTTACCTGTAGCACAGCATACTATCCTCTAAGCTCTAAATAAACTGGTCAAAATGTAATCCTAGAGATGAAATCACTGACTGACGGAACTAGATTCTGTCGGGTATTCTTTAAGTATTTTATTTTATATTTATATTTACATGTTTATATTTCTTGTTGAATTGATCAATAAAATCACAGAACATTTCAGAATGTCTAGATGGTTTCTGAGCTTATTGGGATTTCAACTGTACATTATAACTGTACCTTCACTGCCTCATTATTTCGCTTGCTTAGCCAACATTGTACTCAAATGACTTAAGATAGACAGCAATCGACTAAGCAAGTTTTGATTTAATAGGTAGTGGTCATCCAATTCCCTGATACTAGACCTAATCCCCAGTGTACATATATATATATATATACTGTTTGTTATATCTAGAAGGAATGCCCAATGCAGTCTTACAACTTCTGGTTAATTGTCACATATCAGTGGATTACTCCGTAAGTGTTTACTGAGTCTTCATTTCAAGAATGTTAACCATGCAGAACATGTTAACCTTATAATTATGTGACAGGAGCTAAAACCACTCATGACTAGTATCTATAAATATTGTCAAATGTGATTGACAAATTTTTTGTAGATTTATGATAAAGGGAATAATCCACTATGCGATTTTCAACAGATTTTAAACCAATTTAGAAAAATGATTTGGCAATCATCCTATTTGTAATCAAATATACAATTAATTTTCAAAAGAGTTATGAATAATCCATATCAGAAAAATGTTATTCTCACAGGGTAATATACCTAACAGCCACAATTTTTGACATTGTTTTCCAGACAAATCGTTAGTGGATTTTGGTCCCTGTTTACTTTTGACATGCTGCACGACATACAGCCCAGCGACAAATGTAAAGCACTACTGAAACAGGTTTATAGAAATATCTCCAAGGCAAAAGACCCTGATGAAAGGTTTGTTCAAGTTCTTTAATTGTCTGACTTTATGTTGTTCACGTTCTTTAATTGTCTTACTTTATGTTGTCCAAGTTCTTCAATTGTCTTACTTTATGTTGTTCACGTTCTTTAATTGTCTTACTTTATGTTGTTCAACTTCTTCAATTGTCTAATTTATGCTGTTCAAGTTCTTTAATTGTCTAATTTATGCTGTTAAAGTTCTTTAATTGTCTTACTTTCTGCTGTTCAAGTTCTTTAATTGTGCATAATAATAATTCAAAATAACAAGAAGTCACTAGCCTAATTCTTTTGAATATAATTGTATGGCAACTGACAGGTATTACATAATATTTTAAGACCTAATAAATATCACCCATTGGCTGCCTTATTTCAGTAATTGCCATATTTTCTAAATGAAACCCTTTGCTTGTTCACCCACATTTAAAAGGAAGCATCAGAGGTCTGTGGAGTGGCTAATATGGTTCCCCTGCTTTCGTCTCATTGGTCGCGAACTGTTTCTGGTAATATGTTTATCAGTCATCTCTAGTGCCTTGCAGTTCATCAACCCTCAGCTTTTGAGGTAAGTTGACTTGTTTTACAGAGATGTTGAATTAGACCTCCAGTGGCCCGTTGCAAAAGGGTGTAATAGCTAACATGTTTGTAACAATGATCGCGCATGTTTGATCATTGCTGGGCAGATTTCACTTATTTGGTTATTTTTTATAGGTTTTGTCAACAAAATCAGTCATAACTATCTTGCAGGTTCTTCAAATACTGTAAATCAGGTATCCATGGTGGGGTGAATCGTATTTCAGATTATACTTATTGTGAACTGTAATTATTGTACAAGTTCAAACACATCATTCTGGTGGAATATAATTTACACGTCAATAAAGCTTCACAACAATGGAGGGGTCATTTACTATTTATTCAACTACTGGCCATACAATTATCGCACTTCCTTCTTTTTTTTTTTATCTGAAATGCTATAAATACCATCTAATAATCCTAACCGAAAACTGCATTCTATCTATGTTGTTTTTCAAACATTTCCATGGAAATGACTACAACATCATGAATTTAGATTAACAAATACATTTTTTCATTCAGTTCATTCATTGACTACATTGAGAGTGGAGACCGTGCTACGTCCAAAGGCGTGTACTTTGCCTTCCTCATGATGGTATGTAGCGTTGGGGCTACGCTAACCGGGCAGATGTACATTGTCCTTTCTTACTGGGCAGGCGCTAGGGCACGCTCACTGGTCAATGCTGTCGTGTACCGAAAGGTATGTATAAATAAAAGAAGACCTGTGGGGCTCACCTGAGGGCAGCAGAACAACCCAGAAGAGTTTGTTATGGCCCGAGGGTGAAGCCAAAAGGTCATACGATCCCCATTGATCATATGGCTACTGGAGGACTTATAATACTTACCCAAAGGTTCTACTATAATTTATCACACAAAACATGCTCTAAATATGTTGAAGATACTGTTAATGAGGAGCGGTATACACAGCCTGTCACTATGCTCTACCCTTGGTGCTCCTCGGCGGTGCGGGTGATAAAACATACCTCATCTCAAATTGACCAGTCCTTATGAACTCTTTCCCATCTCAAGAGAGATATTGAGATACTTTTAGTTGTAGCACTCTGCTGGAGAAATATATATACTACTGGGGAGGGTGTACGAGGGGGGTTATCAACCCGAGGTGTGTCAGGGATATCAGCCTGAGGGCAGGGCCCGCAGGGCCGCCCAAAGGTTGACATCCCTAACAGACCCATCCACTGAGGACCTCCTCCCCACTTGGTTATAAACTATAATGGTAATATTTGAGAATGAAATCTTAAAGCAAAGACTAACTGAACAAGTCTTTTTTCCTACTACTGGAACTACTTTCCTGGATTTCCTGCAGGATGATAACTTTGGTTACCACCCTGCCTGTATCAGTTATGCCCTTTAAGTACATAGCCCGTATCTCCTAGGGTATGATGATTAATGGTACCAAGGAAATGTATATAATTATCTCATAATGGGCAGAGGCTAAAGCGTTATCACTGATAAGTGTTATTGTAGGCCTATATTGAAGGTTTGTACACACTCTCATACCTCAATTGTGAAATATTCTTATTGCTGTAATAGTACTAGTCTGCAAACCACATCTAAACACATCAGTTATGTTGTAGCGATTAAGAATTAGTTAATATGTCGAATTCGTAACATTGTAGCTTTTTGAAATATAACACTTCATACTTTAAGAATATGCCATGAAGTCAAAGAAAATTAGTAATAATTAGTTACATAGTACATTAAAAATTTGAAATTAAAATTTGCAACCTGAAACATTACATTATACTACCATGTATTATGTCAGATATTGTGAGCTGTAACATAAACTCATGTTGACACTAACAACTGACACCTGTATACCTATGTCCATGCTGTATGTTGTATAACTCCTATTTTGTTAACAAACCCCTACCTGCATGGAAGATCATTGTAAATGAATGCGGTTAATAAATAAAAAAGAAATTAAAAAAAATCATAATCTGTATCTTACAATAATTATATGAAGTGTTTCAAACATGTAGTTGTAATGCAAAAAACCTGCATATCACCATGTCAAGGGCGTTATGGAAATTAATATTAGGGCTCTAATTTACATCACGACTTGAGCTGCAATATGGGATGCAATGTGATAATAATACAGACAAATCCCCTCAAGACTGATTAAATTGTTTCAAAATGGCTATCAGGAGTATTTTACGTATGTGTGAAAAAAAATTGTTGTCTCTAATCTGTGCGATTTCTCTTAAAAAGTGTAAAAATATATTGTTGTGACTGTATTCTACCACTACATAAGCCTAACCTTGTAGTTAATTGCATCTGACAATCTAATATTTAATTAGTCGAATTAAGCTAAATTCTCCTTCACAGATATTGCACCTGTCCCCGATGTCGAGGCGCTCGGTGACCATTGGTCAGGTCGTCAACCTAATGGCGGTCGATGCCCAAAAGGTGCAGGATTTCTGCACCTTTTTCCCTGTCTGCTTCCTGGTGCCTACTGTGGTGATCATTTCATTCTACTCACTCTGGCAACTCCTGGGACCCTCCACCTTGGCTGGACTGGCTGTACTACTTATCATCCTCTCTTTTAATACTTTCTACCTTGGGACACACGCATATAAACAGCAGGTAGGTTTCGGAGCAGAATCAAGTTTGACATATGTATAATGAATATTTGTGACTGACTAGAGCATACCAGAGCTACTTGTCATGAGCCATTCATCTGATACATTTTTGATATTTTTATTTTTACTCGCTATTAGCATATATCTGTTGGAATAAAGGCCATATTCCACTGTTAGTAAATACTTGCCGTACCATGAAAAGACAGACGCAACCTGTCATAAACCAGCTTGCGGTAGGGTAGTGCAATATGGAATATAGGTACTTGCAGAACTTGTTTGCTGTATTTACTTGTGGTACCTGCCATTTTACATTGGTTTTCGTTGGAATAATAGCAGTCGGGGATACCTACATGTTGGCGTCGAAACCACAAATGGCTTGCCGTTCCTTGTTGAAGCTGCTGCAAATGCTAACAGCCGCAAAGTGGAATATAGCCTTGAGATACCTGAATATTTGTTTCACTTTCTGTGCAGTGCAAAGTTCTGAATATTTCACTTTACATTTGAGAGGATTCGTAAATCATTTGAGTGTTTCTGAGAGTCGTTCACCGATCCTTCCATGCCATACCCAACCCCAGAATGTATAACGCAGACACTTTAAATCTGCAACATGATATATATATTTTCTTCTTTGCAAAAGGCTAATCAAATGGTTTACAAAGATAAGAGATTGAAAACCCTGAATGAGGTGTTATCAGGAATGAAGGTAAAACATCATTTGTGTCTATATATGATATATATTCAGTATGTAATCTGATTGCTTTACATTTGATATGCTACAAGATATGTATTCATGTCAATAATGCACAAAACATGTTTTGATGTGTTTCATCTCTAAGTAACATTTTTCAAAAGGAAAATCAGGCTTTGTCTACACATGTATTAAATAGTTACTCAACTACTGTATGCACTATATATATATATTATATATATTTATGATATATATAATTGTTTTTTCTTTTCACCAAAAAGATATATATAATTAAATAAACAGTCGTGGTTTTTGTATTTGGCAGTTTGAAAAAGAGAGTTTTTAGAATAGTCCTGAGGTGAAGAGTACATTCAGGGCCTGGGCGTATCCAAATATACAAATTAGCTTTGAATAGGATCCTCTTTCCGCAACATGTTATTGTCATCGAGCAGACCTTGTCCTACAGTTTCATGGAAAAGGAGTATAGAAGCAAATAATCAAGTTGTACCTTGTTCCCTCCTCTCAGGTCTTGAAGTTGTATGCCTGGGAACCCTCATTTGAAACCCGAATCCTGGAGTTACGTAATGAAGAACTCAAAACAATAAAGTACGCTAACTACATCCAGTCGCTGGTAGGACTGATCTGGCTCGTCACTCCGTACCTGGTATGTACAAAGTAGGGTAACGTACGCTAACTACATCCAGTCCCTGGTAGGACTGATCTGGCTCGTCACTCCGTACCTGGTATGTACAAAGTAGGGTAAAGTACGCTAACTACATCCAGTTCCTGGTAGGACTGATCTGGCTCGTCACTCCATACCTGGTATGTACAAAGTAGGGTAAAGTACGCTAACTACATCCAGTCCCTGGTAGGACTGATCTGGCTTGTCATTCCATACCTGGTGAGTGATTTGACCTTTAATGGGAGTATGGACACTAGCAGGCATTTGGAGAATCAGCGATAAAGTCGTCGGGCCAGCGAATAGAAGCTGTTTCAGGCCTCGCGCACTCGTCACAGTCCAGTGGAGGTAGGACAGACAAACCCACGTGGTGGGGACAGGGCGACACCTGATTGGTGGGGGTCATTACATAATGCTGGTAAGGCCTCTGGGCACCCTTCTCATTGGCTAGATCTAATTAAATCAAAACTTGTTGAAAAATGTTTTAAAAATACAAGGCCTAAGTTCACAGTCATAGTTTGTATACTGATGAAAAGATAAAGATCTCCACTATTAGATTATTATTACAGCATTCTTAAATCTTGTGTACCTAAAAGGTTAGAGGGGGATGAATATGGCCAAATTACATTGCCTCAAAGAGAAAATAACCCCTGGCTTGTCTGGGTTGCAATTTGGTTGAATTACGCACTAGGTAGTATGGTCCGGAATCTCATTTATTATCAGGCGACTCCCTCAGGGGGTGCTGCAGATTCTGAGTGACGGGCGACTGGCACCATCAAATCGCCGGGAGAATATCAAACTTGTCTAATACTTCAGTCACCCGGCCACTTTGCCAGTGATTCTCATTATGCCTGCCAGTCTCCTATCGCCTGTCATCAGCAAGATCACCTAGTGGGTATGGGGCTTTAGTTACGATCTTTAGTAAGGTTTTCAGTAAGAACAAGCCATCTTCTTACTGTAGAATATTATATTTCCCGAACTGACAATGTTCCTTTTGTAGGTTTCCCTGGCTTTATACTACTCCCGGCCCTCACCTCTATTGTTCTCAGAGGAGATTTCTGACCGTAACCTACAGTTGTGGCTGGTTTTAACCTCCAGAGGAGGTTTATTTAGTAAACCTCCGGAGGAGGTTATCCAGATAACCTCCGGAAGAGGTTGTTTGGGAAATGGCCAGATTTATCATCTGTACTCAATTTCAAATTTATGAAAAGTTTTACTTTTAATTTTGTACAACCCAGGGTCGAACCATGGACCTTCTAATTTAGAGTGCCAGATCCTAACCACTACTCTATTGAGGTACCTGTAATAATCATTGTAGGACATAGAATTTGTTAGGTATAACATGTGTAAAAGGCTAACAGAATATTCCAAAAAATAGTTTCTTGTATAAAATAGAGTCAAATCCTTGATAGAAAAAGTACCTAAACAAGGTTGGTGTGTTTAGATAAAAACGTTATGCACTTTTCAATTAGTCAAGAATAAAAGAAAAGTGGGATCAGGGAGGGTTTGAAACCGAGACCTTATTCATGAGAGTCAATCATCCTAACCACTATACTATCAAGGGAAGTGTACCTAAGGGAGCAGCTACGTACATTATAATAAGGTGGTGAGATATACCACAAAAATATAGATTATTGTGGTTATGGGACGTTGTTTTAGGTTTGAAGCTTGAAGATAATTGTTAAAAGCAAAGAAATAGTTTGGCAACCTATAAAAAGAGAACCTAATACAATGTATACTGCATGTAAACAGCAAACGAAGTTTATCATTGGTGATGGTTGGGCTGGATCCTGAACAAAATGAATAAACGTTCTGCAGGGATTCGAACCCAGGATATGTTGCATGAGAGTTACTAACCCTAACCACTACACTAAGGAAACTTGTCGGTTGGTGCAATAACATTTTTTTCATAAGGTATGCAGTGCCTAGTTTTAAACGCCGCCTTACATAATCATACACGTACACAACTATAATATACATACATAAATCTATATCTGGGTGTCCAGAGTTGAATATTCTTTCCATCTCATGGTTATGTGATGTAGTATAAGCTCGTAAACCGCCTTGGAGGTGGCGTTTATGGTATATAACCTCCTCGGCTGACGCCTCGGAGGTTATATACCATAAACGCCACCTCCGCGGCGGTTTACCTTCACATATTCACGGCCTACACCCTGTCCGACCCCCGTCACGTTCTGACAGCCAACACACTGTTCGTGTCCCTCGTCCTCATCTCCGAGCTGGGCTTCCCCATGTCCATGCTCTCATTTACCTGCGCAGCAACCTCCCAGGTACACCTATTTCTTGTTATCACACACAACTCTATCAAGGCTTTGATTAACGAACATTCCACATTATTTGATTTTACCAGCTGCGCTGTTGCCGAGCGGTACATACAGGGGGCAGCACGTATTGACAGGCTGTACGCACCGCTCTCCGTTTTCACTATTTTCAACAACTTTGAATGTTGTTTGGGTGATAAAATATAGAAGACCCTTTGAGCTCATTGAGGGTGTCTGTACAACCCATGGGGATACCTCAGGCTTTGCCCTTGGTACGTAGTGATCCCCTTTGGGTCGTGCAGACACCCTCGAATGACCCCCACTGGTCTTCCTTTTGAACGATAGGACTTTTGCTAAAAGTGATTTGTCAAGTCTATAGACATTGTGCAGATGACGTCATACCTTTGATAATTGGACTTGCTGCCATGTTGGTGATTGCTTCATAAAAATGTTTTATTCCAAATTCTGAACGATTTCAAACATCTATGCAATACTTTCCTATTAAAGACACTCTTCCTGACTGATAATCAATAATAGTTATCATTTAGAATTTATAAATTTAGACAGTATTTTATGATCACGTTGTCATGATCACCACCAAAACGGGATCACATGACAGTATGTGCACAAGGTCTATACCAAGTCACTTCCCAGAGGAAGGTCTCCCAACAACTCTTTGTCCCAAACCTGTTGACCATACTTGACAATGTGATTTCTACTTTTAGGTTATTCCCTCAATACGAAGGATTCAAGACTTCCTGAATCTGAATGAATTAGATGGAGACCTTCGGGAATCAAGCCCAACTCTCATTGGTAATTGTTCCTTTCCTTCTTAATATATAGATAAGCATTTAAAAACATATAACCTAAATAAAGGTGAAACTATATGTAAAATTGTAATAGATTAACAATCAATATCTAAAAGAATTCAAAATGAGAGATGTAGTTCATTAATAGTAAATAATCTCATAAACAGACAGACCTTGATATTAATTCTGACAGTCATGACCATGTTTCAAAATGTATACTTCGTTGTCATACCTAAGTTTAGGCATGCCATATCCTCCCTCTGACAACTACAATTATTTACCAAATTTATCATATAAAGATATATAAATATCATAATTTCATAAACAATAATTAAAACACATATCAAATATGTACATGGTACATCATAGAGTTTGTGGTAACCATCACACAGAATGTTTGTTAGCACTCCCCCTCCCCCTAGTGGCAACTGGCCTAATTAGGGTAATTAGGTCAGAGGCCAAAGGTGAGGTGGGGAAGTGCACCCCTGCTGTGAAGGCAGTGGGAGTCTGAACACCAAGGTGAACACATGTTTATTGTGTAACAGCCTAGGCTTAGGCCTATGGTTTATAACCTGTGACTGAAGAATTAATACAAGATCATCTGCAACACTACTCCTGTCTTCAACTCTTCATTACTCCCCTAAACAGCATCCACAATTAGAAAGTACTACCACAAACTTTAAAGTACTTCATCGTCATACATACCATACGTTAGATGCACTGCAAAGACTTTTACTACACTGATTTGAAGGAAGTAATGAAACCACCTTTATCTGAAAGGGTTGTATTCTCCTAAGCTATTTGGTTATTTATATTAATTGTGTAGCATATATAGTCTACTTTAGGATTTAAACTCTACCCCTGTAGGTTATGTTTCTCAATATCGCAAAGAATTCGCCATTTATCTTTTTCAGAAAATAATATAGAAATATCAAATGCGTGTTTATCATGGGAGGAGAATTGTCCACCAAGTATAAACAAGTAAGTATTTAGTTATTTCTTGGGAGCCAATCCAACATCAAAACAATATGAATATATATATATATATATATATATATGGATAATAAATTCATTCTTAGATATTCAGAAACATTTACAGTAAACAAAAGTTGAGTATGCAAGTTTTCTCAGCATATGAATAAAATTTGAAAGAGATGAAAACTCATTGAAATTCGTTTTGGGAAAAATAAAAAAAATGATTTTTCATGAGTATTTTTTGAACATGGATATTTCAGTTACTATCGGAGATAAAACCCTGAAATTTGAAATATGTGTTACCCGTTTTTTGTCATAAAATAAAAACTAGGACCCAAATAAAAAATCTTAGACATGCTTCCCTTGATAAGAATGTTTAGAACTTGCATTCCAAGTATCAGATCAGTAAGTATAATGGTTAGTGAGATATCCCTGTTCAAAAAATAAAAGTGAAAAAATCAATTACAAATTCATATTTTCTGTAATTCTTATCTGATTGTTTTTGTAAATATAAGGGAAAATAGGGAAAGATGTGAACTTTCAGATGGTGTATATTTTGTTATTGTAAAAATGATATGTCTTTATACCTAAATGCAGCGCAGGGCCCAGAGACCCCTTATCTATCCTTAATTTAACCTTAGATAATACTGCCAGATATTTTCCTACACACAAAGTTTGTTTTTGTGGCCATCGTTTGGGCAATAAGGCCATTCTTTCTTTAAATGTATCTAAAACTGGGGTCATCTTTTTCTTTGGGTCAGTTATCCAGGCATTTTCACGTAGGTGGCGCTGCTGTAGTGGTCACCATTGGTGAATACAACCCCATAGGTACACTGGTCAAGAAACAGACGTTTAGCTCTGGCAGGTAACTGGGAGTTTTAAGAAGAAATTCTGAAAATGTATTAAATTGTTTGCATAATTGTGCTTAGAACCATGCAACATTTGCTAAATAAATACACATTTTTTGTGTATTTTTTCATGTTTTTATGTCCCCCCATAGACTTATAGACTTATCATGTCATGTATCATAAGGAAGACCAGGGAGTTACCCTGAGGATGACTTTTTGAAATAAAACAAAATAAAATAAACAAATGACTGGTCATTAGGGGGTTGTTGTTACCCACAATGGCGGCCTGATAAGGAGTATAAGCCCGGCAGCGGCCTAAACCGACCCAGCCGTATTACTAAAGGGGGTATTCCACTACACGATATCAACCGTCTAAGATGTCAGGACCACATCACACGATGTTATTAGTTGGTATCGCAGGAGAAGGCGCCAGTATGTCTAACCTGGTGTGTGTATATCGCAGCAGTATCGTGGAATTGTCACATCAGTTAGGGTATTACACTACATACAATA
Source organism: Lepidonotus clava (assembly GCA_936440205.1). Classification (NCBI taxonomy): domain Eukaryota; kingdom Metazoa; phylum Annelida; class Polychaeta; order Phyllodocida; family Polynoidae; genus Lepidonotus; species Lepidonotus clava. The sequence goes on from OW387145.1 coordinate 50,516,434, forward strand.
TTCTCAGACTTTTACCAATGTAAAGTACTGGACTCTACGACATTCCCTGCGACATGGCCTTTAATTCAAGACATTTTCATCTTACCCCTACGACATTATTGAATAAAAGTTGTAGCCTGGGTACGCTCACATTTCCCCCACGACTTTCTTAGTGATAAAAGTCATATCACACGACTTTAATGTCGTGGGGACTGCGACTTACCCTATTACACTAATGCGACATCACTGATATTGTAAGGGTCCACGACTTGGCCACGATATGATCATATCGCAGCCATGTCGTAGCTGATGTTGTGTAATGGAATACCCCCTTAATGGTGTGTCGCACAGAGCGCCCACCAAACCTTCAGTAACTACGGGCGACCAAAGGGGTCTCTGCACATAACCCTTGGCCTTTCCTAAATAGGGTTGGGCATCATAGGTTGAGCTGACAGGCTTTAACATTGGTTCCTATGGGAAAAAAACAAAATTAATATATTTAGCAGAATTTTACAAATTGTAGGAAGACTTTCTCAACCAATTTGCCTTGGTTAATTTGTTTTGAGCACCTTTCTTCATGGCAAAAGCATGTAGGCAATTTTTAAAATATTTTACAGTCACACGGTAATCATTAGTGTTGGTGTAAACTGGAATGAGCTTATTGATGGACCCCCTGCATACCTGTTGATATGGTGACAGCATTAAGGATAATGCCTACAAACTAGTGCTACCCCCTCGTGGTGAAAACTGTAAAATCACCCTGGGACACAGGGAAACTTGATATAAAATGTTATTCAAATCCAAGGGCTCTGTTTTGGAACCTTAAACCAAATTTGATTGATTTAGGGAATTTACCTTTTGCCTCACTTACCCTTGTTGGGCAAAAAGTGGTGCTAAGTCACTAAACACATTTTTTCAAAAATCTCATCCTTACAAGCTAATAGCTGAGAATATTAAGTTTACAAGTTAAGCTGCTTTGAAAATTGACTTAGTGATTGCATGAAAGATATATTAATATCATGTAAATTTTGTATCTTAGATTCATCAGTATTTGATCTCTGATTTTCTCTAAATGCCCTGAGGTGTCATCTAATAACTCTTAAATTAGCCCGGGACCCCCACTTTTCTTTTCATATAATTATTGGCTTTGCATCACCAGGGGATCAATTGTACAAAATTACAATACATTTTCATGTTTTGTTTATTTAGTGGGGATTATCCTCAACCTGAGTTTTGACCTGTTTTCAGCCTCCACTTACAGGTTCCTACTGGTAGTTTGGTGGCGGTGGTCGGAGCGGTGGGAAGCGGTAAATCGTCACTGATCCTGGCCCTGCTTGGGGAACTCGTGAAGAGAGCTGGTACCATAAGGTACAGTGTGAGTATCAACCCAGCCAAGGAGGCCACGTTATTATAAATGTTCTGGTTGGTTCTGTATTTGCAATTCTTGTTATGTTCTTTTGATCACTCCTAATTTTGTTGCTGCAATGTACTGCTATAACGTTGCATTGTTACGTTATTACAATTGTTTTGTTTTTTTCATTCAAAAATCCAATCTTACATATCATAAGTTCTTCCTTGGATACATGATGATGATGAGACGAGTCAATGTAAATGTTTAAATTGTCATTTACACATACAACTGCAATTTAACGGCACTATTAAATAACATTTTGGTCTCTTTTAGTTGAATAGTTACAGACAAACTATTCCACAATTCAACACCCCTATAATAGCAACTTTTTTGCACTCATGATAATGTAGTAAATTCAGTTTTAAATTTTATCTTTTCACTTGACCTAGTCTTTATCATCATGTCTCCCCTACCCCTTTGCAAAAAATACTCATTACAATGTATTCCATACATAATCATAAGTAATTGTACATTTCTTCTTTGTAATAAGGGTTGAATGCTATATCTCTGATAAAGATCTGGTACTATATCACAATATGGCACACCATAGTAAATAGTTTTCAAGCAATTATCTTGCAACCTATTTAACTTATTTACATCACATATAGGAGCACTATCCAACACAAAACTAGCATACTCAAATAATGTTTGCAGTGTTTGCTTATACAATGTCACAGCAACCGCTTCGGTCGAAAATTTTCAAATTTTTTAAAAATTGTACAAACATAAATTCACCTTATTCCTTACATTTTGTGTAAATTTATTAAACCGTAAGGTACTATTAATATCCACACCCAAGTAGGTATACCGTAATACATTTTCAAGAGTACCATCAATTAATCTATTGCAAACAAGTGTTTTTTTCTGATAATTAAATAATATATGTTTCGTTTTTTTTCACGTGTATAGTTAATCTATTTTCCATACACCAATCACACAATATTCTAAATGCTAGTTCAGTACGATCCATCGCAACGTTCGCACTTTCACCACTACTATACATCATGGTATCATCAGCGTACATTTTAATCTCTACATCACAACCAGTCAATTCATCAAATAGATCATTAACATAAATTATAAAAAACAATGGCCCAAGACACATACCTTGACATCGTTAGCTACTGATACTGATATACCTACAATGGTATTAATTTTTCTATTATTCATATAACTATCACACCAGCTTAATGCCTTCTGATCAAGCCATATAATTCTAACTTATGTAAAAGGATTTTTAAATCTAGAGAATCAAACGCCTTTGAATAATCCACATATATTGCAATTAATCAAATTGTTATTAATATTATGATATATGTCGTAAAGATAGTTAAATATGGCACCAACTGTACTAAATCCCGGTCTAAATCCAAACTGCCGCGAATCTAGCAGTTCATTATCCTCAAAATATATGACAATTTGTGAGTGTATACATTTCTCCATCATTTTACCAATTATAGCTGTTACCGCAATCAGTCGCCAATTATTTATATCAGATTTATCACCCACTTTTGGAATTGGTGTAATAACACCTTCAGTCCAAGACATTGACACAACATTATAATACAGAGATTGATTGAACATAAACGTAAGGTCAGGAATCAATGATTCAACACAGTCCTTAAACAATTTTGTGCTAATATTCAGTATCCCAGAAGGCTTAAATATCTCCAATTGTTTTACAATTCTATCTATATCATCAACAGATATGGGTTGAAAGGAAAAGTTCAACCTTATCTTTTCAATAGATTTGAAAAGATTATCTTTCATCCATACTGATTTATTATCATTACCTAATTTATACCCAATTGTGCTATGATGATTATCTAATAATTCAGCTATGTTAGTATCACCAACAACATCCATATTAGAAACAGGATCATTCACTTTATTAGGTACATCCCCCCCTCCTTTTGCATTGTACCCCGTCATTGGGTGAGGAGTCGCCAAAAACGTTTTGGATCCTTTCTATTTCCATCTAATAATGAGCTTACCACTGCACATTTAGTATTACGTATCAATTTTTGCACATATTTCTTTTGTGCTTTATATGCATTAATAATCTCATCACTATTTCCCCTTAATATTTTTTTATACAATGAATCGTTTATAATGTCCTCTTGCAATTTATGCTTTTCATAGGTCCTATAAGAACGCCCTTTAACTACAAACCTGTCCTTCCTCTCTCCCGGCTTTTTCTTTTTAATATAAACAGGCATATGATCAGAAATAGCAATATCAATAATCCCACAATCTCTTACATATTCCATGTTTGTAAAAATTAAATCTATTAAGGATTTTGAATTATTTGTTGTTCTTGTATAACTTGGTTTTCTGGTTACATTCTTCAACCCGAACAGAATAATTTGTAATAAAGTGTTTTGAACACACATGTTGGCAATGAAATCTTTAGCTATGCATGCGTAAAATACCCAAAATAGCCCATTTCAAACAATTATATCATCTCTGTGTTGAAATTTCTAAGATAACCTCATATCACGCCGACATCACAACTTATGTTACATAGGTGTAAAACCCCCTTAGGCTCAACCTGGGCGTGTTGCTCTCCCATCACACCGTTCAGGGGTTTTGAGCTAGGCAATATTTGTCTAAAGTTCGCAGACAGTTAAAGTTTGGAACTTGGCAATATTTGTCTAAAGTGTGTAGACAATTAAGGTTTCAAACATTGCAATATTTGTCTAAAGTTTGCAAACAATTAGGGTTTGGAACTTGGCAATATTTGTTTTAAGTTTGCAGACAACTAGGGCTTTGAACTTGGCAATATTTGTCTAAAATTTGTAGACAATTAGGATAGCAATGACAGTTTGGAATTCTTTACTTTAACAACAATATACCACAGATTTAAGTATCAATCTCTAAATGATATATAATGTATCCTTGAACTTTGTCACCGGAATTCCGAAATTTGATATTTTCAACAACATCAATTGTTAGCCAAGCAGGTTTATGTGTATAAACCCTCATATCACACACAGGGCAATGCTTATTCACATGATCCAGCATGACAGTCTTAAAATTGTCCCATAATTTTTCTGGGGTATTATCTTTATTCCAATAAGAGTCCCATCTAATATTGTTTATAATGTCCTCTTGCAATTTATGCTTTTCATAGGTCCTATAAGAACGCCCTTTAACTACAAAACTGTCCTTCCTCTCTCTCAGCTTTTTCTTTTTAATATAAACAGGCATATGATCAGAAATAGCAATATCAATAATCCCACAATCTCTTACATATTCCATGTTCGTAAAAATTAAATCTATTAAGGATTTTGAATTATTTGTTATTCTTGCATAACCTGGTTTTCTGGTTACATTCTTCAACCCAAATTTCCGAAATGATTGTATACTATAACTAGCTAAAACATATACAATACAGTGTAATATACCTTTCCCATGAACCTATACAGTCTGCCATTTTCTAACTTTTGGGGCTTTTGGAAACCAGTTGACTTTACTTCATTAAGGTTAACTTTAGGGAGGAACCAAAAAAGATTTATTTCTAATCTGCAAGGGCAGCGCCACTTTAATGAATAAGATCTATATGGATTTATGTTTGATATTTCAAAAATGCAAATATATCCATTTTGTATATTTTTCAGGGTACCTTTGCTTACATTCCACAACAGTCATGGATATTGCATGATTCGGTGAAGAATAATGTATTATTTGGTAAACCCTTGGATGTATCGCGGTATGAACGAGTCCTGGAGGCCTGCGCCCTGAAGCCTGACCTCACTGCTGCCTGCCGGAGACCAAACTGAAATCGGGGAAAAGGTGAAACTAAAACCCTTATTCTCCATACAGAAAATATGTGTTGCCAATATTGAGCATCTCTGCAGGTAACGTTCTTTGTCGGGGTCTTGCACTTTTGGCACACCTTTGGCACCAAAAATGAGCCGAAAAAGCAATCGGCCGATTTCCATCTGTAATATAGGGAACCAGTATTTAAGTAGCACGAAATATCTAACAGCATGTTAGTTGAATAAATATTAGCACCTGTAGGCAAAAGTCACCAGTATCGCTAACACACTTTGGGTATGTGGAATACAACTATACAACAAGTCCTGAAAGGTCAACATCCTCTAGTAATAAGCAGCTTTAACACTGCTACATTATCATGTGTTCTGCTAGCCACTAAGGTTTTTGCAGGAACACCAGCCTGTTGACAATTCTAACTATGACAGAGCAGGAGATAAAAAATATATCTCTTGTCTAAAAGTCCATTAAGATGACTTCTGTTAACATTTGTTTCATGCCTAAATGGAGAAAAATGTAAGATCAACTGTCATGCTGGATATATAAGGCTGTATTCCACAGGCTTAAAGTGTGGGCCGCCGATATTAAGCCTCTCCATAGCAACGTTCGGACCACTTACGGCCACCAAAAGTTTTAAATCGTCTGCCGAAAGTTTAAAATCAGCTGTCGAAAGTGCAGTATTGGCAACCAGTCCAAAATCGGCAGGAAAAAATTACCAACTTATTTTCAAATTTTATTGGAAGCACTGCAGATTGTATATCGACAACAAAGAAAGTGTGTCGGCAGCACTTCGGCAGCACACTTTCGGTATGTGGAACATGGCCTTAATGTGTATTTCACTGTAGCGCACATAATAATCAGCATATAACTGAAACAGTAGGGTAAATATATTTTTCAGAAACAGTGATGAAAGTATATTACAAAAAATAGACTAGATTGCCTTATGAACCACGATTTCTTCATTATACTTTGGTGATATGAAGTAGACTGTTAAGCATCCATATATTTATAATTTTATCAATACTGTTTTTTCTGTTATGTTACTTTGTGCTTCAATTACACTAGGCATATAATGAAGCCTCAAAAATCAATTAATTTGCTTTCAATACTATTTGAATCTGACTTGAACTTTAAACAAAAATGTATTTTGATTAGATATAATTATTTGTTTTGTATAATGTTTCAGGGTGTTAACCTATCAGGAGGTCAGAAGCAGCGTGTCTCCCTGGCCCGGGCTTTGTACCAGGACGAGGACATCTACCTCCTGGACGACCCCCTCTCTGCTGTGGAAGCACACGTCGGGAAACACATCTTTGACCAAGTCATAGGACCTGAAGGTTTATTGAGGTATAAGGTAAATATGAAATTAAAAATGCCTTTCTTGAAAACCTGTAACTTCTATGATTATCTCATTACAAAGTACACTGATGAGGAATAGTGATATAACAAAACACAAACCTGATAGGTTTTTGCCATCATAGGAGTAGTACTTTCGAATTTGTATGAGCCTGTGTGTACACTCCTCTACAGGTCTATTGAGTACTTTAGCCTAAAGGAGGGACTATAAAGCTTTTAAAAGAGTGCATATGTACATTTGCATGCAGAAAGTTTGTTGTAGAAAAATGTAAATGTCCTTTAGTGCTAAATCAGCCGTTCTGCATTACAGACACGCATATTTTCGACACACGGTCGGACGTACCTACCCAGGTGTGACATGGTGGTCATGTTGGACAACGGCTTTGTGAAATATAGGGGCCCTTACAAGGAATGTGGAGATACATTTGGAATTTCAAGTATGGCTGAATCCAGTGACCTGAAGATATGTAATGGTTCAGGAGTTGCTATGGATGGTATGCACCTTTGTGCTTTTTTTCTTCTAAATAGTTCATGGCACATGATATAAATAGGCAGTGATTGAGTAGGCATTCTTTTCTGACTTAGTGAACTTCAGGTTTAAAAAACAGAGCTTGATAAAGGGAAACCATGGTAAATGCTCAAAGAAAGAATTAGACCAAGGAATCATCCAAATTTTGTATTCTTTAGCAGTCCTGTTGATCCATAATAAACAGGGGGTTCCCTCTATAACAGTTTAAATGGTAATTCAATAAATGTAAAGCGTTTTACTTAGTAAGGGATTCGTCAGGGAGGTAGATGTACCTTGATGACGTTACACTGGTTCAGTCTTGGCTCAGATTCTTACTGGGGTAATATATTATCAATACTCAAAGAGCAGTTCATAACTTACCAAGGTGTGATTCTCTAGGAGCTTTATGATTATGCATAACAACAACTATTGGTAGATGTATATTTAATATTTTCTATGTTGTTTCTCTTATTGTTAGGCAAAATGAACCAGTCATTCAACTCAAATTGTCAAAGCAAGTAAGTGTCACTAGTTTTTTAAGCCCTGTAACCACTGACTGATTTTGACTGAATCAGCATGTTGTGAATTGGCATAGACATCTGCCTCAGCGTTCGGCAGTCGGAGCTGTACCGGCACCACCCAAAACGCCGAGTGTGTGTGGGTATGCCACTTCTGTTCAGGGTGCCTCCTGGGAGGTGTATTAAGAACTGAAAAAAAAGATAGTTTTTACAACAATTGAAAGGCTATTTTAGGTATTTTGGCACTCAAGAGAGTATAATGCACACAATTATTCTATTAATTGTGTAATGTTACATGTATCTAATATGATTCTGTTCACTATAGCTAATTTCAGAAAGAGTTGTTTATTTTCTCCTTACATTTGTTTAATTTATGTGGGAATTGCATTGGTAGTGCTTTTGTAAATTTACATAAACTCATTTTTCCCCAAAAACCAATAGTAACAGTAATTTTCTTATTACTATTAAGCTGTAACATCTTTCAGACATGGTAAAAGATGGACATTTCAGTCTCTATCCATTTCTATAGATATAAGCTCTGATCACAAATATTATCTAAGAAATGTGGCTGGTCAATAAAAATCAGGCTGAACACACCCAAGTACCTTTAACATTGGTTGATGGCTGAACCAACGGCTGTATCGATAGTTACTAAGCATGTTTGATAAACTGATACAGACAGCCAACAGCAGTCAACTGACTCTTTACAAAAACAGTCGGCCATCAGTGCATCAGTGAGTGGGTATGCCGCATTAGTCAAGCTATCAAATTTAATCTTCATATTTTCGTTAGCTGCAGAAGGGTGCTTAGAAAACAGGATTACCCTAATGATGTAATTCATTCTATCTCAAAGAAGGAAGGGGTTTCTAATGAACAACAATCCAAACCAAGTACAACAAATATGATTCTGATATCTGAAAAAAATATAGTTGAATTGTTAGTAAATCTATTGTTGAGTCATATTTCATGCAAATTGATATTTGTATAATCGATACCTTTTCACAAAGTTATGGGTTTGTAGTGTCATCTTTAATTATTTTACCGGTCTAGTGGGAAAGTGCAGAACTCAGCTCCATTGAATATGTTACATACCTCAGATGTCTCTAGACTGGTTGAAGTAGAACACGAGGAGAACGGAGGGGTAAGCTGCATTTCAGTTACTTTTGGCTTTTAAAGAGGGCAATACAATGAGTTTGCCATATGTTAAAATGAAAGGGCTACATTCATCACTTTGATACAATTCCATTCAGGAGTGTAGAGGTAAATGGCAAAACAGCAACATTATATCATAATACTATCTTTCAGGACTGGAATGGGACTATGGGTATCCATATTTCAATAGGGAAATTACTTTAAAAAAAAGAGGTGAATTTGATGCTTTACTTTGATTGGGATTCCCCTTGAATTTAGAAAGGTGATAATACTATGAATACCAACTATCAATGATGAGGTTTGCGTTGTGAATCATGCAAAAAGTATTAACTGAAAATATTAAAGAGAACTGATCAATGCATTTGTCCATAGCTTCCTTTCTGTACAAACAGTGTGAATTGTACGGGCGTTTGAGCCTCCCCGCACAGGATACACATACCTCCCTTGGGAGCTGCAACATAGTTAATTTGAACAAAACATGAGGTAACAGACCCAAACCTCCACGTCGGTGTCGTCAAACAATATGGCCGGTCCTGGGCTGCATTCCCAACTCAGATTTGTGGACTCATAAGTATTCCATAAGTGGTTTTGTGGGTTAGCTATCATGAAGATGTGGTAGAACTGTGGCTTTGTAAGGTTACCCTTTCTAATATATGGAGTAAGCTACAATGTGGGACAAATATGGGACAAATGTGGTATTCCAGAAAGTCATATGATACTTGTGTGCCAAATGTGGAATTTTCCAATTTATCAGTCACTTGTGGAACAAATGTGGGACATTTATAGAAATGGCTTTTCCAACCTGTGGAAAAAAGGACCTGTGGGCCCACAAATACCAAATTTTTGTGGAAAAGTTATAGGTGCTCAGAGCATCTATAAGTTTACAAAAGTCATGAAAATTAAACAAAAACAGAGTCTTTACATGGAGATGTCAACATGAATATAAAAAGAACAGTCTCAAATATATATGGCATGCGACACAGCCTTTTCCTAAAGATAATATGCCAAGTGGGGACTGCCCCACCCCTGTCTGCACACTTACATGTGGCCCACAAGTATCCCATATAGACACCACAAAAAGCTTGCACCATTCTCACAAAACTAAAATTAACTTATTGCACTGCTTAACAATGATACTTCATCACAATTCATTCAACTTACAACAATATAGGCAATACATCTAATTTTCAATGATATTTGCTTATAAGAACAAACTCAAGACCTATGGACTACACATGTAAAATATGGAACACTTACAGAATATTCCAGTAAGGTCCACATGTAAGGGAGGTAAGTTAGAAACAGTTTTGATTGTGGGGAAGGTGTGGACTGAGAGTGCCGTAGGAGATATGGAAAAGCCTTCCACAAAGTTGGGAATGCAGCCCTGGTCAGGTGACCAGCTATTATCACCTGAGTGGCGCCACCCTTTTTAATTTCCCCACGGAAACACTACATCGTGAATACAGGTGTGGTAGAGGGGAATGTATATTATTCATTTTCCCCTTTGGCATAAAAGGTAACATAAAGAAATATATATTCCCCTCTGACAAAAAAGTGAAAAATAGTTACAAAAACCCATAAATTTGTTTGCAGGAGTAGGGAAATAAAAATAAAGAACACTCTTCAAGGGTATATTTGAGAAGAGAAATTGACGTGAAGCCCCGTGAGCCCTTAGCCTACGGTCACAGGCTTCATGGGGAATATCACTTCTCAAATATACCCCTGGCGGGTGTTTTTATTATATAACATAAACCAGTTTTGGAAACTTCTACTTGAAAAAATAATGAATGCAAGTACAGTCGACTCTGTCTTTAGTGGACTCTGTGTTAAGCGGACAACTGTCTTTAGTGGACAAATCTTCTGGTCCCGGCAGGATCTCTCTTTATTTCAATATGGAGTTCTCTGTCTTAAGTGGACAACTGTCTTATGTGGACAACGGACAGATTTTCTCAAAATTTGGACAGAGCCTCTGTCTTTAGTGGACAAAATAACTAAAAAAATATGTGCATGTCTCATTGCAAGTCCAGTCAGCCCCTGTCCATGCCACTCCCCTAACGGCCTCTCATCAAAAGGAGAAGTCCTGTTAGTCACCCCCTGTCCACCCAACTCCCCTATCGGCCTCTCATCACATATCACAGGGAGAAGTCCTGTCAGTCACCCTTTCTCCATAGCATACCTGACCCGGCCTTCCAACAAAGGAAGAAGTCCTGTCAGTCACCCCTTCCCCTCCACACCTTTCCCGGCCTTCCAACAAAGGGAGAAGTCCTGTCAGTCACCCCCTGTCCCCTCACACCTTTCCCGGCCTCCCATCAAAGGAAGAAGTCCTGTCAGTCACCCCCTGTCCACCCCACTCCCCTGTCGGCCTCTCATCAAAAGGAAAAGTCCTGTCAGTCACCCCCTGTCCACTCCACACCCCTACCGACCTCCCATCAAAGTGAGAAGTTCTGTTAGTCACCACCTGTCTACTAAACTCCCTTGTCAGCCTCACATGAAAGGGAGAAGTCCTGTCAGTCGCCCCGTGTCCACTCCACACCACTGCCGACCTCCCATCAAAGGGAGAAGACCTGTCAGTCACACCCTGTCTACTAAACTCCCCTATCAGCCTCTCATGAAAGGGAGAAGTCCTGTCAGTCACCCTCTGTCCACTCCACACCCCTGTTGGCTCCTCAGGGCTAAAAAAATCTCTATTTGAGTATATCAAAAACGTATTAAAGAATTGAATTAAATCGACTTCAGCGCTAAAAAGGAAATATTTATTTGAGTATATTCAAAGATTTTGTTTTAATTAAATCAACCTCAGGGCTAGAAAGAAATTATCTAATTGAGTATGTTTAAGAATAAATCAAATCGACCCACATCATAATAATTATGCCTATTCATACCCATTATACATGCATATTAACATAAATGGATCTACAACATTGATTACAAACCCACACCCTGTTGTCTTATACTACTGACTCTGTGTTAAGCGGACCTCTGTCTTTAGTGGACAAATGTCCTGGTCCCAGCAGTGTCCGCTAAAGACAGAGTCGACTGTAGTAGTGCTTCCACCTGTTCCTTTTGATAGATAAGCCTGTCAGTGATTAGGTCCTACATAAAGGCATGTGGCAGTATGACAGTGGGCTGTCTGGTGGGGAGCTACCTTCTCTTCATCATAGCTCAGGTGAGTCAGAGCAGGGAAACACCTTACTAACACATCTCCCTTTAATTAAAACTCAGTCTCACATACTTCAAAGTGGTACTTTGTGATTCTGTGTAAACAAACAGTTACGTCTAGATATGAATGTCAATCAAATGCATTTGATTACAAAAGCCTCATCTTTCAAACTCTAAATGAGTATTGTAGTTTGATATATAAACATGTATGACGTTTACTTTGACAGGTTCTGACCGTGTTCTGGCTCAGTCTGTGGGCCAATGATACACATGTGGGTGAGGAGTATGACCGGGACCAGGCGCTCTGCAGGCTCACTGTGTACGGCCTTCATGACATGTATATATAAACATGTACGACGCTTACTTTGACAGGTTCTGACCGTGTTCTGGCTCAGTCTGTGGGCCAATGATACGCGTGTGGGTGGGGAGTATGACCGGGACCAGGCGCTCTACAGGCTCACTGTCTACGGCCTGCTGGGAATAGCGCAGGGTAAGCGGGTATGAGAAAACTGCACTTTAAACATTCCTTTACAAAAAAAAGAGTTGTTGTATGAAGCCTATATGAATTCCTACTCTAAACTGAGCTATAAGTAGTCATTATTATAATGTGGCAGCAACATTCTGTTTGGTTCTGTATTTGTTCTTGTTACATTATTCTGATGGCTCCCAGCAATCTTGTAGCAGTGTACTGCTGTGACATTATACTGTGATGTTATTATGACATTCTGGTTATGTTCTTCAACCTAAACAGAATGTTGTCAAAACATTCTGTTTTGGTTTTGTCTTAACCTCACAAAAATTATTGTTCGAATTATATTTGAAACAGTTCAATAGTATCAGTAATTACTATATTGTAGACCTTGTACAGACAGTTTTTATGTGTATACATGTGTTGGGTAAAGTCAAGGTACATTGTATTCTGTAGAACGTCTATACCAAAAAGAACATCATGGTTGTAGAAGCATAGGTTTAGTCTATTCAATCTTTAAATATGACAGGAACAAGAAGTTGATGATTATCTGATACTTGGTGTATTTCAGTGGTAACAGCAGGAGGGGAAGTCTTTTCGGTGGCACATGGGTCATATTCTGCATCTCGTTCACTTCACAAAGATATCCTTAATCGGATAATACATGCCCCCATGGCATTCTTTGACTCCACACCACAGGGAAGGATCATGAACCGGTTCTCTAAGGCAAGTATCCTTAAAACCATCATCTAACTTGAGACGTATTATGCTCTTTAATTCAAACCAAAGAAGAGATCAACCTAAAAAGTATGGTCGCAGAACATGCTTGTTACGTCTATTTGCCTGGGTATAAAAACTTAGCCATTTCAATAATACTAGATAAAAAACAGTATTTCATTTCACGAATGCTAAATAGCAATAGGAGGGAGATGCAAAGGAGAAGGATGCAACCACATATCTACATATGGGCAATCCTAAGAAGATAGGCTAGTGAGAGCATGCCAAAATGACCAACTTTTAAGTACAATAAAAGGGAAATTCAGGGAGCAATGGTGCTGACCCGGCCAGAGCAGGATGACAAATGACACTGGTGTAGGCTGAGGTGGCTCCATCTGGTGCTGGAGTCAAAATAGTTGTACACTAATGCAATTTATATTCTTAACATTTCTCTGGACTCATATCCCACATTTTCAAATGGGTTGTGTTTTTTTCACAAATGGTTGACAATGACACATGACCTGATAAAGACCATATTACATAGTGTAACTAGCGCTTAAATCCTACGTGTGTTCCCTCGTGTTGCCAGGACCTGGACATCGTAGACTACAGCCTGCCCATGTTCACCCGGCAGTGGCTGCTGAGTGTGGCCCAGGTCGTCGTCACGCTGGTCGTCAACTGTTACACCACGCCCACCTTTATGGTCGCCCTTGTCCCCATCATTATCCTTTACGTATTGTTTCAAGTAAGTATCCCTGGTTAATATCACTATAATTGACTCTCACAATAATTTCATTTTAAAACAAAAAAGCCTGTCACCACTTTACTATTATAGTACACCTCGGGGACAGGGACGTTACTTCCAAAAGAGGGAAGGGGGGGGGGGGGGTAAGCAAAATGGATAAGTACTAAAACGGTATGCATTCCAGTTCACACAAGTGGCATTCCCCCCTCTGTTTGTAGTTTAGGGGTCCACCAGAAGGGAGGGGGGAGTGCCCTGGACTCCCTGGACCTGCCCCTGCCTCCTATGCCATCAACAACCTAGCTGCCATGAGTGGAAGGAATGGACAAGAGTCAGCTTGCTACAAATAATGTGTAGTTGCCTAGTTGAAATGGGATTCAGGGAAACTGAGGCGCTATTGTTTAGTTACCCTATTACCCTTATCAAACACCGGCATGGCTTATATAGTTGTTAACCTTGATTCTTCAATAAAGTACATTAATGTGTTTGCAGAGGTTATTTGTGACTAGTGTGAGGCAGTGGAAGAGGATCGACTCTGTTCGCCGGTCTCCTATGTACATGCACGTGGACGAGACCATGAACGGGGCGGCCTCCATCAGAGCCTACCGAAGGGAACAACAGTACACTGACAAGATGGACAGACTGATAGATGAGAGTCAGAGACCCTGGTATCTGATCATCACATCCTACGGGTAGGTATGATCACTGTGATACATACCCGGAGGGGTACCAACATGGACCTTTGGCCTGGTAGTGGAGCGACCAAATAGTCAGAGACATTTAGGATGTGTAGTTAAAGGGACACACATCTGTTCCGGGTGCCACCTGAATTATAAATTATAAACTAAAAAGGGATATAGTTATTTCTACTGATTTCAATTTATAAGAAGTATCTTTGTATTAAGAACAAACTTCCCCTGATGTCATTTATCTTGAATCAGGTTATCAAGCATTATATAACTAAAATTACCCTAGTTTTTAAATTGGTACCAATTGGTACAGTCAAAAACTGGAGTTTGTCTCGATATTGCTGAAAAATTGCTGAGTAGACTTTAAACTCCAACACATCATCACCATGACCAATAGCATCTATAAACTGTTCTGATAATATTAAAGTATAAGTTAATATCTGTACATATACAATTATTTACAGGTGTTGTTGATTTTATCACAATTTCCCCCTATTCCAAATAATACTCAAGAAATGTTTACCAAAATATATCTTAAAGGAACCACAACATTAAATGTCACTCTATTCCTGCTGTCACAGGTGGTGTGGAACCACCGTAGAAGTACTGGGTGGCCATGGAGGCTGGCTATACGCGCGGGAGTCGCGTACGCGACAGTCGCGTTTATAAATTTACTTATATACGCGGACCTGTTTTATATGTTCGTTAAACAGTCTGAAGTGTAAATCGTATGGAAAACAGCTGCCCCTATTATGTCGAACCCGCGTCCGCTTACGCGGACCCTAACTCGAAGTCCGCGTTTATACAAACCACTATATGCGCGGGAGTCTCCACGCCCGCGTTCATTAAGGAGTCTATACACGCGGGCCCGTTCCTCCTAGTGTTCTAATACAAAAAAATACAAAAAACGGCCAAAAACATATTCGCATACCTGTGAGAATACCTGGTTAGGGAAACGGCCAATGTAGTTGAAATTGGCTTGGAAACGGCCGATACCATTAGGGAAAATTCTCACAAAACTCCTGTGGTTGGCCAAGTATCTCATAAAATATCTGTTGCTTTTGCTGACCAAGATGTTTTTAATTAAAACATTGCCAAAAAACTAGGGTCGCACCTCCCCTAATTTGCAACATAAGTAAAGCATGCATAAAAGCCGGGGGCGCGTGCCCTCCAGCCCCCTAGCCCCATCTCCTAAAATCTTCTGCCCTACCCTAAGTACAGCTTACATTTCTGGCGCGCACCTGTCCCTTTTGTAACAGAACCTAATTCATATACCTCTTGTTCAGATACAAATCACTCTGATTTACGGCGGTTTGTAATTTAACTTATTCTGTGTGGTATTTGTTCGGTTACAAATAAAGACAAACTTGCGTCGTTTACCTCTATTCTGCTTTAATCGGTGTTCTCAACCTGTTCTGACCGTTTTCGTAGTTTATTTTTTCTACACCAGATGGCGCGCCACACGGTGTTCAGATTTGAACAGCGTAAAGCGCTCGTTCTTTATTATTCCACCAGGCGGCGCATGTGTCCCATTGAGCCAAAACTGAATTCCACTTGTAGTTCCGTGACAAATTACAAGTTGTTGCATTATAGTATCTCAACGCCCCCTGTGCAAGACTAATTGTGTGTGTGTGGGGGGGGGGGGGGGGGGGGGCTCCCCACCCCCATTGTTGTCCTAATTAATGCAACCTTTATCGAGTACTAGGATTACGATATTCGAAATGTTTCCAAAGTCGGGCCCTCCTTACTTATTCCCAGATTGACTGTTTTGCGACTAAAAATACCCCTATATCCCCCGACTACAGGTGTTGTTCACTTTGAAATTGGAAAAATCGACATTACCATCCAATTAATAAGATTTCCCTTGGATGCGCTTAAATACTAACAATGTTTTTTTTCCTTTTTTACAAACAAAAATACATGCCTCGAAAGTATTTTGTCGTGTGCATCCACCTGACTATGTACCTAATTATTCATCCAATGAAAAGAAACAAAATAATTCACAACTATATTTTCCATCCATTTATTGAATCATTAGTAGATGACAACTATTGTATGCCGTAATAACGATTGGAGACTCCTACCCTTTACTCTTTCCCCAACCTGTGACCTTTACTAACCCGTCACACCTCAGTCTTACCCTACAGCACTCGCATAGTTTTGAAGAAAATGAACCAACTCCCTAACTAAACAATGAATCACAGGAGCATGGAAAACAAATGTCAATTTTGTTTCCTCATATTCCGATATATTTTAATTCCAGCACCATTCCTAATTTTTGAACAATTCTTGCTGTCTCTGCTAGATGGATGCGTGCCTCTTTTGTACATATTTCGCATCATGCTGCATGCGGACGCACGCAATATTTTTATTATAACTATTTAGTTATCTTTTTTTCCTGGATACAATAACAAACCATTATTACACTAAAACGCAACCTTAATCAAGTTGATGCGTAGCAATCTGTTTCCCTCTGTGCCGAAATTTGTCTACAATAGGCCCATTAGCTAATCTCACAACAACCTATTACAGGTAAAAAACCTAATATGACTACTAACCAAACAATAATCAGGTCTCACACTTTTTCGTATAAACACTTATCATGATTGGACGAAAATGCTAAATCATGCGGTATGGTCTCTCTTCTTGTCTCCCGTATCTTGTTCCAATTATAGCCATTAGTTAATCAGACTACTAAGTAACAATTGTTTAAAGTAAAATACAAGGTTTGATCACAATAGTCATGTCACAAACGCGCGTCCGTTAGCTGGTTATAGAGATTTGTTCTCCAACTTTCAATCAAAGCTTTCTTTGTAAGCCAAATCATCTCTCCGCCAGAATGTTGTGATCAATGTCAATCACTTGCTCAGTTCGTGGCACTTGCCCTCTCTTCCTCCTTAGACGTGGGTCTGGTGGTCTCTGTGCTTTGGCCTGCCAAGTCAAGGTCCTCGTCCCGTTTCCCTGTAATATAATGAAAGCGCAGTTATTTCATGTACTAAAGTTAATGGTTTTATTTGGATTATAACACCATGAAATAGAATCACATTATAGTCAACAATTGGTCAATCCACACAATAGGAAGGCGGCCAAAGGAAATGAAGAAACTCGACATTAAACTGAATAGTCATGTCAATACATTGTCCCTTCCGAGCACTCTTACCCACCCCTTCGACCAGAACTCAGGTGGAGCGCATTATTCTTATGCATGTCTTATGCACCTACCAATGTCTCTAAGTGTTGGTCCTTCGCGAAAATGCCAGATTAAGTTTGGGTCCCTGATGGTGTGGGAACAGCTGTAAATTTTAAGTTTCTGATCAATTGAATATAAAAATCAAAACAATGATGCTTACCCACTGTTGTACTAATTCGTACGTTCACTGCCTAAACAGTCCACCTCGGACATAATTATAATGGCTCACATACAAATCAGCTCCAACTTGGGGCTTGAGTTAAACATAGCTCTACCACTGTCTGATTCGGAGTATGGTTCTGAGATGCCTGTTCCACTCTTTGTTTGTCATGTTAGTATGTTTCTTTGTTTCAATATATCGATTGTTTATAATCTATTAATAGTTGCCATTCTTCAGTTCTCAATCTTACTCATTGATTTCAATCTTGCTTATATATTGTAATTGTAACTCACCTGTTACCCCCGCCGGCCTTGAAGAAGTCCCCCGTCTCCTTGCCAACCTTGCTGAGCGCCTTACCGGTACCCCTCTCCTGAAATAATTCATAGGTCACTTAAGGATAGACAACTGTTGGTAACGCTCAATTTACAAATGTTTTGACATCTCAAAAACTAGTCACCCGATCTTAAAATGTGATACATCAAATGAAAGCATGGATTTTTCTCTATCAAATGATAGATATAACATTATATTCTTAGTTAGTTAAAAAGTTTGATAAAATAAAAGGCAATTTTTTCACTTTTATTTTTTGAACATAGATATCTCCCTGAATATCAAATTTGCAAGCCTGAAATTTTAAGTACATGATCAGAACATTCTAATGGAGGGAACCGTGTCTCAGATTTTTTATTTAAGCCTAAGTTTTAATTCTATGTTAAAAAACGGGAAGAAATTTGTTATTTTTTACAACTTTATTTTCTAGACTTCATAAAACAAAAACAAAACAATAATTAAGAATTCTGAGACACGGTTACCTCTGAATGACTATCATGTACACATGGTCAAAATTTCAAGTGTCTGTACACAATATTTACTGAGAAATCATTGTTCAAAAAATAGTTGTTAAAAACACATTTTTCAAATTCTAGGCTTGCTTGCAAAGGCGTCCTTGCACAGATATTAATATGATTCATATCAATACATAGACTTTTCTTTTAGCTATCGAATGATATTTACTATAAATAAAGGGTTAATAGATCACAATGATAGTGAACAGAATACCGCTCTAACTGAAAACAGCTCTTATCAACAGTTGTCTATCCTTAAAGAACTATCAATCATGGTGGGTTGGGCCTATTTGCAGAATTGGACTATCACATGCATATCTCACCTCGGCCCCAATTGAGCTCTCTAATCAAAACAAATGTTCTGAAAAAAAAAGTGGTCCTTCAATAAATTGTAATGAACACCGATGATGTATAACATTTAACACTCTTTATAGTAAATATTCTTGAAACCTCAGGTAATTTAGTATAATTATGCCAATTCCAAGCCTTTTTTTGTTGTTGTGCCCTGTTACAACATGTTTGGGGGAACTGGACACCTGCCACTGGTTCATATGCTAGGCCAAGAT
This sequence comes from Lepidonotus clava, assembly GCA_936440205.1. Lineage (NCBI taxonomy): Eukaryota > Metazoa > Annelida > Polychaeta > Phyllodocida > Polynoidae > Lepidonotus > Lepidonotus clava. The sequence goes on from OW387145.1 coordinate 50,535,672, forward strand.
GCCCCCTAGGCTATCCGTGACTAATTATAGAAATTTCCGCGCAAACCCCTCCCCATGTTTGTCTAAAAAAGAACTGTTGCCCCGTTGTCAGCCCATTGCATTTACAAGAAAACTGGAACATTAGGACCATACCCAAACAGGCGCCGATTGGTGCCCCCCCCCCCCCCCCCTGGCTGACTTGAGGGTGCAGGACGTTTGGTTTCATTGTTTTGTTATATATATATATTTTTTTTTTTTATAGCATGCGCCCTTTGTTATTACAAATAGAGGGTGTGCAGGGTGTGCATTCTTCTAATTTTCCTTCTAATCCGGTATGTGCCCGTGTTAACCAGCTGTAATACTGAAACAATGGCGATATTTGTTTATATAATGTGTGGCAGGATTTAGGCCAAACCAAAAAAATTGTTGTGTTCAGGTCACATAGGTTGAAAAAAATAGGGTTGGTAGGTCGAGAAAACTTGTTTTTTTCACTTTTTTTTTTCACTTGCCAAAGTGACCCGACCAGTGTTTGAAATAAAAAAGATATTCAAAATATTCCCAAAAAGTATTTTTAGCATCTTAAAGACATGCCCTGAGTATGTGCTGCTTATGGGTTTTTTATGTTACTTTAGGTCAATTCTTTTGATTCTGAAAAAAATGATTAAAAATTTCCTAAACAGAAGTTAGGTTAGGGCCTAAAATTAAGGGTAGGTAGGTTTACCTGAACGCAACAATGTCTTTTTGTTTGGCCTTAGGACAAAAAAAAAAAGAGCAATTACCATTTACCATGCACCTAAATTTGTGCATTGTCACAAAAAAGTGACAGAATTCATACCGTATTTTCATTAATATTTTCTTAAATATCTCTTGTTCTAGGAAACATAAAAACATTTGCCAAAAAGCAATGCTCTTTCCATTGGAATATCGTAAAATTCAGAGATAATTTTTTTTGTTTTTTACCTGGTAGTACTTAATTTATGATCGACAAAGTACATTTCCTGGTTATCAAATAATAATGTGGTTCTGCATGCCGAATCGTCTGAATATATTGTAGACCTTATTACCTTCTTTGCTGCCTTCTCTGACTTATGAAGTGGTGGTTGTTACTTGGGTACCCGATTTCTGGGCTGTAATCCCAAGACCTGACCAGAAGTTTCGCTCCACAAGCCTCGCAGTTAAAGCTGTATCTGGGTAGGCTGTCACCTTTTGCATCTGCTCCAACTGCTTCAACTAGGTCGTCCTCAGGTTCAACCTTAATTTTCTTCTGCTCTTCTTCCCCATTGGCCCCGGTTAACTCTAGCCTGGGCTTGGCCATTGCATTTCCGAAAAAACCGGGTCCCTCGCCCTTAGCGTGGGTTTCCCCCTCTGTCTCCTCCTCATCATTGGCACGCGTCTGCTGTTGTGGGCCTACGTCCGAAACCTCTTCATCTTCGGCACCAATTTGACATCGTGCCAGACGTCTGAGGCCCAATAAACCAACTGCACCCACCCCGGCCACTCCAAGTCCTATGCTCATCTCTAGAAATAACATTTCCAAATGTTATTAGTTATACTTAGGTCAATTGACAACGCTCACCTTGACCACACTTCCCACTGGTGCTGCGCGGCGATTCGTCACGCGTTGTCTCTGGATTGACCTACTTATCAGTTCCGGATCGAACTTGATTGATCGCACCTCGGGACGCCTGACTGTCTGGAATTTCTCTGTCTTCCTTCTTTAAACCGAAACTTCTGCCACCCCCCGGACGATTGCCGCATGTGAGAAAACCCCGGTGACCCTTGTAAGGTAAGGAACATGTCAAATTGTTTGCAACTTTTACCATGACTGGTGCAAATCGGTACATCTGGAAGATTTGATCGGCGTGCAGGTGTGGGTGATGGAGGGGGGGGGGGGGGAGGGTTGGATGGCGTTTGTTCGTTCGGTGGTTGATGTTGGCTTGGGGGAGTTCCAGCTTTAAATATCTGTGCAAGGCCAGGTCCGCGAGTTGTAAGTATACGCGGAAGTCCGCGTAAGTACAGCGTGCGCGGACGCCCGCGTCCATAGTGCTTACGCGGACGTCCGCGTCCATTATGGTTACGCGGGACCCCGCGACTATAATGCTTACGCGGGCTGGCGGTAGGGACATTGACAGGGAGGGACATTTTCAGCTGGACATGACCACACCAAAAGTAACACCCGCAGCCTGACCCAAAGACTACCTAGGCACCCTCACCCACCACTCAGGGGCGGATCCAGAGGGGGGGGGGGGGGGGGGGGGGGGGGGGGGCCCCCCCCCCCCCCTCTTGCCCTGTTAAATCATGTTTGATGGGGGGCCCACCACCTGTACCAGGGGCGGATCCAGGAATTCAAGAAAGGGGGGCGCCTATATTAAAAAAAGTCCCGGCTGCCCGTCTGGGATAAACAGTTTTACATTAAAAAAATCTAAATTTCGCCAAATATAGGGGGGGGGCCGCGCCCAGTGGGCACCCCCCTAAATCCGTCCCTGTGTACATTCATGTTTTTGGGCCCCCCCCTCTACAAATTCCTGGGTCCGCCCCTGCAGTGGCACTCACCAATGCCACCTTAGTTAGGTAAAAATTAAATATCTGACCTAAAGGTGTTGTGATGACATAAAATATTTGTTTATGTAGGTTGCGATGTTTCCCTTTTTTGTGAAATAATTTTTTTATTGGAATAACATGGATATTACGGGAATACACTTGTTGCTTAGTCTATTTAAGACATTTTTTGGGAACACGGTTGAACACCAATTTGCCGTAGCTTAGGACAAATATGAGTGCTTGAATTTTGCTGTACTGTGCTGACAGACCGCAAAACATGGCAATTTTATTACACCATTCACTTGTAATATCGCAACCGAATCCAATAATCCTTGTAAGGATATACCACGCCTCAGCGTAGCCAATTTGCTCCCTTTGCATGGTCCTATAAATTTTGCAATTGTAGTGCACAAGTGTAGTACAAAAAGCATTGAATAACGTTTGGGTACCCCTATCATTTCATATAAACTATAATATTAATGTTGAGGCCCATGGCCACGGTGCCTGTGTTGGGAATTTACAAAAAAGATGCCTTAAACTAGAAAATAAATATTTTAAAACATATTTTTAGGAAGTGATGCATGTCCAAACATGACGAGGGGGGGGGGGGGTCAAAATGCTCAAAAATAGCATGACATTTATGGAAGGCCCCCTTGCGTGCTCACTCTGTCGATCGTGTTAAAGATAAACAATTTCAAACCATCTCAAAAGACCCTGTTGAACAGTTTTTTAATAGTTGTTTAACATATACGTTGCTAATATATATAGGCTCTATGAAAAACAAAATGTGGGCCGGAGCCAAAGTAATTCTCTCATAAATTTATATATACAGTATGTATACTGTGTGAATTGCAACCCTTGGGGATTTGGGATGGGGGTTCCTTCTAAAGTCTGCCGGGAACTGTGTGTTCTCAGCAGTCCCAGGATTTTCATACCAGGCAGGACACACTTGTATACATTAGCCCTTTTTACGGAAGATCTAACTTTTGATTTTTCAAAACCAACGTTATGTGCTCTGTAACATGTATTATTGTCCTGAAACTTATTTAAAGCATTCCAAATAAGTGGAAAATTCATACGAGTCAGCAGTTTCCTGGGTTCCCATTCCCTTCTAATCATGATTACAAGCGACTAAAGAGTATGATCGTTGAAGCGACTAACGAGTATGATCGTTCAGGTACCAGGGAAACATTTTCATCCATATTCCAACATGATAATTTGTTATGGATTTACGTCCCTTATCCATCAATATGTTTTTAAAACAATGTATAGGTGAATGAGTTGGTTGGGTATTCTATCTGGTGATATCGATATAGTATTGATTGAATTCATATTTTCACGATTTAATAACACCAGATGTTAAAAACACACAATGTCATACTTTTGGACAAAAATTTGGGTTGCTATGGGAACCTGAACCTGATTTATTTTTTAAAATTAGTCTTGTAGATTTCCTGCGTTACCTTTGAAATACAGTTACTATATAATCCTCATTTACGACTCTCTACTATGCTACCTAGTGTTGCTGGGTGTGAGTTTAAAAGAGCTGCATCTCTCTTCTAGAACCTAATTATAACCAAACTTGTTAATATACTGTACTGTACATATGTATTCCGTTCAGATACTAATTGTCATCGTAAATCGATTCGTATAAAAACCTTATAATACAAGTATGGGTTTTTTTGTGCCATGTACATGTTTTTGCTTTCGAAATTTCAGTCCGCTATGGACGAAGCACGGCGTGACCAGAGGGCCATGAATGGCAGTCGGTGGAGGACGTTGCGCCGAATTCTAGTTCCTTCCTATGGCAAGGACGAGTCTAAACGTACTTCAGTAAGTATCTGACAGAAAAATATAAGTGTTGGACGATATCCACTTCTCTAGCCTTCAGTTGGGTAACCTTTCAACACATGAAATTTTACCCTGTCCATCACAGTTCAATATCGTATTTCATAGCATTTCTTCTGTGGTACGGGCCATTTCTTAAAAGAAAGCAGTAATAAAAAAAAAGTTGTAGTCTAGTTTTTTATCGACCTTGTTTAATAGATTCTATATACTGGGCTTAATCATAAACATACTTTTGGCAACTGAGGTTATCAGCGCTTATTTTCCAACATATGTACTGTCCATTTGTTCATCAGAGTCCTTCTTAGTAACTGCTGTACTACCTCATCTATTAATAACATAGTTGGCCTTCGCGACTAGTTTTATCAAGTCGTCAGTACCAGGTACAAGCCAGTGGTGCTCACTATCTGGGGATGGGAAACTGCCTTACAACGTGGCTTTTCTGTTCATACAAAGTAAATCTCACATCTACTTAAGAAATTCTAATATTTTTTAGAAATCCCATAACGGTTGCAGTGGGAGTGGGTACCAGGCAGAATCCAAGTACTATAACCAGGGTACCATCAAGAGAAGGCAAATTGACCAATCCCACTGCATCAGACCCATGATCTATGAAGACAGCTACCGTTTCTTTCCAGTAGTGCTTTTTAAAAATACTTGTTCAATTGTCCAGCGGATGGCGTAAATAAAGATTGACTGGGCGTCCGTCAGTGATATTTTTCTGAGAGAAGATATCTCTTTAACCTTACAAAACTGGATAAATTTCAAGACCAAACCAAACATAAGTTCACTGCAGATCTTCTGACGGTTACACCTACCTGAACAGGGCCAACGTGGGTGTTTAATAGAAAAAGGAAATAAACAGCCCTGTTTAATTGACTGTTTAATTTGTGTAGGTGGGCCTTACAGAGCTAATTTCCATATAATTTTTCTTTACAGAAGTACCGTAAGACGAAAGACGAGATGACTGAAGAGGAATTAGAAATGTACAACTACCGTAACATGCTCCGGATGAGAGAGAACAGGGCAAGGGAAAAACGAGAGAAAATGTGTAGGTATCCTCTTACAACGGTTTCCCCCACGATTCTGGTCAAAAACAATTGTAAGAATAAATCACAATCATCTTTTGAGGTTGCCCTAAGTCGAAAACTCTTCAGCAACGACCCCTACAAATAAAGACATATACTTTATTAAACGTTTTGACTTTAGAATTCAGCTGTCTTCTGAATAAATATAAAAACTACTGTTTTATTTGCAGGTGCCATCGCATGGGCCAACGCGAGGGAGACGCAGACCCCCCACGACTGGGAGCATCCTGACACTGATGATCCTTCCAACTACATTATATGGGCCCGTACCAGTGAAGAAATCGCCAAAGCTCGCAACTATGTTGAATATCGTGAAGGAATGGTCGACAAAGGGTGCGGGTGGCCCAGCCTCCCCGGAGAAGAAAAGACAGGTGAATACATTATATGGGGACGTACTATTGAAGAACTGGCCATGGCTGGCGACAGTGCCGAGCATGGTAACGAACTAGTTAAAACAGGGGGTCGGTGCCCTCGCACTCCCAGCCTTTCCCCACACGCAAATGTAGGGGATGTGGCAGAACCTTCTTGCTCAGCCAAGCCCCATATTCCGTCTGCAGAACATAGGGTTCGCCCAAGCCAGGCCCCAGACAATCAACTGTCATCGTGTTCACAGATCCCAGAAGAAAACGTTGGGGATGTGGCAGAAATGTATTGCCAGGCCCCAGACAATCAACTGTCATCATGTTCACAGATCCCAGAAGAAAACGTTGGGGATGTGGCAGAAATGTATTGCTCTGCCAAGCCCCAGAGTCTGCCCATAGAGGGTGAGCCTCGCCCAACCCCGCCCCCAGACAAGCAACTGTCATCGTGTTCACCGATGCATCCAGGGCCGTCTGTAGAGGCCGACGTACAGTTAGTTAGTACTGACAGAAGTAGCGTATCTCCCACTGTTCAACCTATGGCTCAATCAGTCAGTCCACCGTCATTGTGTGGACAGGTGCAAGGTCCCGGGCGGGTAAGTCCTGTGCATCCTGACGTCCAACCGATGGCTCAGTCGGACAGTCAACCACCATGGAGGCCATGGTGTGGACAGGTACAAGTTCCTGGGCTTGGAAGTCCTGTGCATCCTGATGTTCAATCTATGGCTCAGTTGGACAGTCGACCTAGATGGAGGCCATGGCATGGACAGGTACAAGTTCCCAGTCGAGTTACCAACGGTTACCTCCATGAAGGTAGCAATGATATAAGTAATGTGTGTCCTGACGTCGAACCGATGGCTCAATCAGACAGTGCACTTCCCTGGTGTGGACAGGTACAAGTTCCCGCCCAATGTTCAAACGGATACCTCCATGAAGGTATTACTGATAGACGTAATGTGGGTTCTGACGTCCAACCCATAGCTCAAATAGATATCTCGCTATCTGAAGATGAAGAGGAGGAGGCCTATGAAGATGCAAAATACATGAGACTGGTGACCCTGGATGAAAGCAGTTATTTATTGGACTACTCAGCAAATAATGTGTCGGATCTATTCGTAGAATATGTGATGGGTTCAGGTCCTATTGAAGCATGTTGCGAGCTTTGTGTGGAGGAGGAGTCAAATAACGATGACTGGTGTGACCAGGCCAGTAACCATTCCCCTCCTCGTACTGAAGTTGACCCTCGATTGTCCTGTACACCTAAGGATGACAGTGGGTGCGACCAGGGGATTAAACATCCCCCGTCTGATAATGACATTGAACCAGTCATGGGAGAAGCTGAACCTCTGGTAACCTTTACACCCAAAGATGATGATGGGCAGGGTAGTAACCTTCCCCCATCTGACATGGAACACGTCAAGGGAGAAGCCGAACCTCAAGTGTGCCGTACACCCCAAGATAATGGGGAAGGGGAATTAGAATCCTCTGGATCAGCTGGAGAGGGGCCCTTGTGTGAAAACAGGCTTGAGACCATAGAATGTTCCGTCCCTGAAGTTCCCCCTTATCCCCCTGAACCATCACTGGCTGACAATTTTGCCGACCTGGAATTATACTGTCCCAAGTCGTCCCGGATGAATGGTATCAGTACATCCAGCCAAGTCACCCCATTAAACATTCGTGTCAACAGGGCAGATAGACACTTATCCTCCTGTTCACTGCACCCTCAGGAGACCATTTCAGGAGTCGTAATCGCCACCTCTAGTGTACTGTATATGGGCCGGTTAGGTACCTCATTTGAAAGGGGAAGTTCTCTTATACAAACATACCCTCTTGACCATGATCTCGCCCCAGAGAATAATGTGACAGAGAGTGACATTGAAGAAGTCAATAAATACTTTGCCGGGCTGGAAAGTGAAGACAGTTCTCCTACGCCGAAAATTAGTCTAGAAAGCAGCCCATCCCAGGAGAACACTCTGACGGAGAGTGCCACTGAAGAAGTCAATCAATACTTTGCTGGGCTGGAAAGTGAAGACAGTTCTACCACAGCGAAAAGTAGTCTTGTAAGCAGCCCGACCCCTGAATCAAACATGGTAGATTCGGTGAATGAAAGCTATTACAGTCCTGAGTCAGAATTGTCTGACTCGCATGAGGATTTTTCAGCTTTATCTCAATCGGATGCTCCTCACAACCCCGAGGGGGAGAAAGGGGAGGAAAGCTGTCAACATCGGGCTGAGTTGTCAGAGTCCGAGTTGTCTGATGAGTCAGATGACATGGCCCTCTACGAGAACTCCTCCACCGACTCTCTCATGGACCTCACCAGTGAACCAGACTCTGTCGAGCCCAGCTACATGGCTGAGCCACCAACCCTGTCCTCCTGTGACACCATACGATCTGGTGACCTCAACAGTGAACCAGACTCTGTCAAGCCCAGCTACATGGCCGAGCCATCAACCCTGTCCTCCTGTGACACGATACGATCTGGTGATGACTCTACTTGGTGCCGGCGATTACCAGGTTTTTCGTCAAATAACTCACAATCCACCACTACACGAAACCCCGCCAATGGAAAGTTGCCAGTCGAAGGAGCCGGTATCGGGCAGCCTCTCTATACCACTGCCTGTCAAGGGGAAGGTACATTCTATTTTTCAATTCCATCACGGGTAATGTAGTTATTAATAGTATAATTCCAGTGTCTAGGTAGCATAATTCGAGCAGCAATACCACCGGTTAAGAAAATGCATGGCCAAACAGGAAAAATCGCCTTTTTGTACCGGGTTTGGCAATGTTATTTTTAAATAACTTTTATATTGTCTGGCATCCGATTAACCATGGTAGACAAATCAGAGAAACTCTAAATATTATTCGTAGTGTGGTATTCCTAATTCTAGGTAAACAGTTGGAGGATGATATATTTTCGAATTAACTGTGGCTTAGTATAAATTGTCAAAGTGCAAATTACGGGATGTAGTGTATTTCGATAAAATCGATATCATACCTCCCCCTCGTTTTATTTCGTGAAAAGCACACGAAGCATTTGATCTCTCGACGTTGATTTGGACAGTGCAACATTGCCATTGTATTCCAGAAGGAAGGCTGGAGTCCCTCTCAAGTGACGACTCATTCGTGAGTGCTGGGTGTGCATGTGGGGACCGTGGCGGAGGTAAGTCCATTCCGGTGTTGCAGATGTGTTAGAAATTAGAGATGATTCATAATACATAGTATGTGATTTGTTATGAAAGGCATGCTATGCTGTAACTGAGATGTAAGAAAAGCAAACGTGTAAAAGCTAAGATAACAGATAAAATTCAAATATTATGGCAGTATATTGGCATAAGGCACTGTAACATTTAAAAGAATCGATACAACCTGAACAAGATGAACATGTCCAAGATCCCTAACATTGTATGGCCATGGGTTAGTTTGCAGACAACGTGTTGAGCGCTGGCCATCCACCAAGCGGATACATAGACGCCTTGGACGCAGGCCTATTCACAAAGGTATGTATCCCTACAGGCTAGGAAAATTCGTCTAATTTTTTTGTCGTCAGAGGACAACAGAAAATGAAGACCTGGTACTCCACCTAAATTGATAGGTCGTCCGGATTATTTTGACAGTTTAGAAACGAGGAAAGTGTAGGTTGTTAAGGGGGGGGGGGGGGGAATACCAATAAGGAGTCAGGAGGACGACTTTCTGGTCGTCGAGGACACGCGGACACGCCGATTTTCCTACCCGGCCCTAATTTTGCCTCAATGGTTAAGTTGTCAAGGTGATCTCAGGTGATTTCAGTGAATTGTGGCGAAAACAAATATGGCCGAACCTCAGGAGCCTACCTTTTAACCCGGGTTGTGGGGTGTTTGGGTTCTTTCATTGTACTTGGTAAATGCTTGATGTTATGGTTTATTACAAGTCAGAGAGACAAATTGAATGTAAGGAGAATCATTTATCCCCATGATTTCAGCATAGTGAATATGATATAATATTATTTTTATTTATGCAGTTTATCCTAATATAATTGTTTTTTATTTTTTCGTTGCTAGATTCCATTTAAAGTTAACCGCTCTGTGTAATCGATTCATTAACTGGTTCATGACTTTAAATTAAACTGTCGGTATGTACATTTTCAGAAAAGAAGCACCTCTTCCATTGGCTCAGGAAAATCCCGATGCGAAACCGGTGCCAAAGTGAAGCGGAAGAAGACCAAATGTGGGACAAGCTGTGAAGAACATCTCAGGTTGTTATGGCAGACTTTTGACAGTTTCCGGATGGTGATCTAGTTAAACACGGTCGCATCATGATAGTGCTTGTTACCAGAACATTAAAATCTGTATGGCCTGGTCCACCTCCATGGTTGCCTTGTTGGGGGCAGATAATTATCCAGTGTCTAGGTAGAGAGATGTAGCGCGAGTTTAAAGGAGATTTATGTTACATTGTATTGTTCTGGGTTGTTTAAAAAGTAAACATTATTGGTATTTTCTCACGTAGCTGTTTAAGAAATGTTTGCCTTAGCACTTTGGACTTCGGGGATTATGTGCTGTAGACATGGGCATGTTTTAATGTTTGTCTATTTGATTCCGAGGAGGTAGTAACTAAAGTAATACTGTTTCGCCACTGTGTACTTGGACGTTGGGCCTAAGCGTGGAGAAGGAGCTTGTGGCTATTAAATATTTTTTTCGCCTGAATATCTTAAATATGTGTAAGAGGGACGTTACAATTATGTGTGGCTTTATTTTCCCCCGGCACCCTTGTTGATTAACTAATCGTTTAATTCACATAAGTACTTGTTTTTAAATCACTGACCAATTCCTTTATTAACAACTGACATGCAAGCATAGTCAGTAAATCTGTAATCGTTTGTAAGATAATATTGCAGAGTTTACACTGTTATTTCGCAAGACGTACAAAATCATGTATTAGTACTATAGTAAATGCCACTTTTATCTTAGCAAGATGGTAGCAACCCATTTATTTTTTTGCTCATCTTGTAAGTGTGGCCGAATTAATCTTGACCTAAAGAACCAACACCGTTATTTTTTCGGTACCTCGTAGATATTTTAAGAAGTATATTATTCTGATAGATTTGCTCTTACAGGAGGTAATTCATAAAAAATATATATTGTAGGAAGTCTATTGTTCTCACATATTTGGTGTTTTACGACCGGATTGCAAGAAATGTATATGTCACGAAGTATAATGTTAACAGATTTGGTCTTGTGACGAAGTATAATGTTAACAGATTTGGTCTTTTACCACAGGATTAAGCATAACTCACAGCTAGGGTCTTAAGACAGTTATATGTAAAGCGGAATCTGTTCAATAAAAGTTAACTTTGATGAACTCCGATTTATTTCAAGTTTGGGATTAGGAGTTTCCAAAAAAGTTGGTAAATATCTTAAATTAATTGGTCCATATCAACGGAGGCAGAAGTGGTGTTTAAAGGGGTAGTGGTGCGTATGGTTGGGAAATACAATTGGGGAAGCTACGTGGACAATTGTGGACTCGTGACTAACAGTACAACTTTCATTGCTATCGTTTTAATAACGAAGAAATAAATAAACGGTAACAAATTTTGCAATTTTACAATGTTTTTATAAATCGTTAGACACAACAAATACATCAAAGTAGTAGACGAGTGAAATAACTCTTAGGAAACTTCAATATCATAATAAGTTTGGGTCGAATTAATTTATGGTTATTTCAGGTCTTGCCCATTAATCAATTACAGTATTGGCCTTTCCCTGCGGCAACCGATATTTTAATAGGTAGACTGGATGGTGCCTGGGATGACTGGTGCTGTAGAGATCATGTAGTCGGCGTAGCAGGCAGCTGGACACTGGCACCAATTGACTGGAAGTCCGATATCAGTTTCTGAAACGGTAAAACCAAACAATGACTATAAGGAAAGAACACGCAAATGGGAAACCATGTTCTGGTTATAACCAACTTATATTGATAAAGTCACAAATTAGCACCACCTAAGATGTTAGCACTAAGGCGGCTATTATGTGATTAAAAGCTAGATCGACTTAATAATTACACGGAGGTAAACCAATTCCAGCCACAAAAAGCATGATATAACGTTTGATGGGCAAGTGAGCAGTCCTCAGCTGTTAGCTTTTAAGACATTTCAAACTAGTACACGCCTGTTTCAAATTTGCCATTTCCAGTTCCGTTTAAAATTATACATGAGACGCTTATGAATAAAAATCGGCGGAGAGATTCTTACCAAACTTGGTGGGTTCCACTGGCAGGAGAAACTCAAAGCCCAGAAACTCTTCCGGCCGATCGTGGTTCTCTGGGAGGAACACATCATCGTTATCTGGGTTGGAGTTGGTAGAAGTTGAGTCATGCTCCTCACCACCACAAGGTAGCTCGAAGACGTCATCTAGGAAGTATATGCCGTCAAACACCACATCGTCTCCATCGTGTGTGTCTGCCGGGATGGGTTTTTGGGGATGACTCACTGCAGAAGCCGGGATGTTCTCATGGCGGGAGCCAGTGGATGAGGTAGATCCCGAGCGTGAGGACGCTGAGCCTGTGCGAGTAGGTAGGGGAAGCGCCGGTACTGGGGTCTGAGTCTGAGTGGTGGAGCAATTATTACAGCTCCATTCAAAATGACAGCCAACAACAACTAAATATCGGTAAAAGTCTCTTGTTATAAGTGACTGACATTTCCTGTGGCACCACATACCGCAACCGTCACACTGGATCGCCTCCTGTCGGGGGCGAACCTGGTATGAACACACCACACAGGGGTACACCTTCTTAGGTCGCCCAGCCCGTGCCGACGTGGAGGTCTTGACTGAAAGGCTGGTCATCGTTGTCAGAGGAGGTCTGTTGCGAATCTCAGGTAACCAAGAAGTGTACCTGTTCATGTTCACCCCGGGTATTTAATGGAATCCCAGGCGCTCCGCCCACTTGACCAGTCCCCGGGGCGAAGTCGCCTCACAGCCCTGTTCAGGACCAAGAGCGACTCTCATTTTTTGGCAAAGGCGCGTCTAGGACCCTTACCGCGAAGCCCGTGCTCCACACACCTGGAGAGCGACAACAGTTCAAAGGCCACTGGGTCGCGCCCCAAGAGCGGCTCCAGGATGCAGCCTCTTTGAAATGCCCTTCCCCAACCGCCACCGGGGAGAACAGGGCTTCGCTCAAACGGTCGAGGCCGGTGTTGGCCCAGAGCATGAAAGAGTTATGGCCGGGTACCTGGCATGAGTCGCTCAACACCTGATCTCCAGGAACTGTTCGACCAGGTATCTGGTCGTAAGGGTGGTATCTTTTTGGGGTGAGTGGGGGAGGTGGGAGGGGTGGTCATTCGGTTGCAAGTGTGCGCACTCAAGCATTAGCTGGAAAAGTTTACCAAATTTTGTATTGGTAGAATTCAATGTAAAGCCTTAGTCTTCGTAGTGACATATTTCGCCAATCACGCACATCACCAGGATCCGCAAATGGACTCTCGACGCACAATCACTTATTGTGGTACACACGACTTGGGTGAGATAAGCTATCAATGCTTTAACCTAATTGTAAAGTTATTACACCAGGCGTCGTTGTCTGATTTGTTTTGTTTGTAAGTGAACTGATATTCTCTTAGTATAGTATTGTCCGAATAGTAATATTTTTCATTTATTTTTCATCTATTTGTGTGTATATGGGCACTGCGTGTGGGCCCCGCCCCCCTGTCAGTACCTCATCTTATAAAAACATTTCATCAATCAGTCTCAATTGACATCAATAATAATTAATTATTGGGTGTGGGTAGAACAATATCAGGTTCTTGCACGTATTTATTCCCGCATTATCCGCGATTACGTTCAGACCCTCCATCTACACATTCACCTTGGCTAAATATAGATGTGCCTTTACGTAACCCAGCCAAACGCCTATGCCCACGGCTTGTGCCGTGTGGGCACACTTGAGCACGTGACTGATACGCATCGCTAACTTGTAACCATCACAACCAGGTGGTAGTCCCATAAGGCACCCACCCGGGAGAGGGGGATATTCTTAGTTTCGCCATTGAAATGTTCTTTAAATATTTGTCCCTCACTAATAGTTGGCTCGTCTATATACTAGTTGATTTTTTGGCACTAATAAATGATTATTTAAAGAGTTGACTTTCAGAATTGTTTGAGAACACACATGATTAAGCACATAATACTCATTTTGCCGTTAAGGACTAATTTCAAAATAATTTGCACCTCGGGTGGAAATGGAAGTGGGTAGGTGTCCACCTAATCATATCAAGAATTTTTTCGGGCGACAAAATAGAGTGGTATAAGAAACTGTTCATGTGCAGTGTGACCCCCCCCACCCCCCACCCCCACCCCCCGAGAACCCAACCGCGACCCCCCATAACTTGACCTGTGAGTCGGCCCGAGCGACTTGGTGTTTTTAAAAACCTGTGAGTCGGCCCGAGCGACTGGGTGTTTTTAAAGGGGGAGGTGTTGGGTGGGTGGGTGGGTGTGTGGGTGGGTGGGTGGGTGGGTGGGTGGGTGGGTGAACCCAACCGCGACCCCCCATAACTTGACCTGTGAGTCGGCCCGAGCGACTGGGTGTTTTTAAAGGGGGAGGTGTTGGGTGGGTGGGTGGGTGGGTCAGTTACCTTGACCTGGCCTGGATACAATGTTTCGTGCCTTAATTTGCATTTTTGATTAGCGGTCAACACCACGTGACATATTATGACCAATCAGAAAGCGCAATTCACCCTCGGCGCTGGATCCAAACCTACCTGACTTAAGGGTGTGTCCAGTCTTATTCTTGTCATACCGGAGAACAGATACGTCGGAACCATTAACGGCGCCGTGGAATTAAACACAAATCGCAGCACAGAGATTTAAACGTACTTGAACAGGGAGATAGGACATATACGTTTCGCACGCTAAGCAATGGCAGAGGGTGGTTCCTCTAAGGGAACACAAGATGATCAACCTCCGGATTACAGCGAGGATGAGATACCGGAATTCAAGGAAGGCGCCAGGTATCGGACATGGGCTCACCTGTGGACAGCAGCGCAGAGATACGCCGTGCGCCGCAACATTGTGTTTTCCAAAGGTAAGCTAAATTTCATTTGGGGGTATAACATTTTTAACCAGTGGGTTTGGTGCAGCCGTTGGTGCTTGAACGCATACCTTAAGTCGGTGGTATTGTATATGTTCAACTACAATTCTAATCTACGCTTAACTTAACTTTCTAAAAAAATTCGCTGTTATGGCGGATACAGGTCGCCCTGGGTCACGCTGGGCTAACTAGTAAGATGCGATACTTTGCTAAATGTCGTGTACAGGCATTTATATTGTATGAGTCGGATATCTCAAGTGCCAAAATGAGAGGGGGTGGGGTATGGGGTGGAGATAAAACCAGAAGGACTCTGTTACTTGCCGAGACGATCTGTAACAATGGTGGTGTAATTTTACCCCAAGAATCTGAATTGGGATGGTTTTATGATTATTAAACAAACAGTTATTTACCTCATTCTTTCTTTTCTGTGCTTTTGCAGAGAACATGAAAAAGGTCGATAATCTGAACGCCAAGTTGCAACCTCACCATACCAGGTACCCTGAGGAGTTTGTTTACGCAAGTGGAACCCTTGCCTGCAAACATCATGGGGTGACACGAATGACGGGCAACTACGAGCGACCAGAGCAAAGGTAAGATGTTTGGGGGTTATGAAAATGGGTCCGTAGTTAATTTCCTTAAATTGCATCGGATAATATATTGCATTAATTGCTCCGGTGGACTAGATAGGGGGGTGGGTGGTGTTAAAATGATTGTTACAGGGATGCGCAGGTTTGTCTCCAACCTACCCTTTGTGATTGAGTTTTTGCACCGTCGGTAATAACTACACTGACTTACTTGTTTGTTCAGGAGTATACAGCCAATGACACTTTTATTAATAACTACACTGATATAGAAGTTGTGCAGATGACGTCACACCATACAAAAATAGCTGGCCGCCATATTGATGATCAATTTATTTTCAATATTATCATAAATTTGTGAACATTTAGAACAAATACTTTTGCTATATTTCATAAAAACCAAGTCGTTCAACATCCTCACCCTGTAGAATTTTGAATTATGAATTAATTCCACAGCCACGTGGTCATGATCACCACGTGGTGATCACCAAAAAGTGATCACGTGACCTCATCTGCACAAGGTCTATACAGCCAATTCAGTACTCGAAAGGCCCGGACACCGACCCTACAGTTGAGTTGAGTTTGGGTCAGTTGGTGTATGTGTCATGGGGTTACGACTGTTCAGTTGGGCTTATTCCCGACGGATTCGTCGGGTCGGGAATCATGAGATGTTGAAGATTAACAAGTCAACTGTCGGGTCTGTATGGCTAGGTAAATTCCTGACCTGATTTATACATATATCTTCTTGCAAATACAGTGTACATCTACATGCAGCATGTAATAGGCTTTACAATGGTATATTGTTGGTATATTGTTTTTTTCCCTCCGACCATTATGTATGTATAAACGGGGTAAAATGGCCTAAACCTTTGTAAACAGAAGAATATCCTATTTTTCTCTGTATGAGTACACAAAAAATATTTACCAAAAAGCAGGTACATTAATATATATTTCTCTGAATTGTTATCCTGAATGTCATCAGCAGTATAGACTGTTTACCTATGCACTATGTATCTCTGACCAAATAGTTGTTTTGTGTGGCACCCCCTAAAACTATCCTTACGACTGTTCAGTCCCCGACAATCCATTCGGTTTGACTCCCCACGATCGAGTTGGTATATGTGTCCAGGTCTTTAGCACTGGCGGATCCAGAGATTAGAAAAGGGGGGGGGGGGGGGGGGGGGGTGCGCCATTGGAAACATTTTTCCTTCATGACTTTTTGGCCGAGTTTTACATTAAAAAAATGCACAATTTTCCCAAAAATGGGAGGGGCGCATGTTTAGGCTATATTTCCGCTGAGGATGTGTTGTAATGTTTCACTTTTGCTGTCCCCTCGCCTTCCCTCCCCTCCCCACCACTCTCCTCCACTCCCGTCCCCTCCCCTCTCCCATGCCCCTACTAGTCTTAAAGCTCACCCGAAAAGAAACGTTTCAATATTAAGATAGCCACCTATAACACTTTGTTAATGCTTCTTTTAATGTATTATGCATTTGCAAAAGTCAATGTATGTCCAAAATAGCTTTAATGGTTATTTTTGTAAATGAGAAGCCAGTCTCACAAATATAGTGCGAATCTGCAAGAGGCAAGCATAGGCAATGCTAATGACGTCATGTGAGGCACTGGTAATCCACTATAACTTATAGGCAAAATAATTTTGCATGTAAATAAATAAATATGAGTCAAAACGACATGTAACTCTCAGAATTTATAGATATATATGTGTTTTACTCACATATATTTTTACCTTAATTTTCTGAAGAGAAGTTTTAGGCTTATGAATTTTGAAAGATGACCCTTGGTCCCGCACCAGTAAGGCCTGATGCCTCCCCTTACGTCACAACCCATTGTTTACATGAGCCCACACACAGGGAGGTGTGAATAGCCCAGTCTACTGACACCATCTATTACTGCCTATTTTTAGAAGGCATTGTTTAGTAAGGAACCTCTCCTCTCACATATAACCAATCTAATATATTTAGATCGTTTATTATTGACCAAAATTGTCTTTTCGCGTCTCCTTTAACTATGGCCCGGTCACATACAGAGACTAAAGTAAAATGAACCTTTTGAAGATTAAAGACTTGATAGTCTTGAGTGTTTAGTAGGATTAAGGTTATCAGATTATCCATTTATGCCTTAGTTAAGTTTTTTAGACAAAAAAACAGGTAACTTTTTCTCATTTTTTGTCAATTTTTACAACTTCATTTTCTAGACTGCTTACAAAGAAAAATAGGTCCTTAATAGAAAATCTGAGACACTGTTCCCTCTATATGACTATTATCTATATGTAAGCAAGACATAGTATGGGTTACCCTTAATAATTGAGTGAGATATTTGAGTTCAAAAAAATAAAGTATTAAACACGATTTTCACATTTCCGATCAATTTCTATTCCTATTTTAAAACCCATATTTATATTTAATTTTTATCTATCAAAAAGTATTTCAACTTATATCAAATCATATGTAATCGACATTAAGATCCGCCCATGTTTAGGCTATATCAAAAATTTAGACATTCGACATCAAAAAACCTGTATTTCAACTTATATCAAATAATATGTAATCGACATTAAAATAGATAGTAGGAATTAATTAATTATTCTACAATTTTGCAAGACCTGCGAAATGGTCACAGTAGTTACCTTCCTTTTAGTCTAGGCGTGCAACCAGATGTCGCTTCACATTTTTTAGAACCCCATTGACATTTCTACTATTTAAAATGTACCAAACGCATAAACATCACGTTATTGCATATTCTCTCTGACAATATAAAGCACAGAAAAATAGATTAGGAAGTGACTCAAATAATGGTCGGGAAAAATGAAAATTGAAAATGAAAAGGAAAAGGAAAAACCATAACCATAACCCTGGGAAAAAGGAAAATTTCAATTTTTGTGACTATTTGTTGAACGAAAGATTTCTCACTTAATATTCCAAAAAACTACTTCAAATTTTAAAAATGCAGTAATAAGTAGATGAAAAATTGGAGACACCCTTCCCGCGACAAGAACCTTAAGAATATACACAGACAATTTGAATATTAAGGTAGATATCACTGTTCACAAAATAAATGTGATAAAATGAACTTTTAATAAATAATTTTAATCATATTTGGATCAAAAGAATTATGAATATATCATCTTATACAGAAAAATATAAGCTTTCTAAAAAGGTATTATATGTCACCAAGCCCCATCTTTTCGATGCTTTAACAGTTACAGAATAGTTAGAGCCGGAGGCAGAGTGCCAGTTGAATTAAATGCTGTAAAGTGAAGCACAAAGAAACAAGAAAAAGACGAAGATATTCCGGTCTGACCAACAAGTGGTCTTTAAAAGAGGTGGTCTGCTTAGTGAAGTGGTCGTTGGGTGGGTCTCTACTGTATGTTCTAACTAAGTCAATTTCCTGGGGCAAGGTATTGTACGGAGAAAACGTTTCCATCGGCTTTACGAACTTTTGTTCGTTGACCATATTATATCTTATTATACAAATGCTATATCGTATTATGTATCTTACATCATTATATATAAAACCATATAAAACCATGGGGCAAACACGCGCCGACTTCAAAGGTTGGAGCTTCAACAAATTATGTAATGAATGGATTCACACCGGGAGCGCGGACCTGGGAGTGAGCACCAAGCCATGCGGACACGCCCCTCTCTCGCAACTCCCCACGAGTCTCGCTACGCGCCGCTAGTTATACTTGTATAATACGTTCTTGGTAGGAGGAGGGGGGGCGGTGGGGGTGGTGGGGGCTACTTGCAAACATGTAAATTATTGGTTTAAATATCTTTTTGTCCTTTGGTCACTTTCATACATATATCTTTGCTGAAGCGAAGCCGAGAGATCTTAATCACATCATGGAGACTAAAATAAAACTAACTTTACTCTCTTTGTTGACATACAACATCCCGGGCGGGAAGTGACAGACTTAGAACAGGAGATTTGAAATAAAAAATGTGAGCGGTCTAGACGGGCTGTGGGGGTCGGGGGTCTGTTGGTAAAATCACTGGGCATGGGTAAATAACCTGCAGCCCCATCATGCATGGTCATTTCTCTATCTGTAGGCACTGAGCACGGACCTAAGATGGACCAAGGACCACTCGGAACTCTCTTTGGATTACCCATTTCATATCCTGTTCATTTTTAGTATTCTCACTTTGAGTCTTAACCTATCTGTAGTTGATTTTTTTCAGCAGCATTAATAAATTATTGTTTTGATTAATTCCTTTACTTAAGGATCCTGGATGTGTATATTATGCGGGATGTATGTTTTGATTATGCATTGGAAGTCGAAATTCTTTTGGTCGATTATTTGGTGTATATCAGGGCCTTGATTCCAGTGCCATCGAGATTGTAGAGAAGTAATTATGTATGTGACTTCGTTTTTCCTTTCATAGAGAATCACCATAACAATCCTGGGTCTCCAGTGGGCTCCAATGTCAGACTTTTTTTGTCGAAATATGTGGGACGTAGCAGTCCAAACAACGGACATGTGCGACAGTCACTAGTTATGTTTATAGGCCTGATGGTTATATTAGGCTACTGTTTTTTGTTAGTGTCAGCTGCATAATTCATTTATTATTTTCTTACTTCCAGTATTTCAGGACTGGTATTATACCAAGTGCATATTGGCTTATTTTGTCAAGTTTATTTTTCTTACAGAATTGAAAGTGCTCCTTACTTATTAAATAATGGATTGATTTCCGTGTACAGGTCTATCGCCCTCCCATCCCCTTTCCCGCCCCTACCCTCCCCTTCCCCCTCCACCACCCCCGCTCATCCCCTGCCGAGCGCCTCCGAGCAGGTCAGCCTTTGAAACCAGGGAGGAAACGGGCGGGATATACGACCCTTAATGCTGGCTTCTGTTTCGCTGAATTCAAATATAACGATCTAAGAGAGGAACATGTCCCACATACATCCTGTTCTAGTACAAAAATGATAGAGATCAGCCCCACTTTATAGAGTAGTGACAAGTATAGCCACATATTGTATGTTTGATAACCGTGATTAAGTTCCTGGCTATTGTCCCGGGAACTGGGCTCTCATGCACCAGATTAAATAACATAATCTAAGCCATTAGGGGTGATGTCTTCCATGTGCAGGACTTACAGATATGGGCGTTATTTAATCTAAAAAACAATATTCTATGTTGCAGTTCAATCAAAATCGAGTGCCCATGTGCGGCGAAAATTGGATGTTCCAGGATGGGAAAATACCTACAGATCAACAGTTTTAACGAGAACCATAATCACAAGGTCAATCGTCAACGCTTCGAACTATACCCAGAGGTAGGTTATATCGAAATTGAGTTTGGTTTACTGACTTTTACATATCCGACGAAAGTAATAAAAGTAATAAATCAGACATTTCTAGACAGTGGAAGAGTGAACAGAATGATATACGTTCATCCATATCAAAGAGGAGGGTAATTGTTTCTGTATTTACACCTCCCATTGTATACTGTATCCCAAAGTGAAAAGAAATGGAGAATTCAGTACCCTATAACCTTATTACCCAATTTGCCTATTACAATGACAGCTCAGAAAATAACTGTAGATAAAAATAGTGATCCCGTATTTTGTTAATGGAACACGAGATTTCTCACAACGTTCATCAGCGTGGTTGTGCCTCATTCTTTAGATGGAACAAGAGATTTCCTGAAAAAAGTCAATGTGGGTCGTGAACATTTCATGGAAATTGGGTGTATGATTTACATACTATTTTTCAGAACCGGCGCCTGAAGGATGACTACTTCTACCAAGCAAAGAAACTGCTCTCCTGCAACGTCTCCTCATCACAGATTGCACAGTATATAACTGAAATGTCGGGGAAGAGAGTCTTAAGCAGGGATATACGAAACATACGAGTGGTGACTGACTCACATAACTATGCTTTTGTGGAGGGCTTTGATCAGATCCTTGCAATGGAGCCTGGAAATGAGGGGTGCATGTGGGAGGATGAAGAGAGGGACGTAGACATGATCTACTTCCAGTCGGCTACGATGAAAAGGAACCTGGCAAAGTTCCCAGAACTTCTCATTATGGACACCACACATAATATGAACAACAAAGAAATGAAACTCACGACCATAATGGTCATCGACAATTACAATCGAGGTCAAGTTGCAGCCCATGCCTTAATGGCAAACGAATCAAAGGAGATGATGGTCCGATTTCTCAAGCACTTTGTGGAGTGTAATGGAGACGAGCTGACAAGGACGAAGCTGATGATAGTGGACAAGTCGACATCAGAAACCAGGGCCATCGAGGCGGTGCTCCCCAACATACCAGTACATCTTTGCCTGTTCCACGTGAAGAAGGCCCTGTACGGTCAGCTGGCTGGTAGGCAATTGAACAAGAGGTATAAAGCCGAGTTGGAAGATTTGATTGACGATATCGTAGATGCACACACCAGAGAGGAATTCGATGAGGCCGTGGAGACCCTGTTCGAACAAGAAGGTATTGCTGACTACCTGGGATACTTTAACCGTGAGTGGTTGAAATGTAACCATGTATGGGCACAATACATGCGGAAAGGCCTACCCACAATGAATACTCGCACGACAAATCACTTGGAAAGCTTCCACCGCCATATAAAGGACCAGGTACCCCCGAATGCGACCCTGTACAACTGTGTGCTTCTCATGTACAAGTACACGCAAAGGAAAGAGGTGCAGGAGAATGCGGAGGAGATCATCCGGGGAATGAAGTACTCGTACAATGCAACAGACAGATCACCAACAGCCCAGAGATTGTACCTTGTGTACACTAAAGCAGCGGCCAGGAAAATGCTCGCAGAAAAGGCTAAGTTGAAGGACAAGGATATCAAATTTCGCCTCACAGAGCTCCCAGACGGAACCTTCATAGTGATGGAAAACAAACAAGAGTATGTGGTTCAGATGGATGAGACTCGGTTGAAGTGCTCCTGCACTTTTCAACAGGACCAACTTTCGGTATGTCGCCATGGGTTTTTCATTATGGCCCAGCAGGATTGGGCACTGAACTGCAACTGGGTTGCACAACGTTGGCGCCAAGATTATGACATGCGACACTCTAGTGTCACAACTGGAGTTGTGCCGGATACACAAAGGCCGGTACCTTCTACCGCACCGTTGCGATTCAACGAGTCCATGGGAACCCTAACAAAGATCGGGAACCTGTTCTCGGTGGCGGGGAATGATGAGTTCCGCCACCATCTAGCAAACCTGATCAAGTACTGGAAAGCTTGGTTGGCCGGAAAGTTGGTGAGAGTTCTTGTCGGAAATGAGGAAGCTGAAAACACACATGAAAAATCGCCACCTCCAAGGAAAACTGGTGCGAAAAGGAAAAGGAATGCAAAGGGAAAGACGATGGGAAATGAAGAGGAGGACGACGACGATCACCAAGATAGTGGTCAGAAAAAAAAAACACGGAAAAGGCGGCGAGTGAGAGTAATTGAGTCAGATGACGAGGAGAACGAAGGACCTGTGGACGAGGTTCCAGAAAATGAGAGTCCGGCGGATAACATGTCCAACAACGCAGAAATGGAGGAAACCACAGAACAGGGAGGGGAACATGATAACGTGACAGACAGTGGTGGAAGGAGAGCGCCCTCTGAAGATGGCACAGACATTTCTGGTGATGGGTTGTTACAGGATGATTTGGCAAGAAACACAGAATGGGAGGGTGAAAATGAGTCATGTGACAATAGCGAGGGGACAGAAGCAAAAAACATGGAAGGGGAAGCACTTTCTGACACAGAATTGTTACCAGAAAAGTCAAAGGAGCAGCAGTACCCAGACTGTGATCCTGTGGGCACAGGAAGCACAGAGGGCGGATTTATTAGGGAAGACGACTTCAGTGATACTGGAACATTGACTGACGAGGGGATCAAAGGAGCGAGCGTGTTGGAGGAGAAGGGTAACATGGCAGGGAACGTGCACGAGACTGAGGGTGGCTTCATTAGAGACGGGAACCACAAAGACATGAAGAAAGCCGGCGCGAGTATGAATGGAAAGCCGTTCGAGGAGGTGAAGAAAAAAAGTACAATGAACGAGGACACAGAACCCAGAGAAGGAGAAGAGCAGATGGGGGCAGGCACCTTGTTCAAAAACGAGGATGAACCACGTGGGGCGGCAGACTTGAAATTGGGTAACGCGCCAGAAAAAATGGATGACCAGGAAAACAACCCTGTAAAAAACAAGGACGAACACAAGCAGTCGGGGAATAGGGACGACACTATTGATGCGGATGATAACACAGCACAATGTCCTGAACAAGATGGTAATATGCGCAGTGAGGATGTAAGCAAAGATCATATTTCAAGTGGTACGGGAAAGGGGAAAGAAGACCCAATTAAAACACAAGTCCATGAAGAATCCGACAGACCAGAACGCCCGACTGAGGAGAGAAAGGGCGACGAGGACACAGATGGAGAAGAGGAGACAGAAAAAATAGATGATTCAGACACGAAGTACTTTGTGGAGGAGACCGATGAGGAGGAGGAAAGGGATACAGAAAAAGGTTCAGAAGTGGAGTCCATGGTGGAGACGGATGGGGAAGAGGAGCGAAATACAGAAGACGGTTCGGGAGTGGAGCCCATGGTGGAGACGGATGGGGAAGAGGAGCGAGATACAGAAGACGGTTCAGGAGCGGAGCCCATGGTGGTGACGGATGGGGAAGAGGAGCGAGATACAGAAGAAGATGCGGGGGTGGAGACCACAGCCGAGGGGGAACAATCGGGCAACTTAAACGACACAGTTCCAGGGGCAAGTGTTAACAGAGGAGATGGTCCTTCTCAGGATAGTGGAGACAGTGAGAAGGAAGTGACCTTCAAACCCAGAAAACACACGAAGGTGGTAATTCTGGACGCGGCCGGTAAACGTGTATACCGGGAGGGAGGAATTTCTTTCCAGAGGACCCTTTTCGAACGTCCACCACTGAGGAGAGTGAAGAAAAAGAAAGGTACTTATGTAAGAGTAAAGGACCGGCCAATTGATGCAGATGACACGAGTGGCAAAGGGAAATCTAAATCAAAGGGCAAGGCGAAGGGAAAGGGAACATCGCGGAAGGGGAAAAAAGAGAGTGTGAGGGCTAGTGATCCCGATATGCCAACAGAAGTGAGTGGTGAAGACTCTGATGAAAGTATTACTGAAGAACAGGGAAAGGTGGGAAAAGGACGGAAGCGAGGCCCAAAAAAGCCAAGGAAGGGAAGCCTTGGAGAGAGGAGACGCCGAAGGGAAGAGTTACTAAAGTCACCTGAAAATGAGGAAGAAGCTGCTACAAGGTTGCGGGTTAAAAGGAAAAAAAAAACGGAGCCGGAGGAGTGGCCATCGCCGGAGAAAGAACCAAGAGCAAGACGAGGCAGGAAGGACACAGAAACAGAAAACGCACAGACTATGAGTGATGAACGGGTACCACCTAGAGGTTACCGAGATTCCCAAGTGTATGCCTTCCTCAGCAGACACGGACCGGGACAACTCCGAAACCTGTTACATTCAGTGGAAAAGCTCGAGGTGCCAACAGAAAGCAGCGATGATCCCATAGTTTCCTTAGAGGAGGAATTGACTAGGAGGGGTGACGACCACACCGATACAATCAACGAGGCTAGGGCCAGCCTAAATCTGATTATGAGAGAACAACTAGCCAAACACACTAGGGAGAGACAGAAGGAGATTGCCCACATCATGGCCCTGCTAACTACTCATGCATTCATAAAACAGATGCATATCGTTGAGGCAATCCCAACGTTGTGGCCGGTGCCACACCTGCCTAATTGCAAAGCTAACGACTTGGTGAAGCCTAAGCTGCGACTCCGGGATTTGAGAAAGTATAGCATAGGGAACAATACCATAACGATCGCGGATCTCAACAACCTCAACAGGGGAGAATGGCTGTGTGACAATGTGAGTTAATATTTGATGAAATACTCTATTAATGAATGTAGGTGTAGGACTTATTCAGTATACATTAAGAAATTCAAAGTCTGTTACTCAAAGTATTGACCTTCGATAACTTTTATCAACCATGGTCTTTTTGTATGGCCTTGCCTTCTGACTTCATTTCCTTATTGTGTTTGTGCTGCAGGTCATCAACATATACTTGGGTTATTTGGCGCAACAGGAGAACCTACTAAATCCCAAGACCGTCTTCATGATGCCCAGTCAGACGGCGCAAATGTGGGCAAGAAGCAACTACCGCAGCATATTCACAAAGGTAGTACAGTAAACCCTTAACTATTATCAGATACACAATGACGACAGGTGACACAGGGCTAAACAAATTGGGTGCCCGGACGCCAGGGACAACCAGAAAATATGTCCCCATGTCATTCCTGAAGTTTTTTGTCTTGCAAAATTGTAAATCTTGAAAATTTATTAAAATGAACTAATAAAAGCGTTATGAATTACATTTAACATTTGGCAAGTTTTCCACAAGGAAGCATCTGGACATCGAAGTTTAAAGCCGGGCAACCAAATGAGAAGCTTTATAAATTATTTGTCGAGCCCTGCGGTGAACAGAAACAAATTTTTTTTTGTAGATATGATCAAGATAAAAATGTTTTCGGCGACGTACATGGTGCAATGCACAATTTTGGTACGTTTTTCCAAACGTCTATGTCTTAAGAGAGGAGCTTATAGGGGAAGGTAAATTATGCCTTATTAATCTATTTCAGATCCCACTTATGGAGTACAAGTGGGTGATGCTACCAGTGAACCCAGGTCATCACTGGTTCCTGATGGTGATGAACATGGAAAACCTAGAGGTGACCATCTACGATTCGCTCAGCAGCTTACCACGAATCAGGACCTGGACACAACGTTGGATGTAAGTGCATTTTTAGCGGCAGGTAACAGGAATGGAAACGTCTCAATACAGTATATAGTATAGAGGCAATATTTACTTGATGCTAAAGAAAGATAATTGAGTGGACTATGGCTTCCGCGGTCAGATTGCCAACGGATAATTCAATAATGTAATAACAATTGGTCTTTGATAATTTGAATGAGCATGGGTATACTAACAATAATAAAGCTTAGATGCAGAGACTTTGTTTCATATTATGTTAAAACAAATGATATTGACACTTTTTTGATTTTTTGATATATTGTAGGCGCTTCATTGCCGCTAGAAACAAGGCTTTGGGTGAAGCACAAGGAAATTGGACCGTAAGCGAGAGACAGTCGAACCCCCAGCACGATGGAGACAGCTGTGGCCTATTCACCTTGATGGTGAGTTTATTGCCGGGATGAGATCGGTGAATGTAGAAGGGGTGGGGGGGGGGGGGGGGGCGGGTGTGTGTTTGGTGTGACTAAACGCGATTAACCCTGTCATGAACTGCAAAATATTAAGCTACGAGTAAGAACCATATGGATTCTTGAAACAATGCGAGCAATACATAAAAATTGTAAGTCTGAAAAAATTGATAATGTAGCCAAGAATTTTCAATTATCCTATTCATTTCAGAATGCGACGGCCATCCTGCGAGGGATGCGCACTGAAACCATGCGAATGGGGCATGCCAAGAACTTCCGGGTGCATGTGGCAGCGACGATAAAGGAAGAGATGCACCTGAGCAAAGAGCCGGTGTGCGAGATGCCGGATTGCACTGGAGTGGAGACTGATGAGGATGGGCCGCCACCAATGCAGAACTGTGACAACTGCGGAAAATGGGCGCACTTGCCATGTGGCGGATTAAGGGAGAAGCCGCATCACCTTCAGCATTGGTGCTGCCCGTATTGCGTTGAATAAGTACAGCAGGGAAACGTAAGGGGACTACAAGCCAGAAGGGAGGAAATGAAAGAGATGTGATTTAGTATGTTAGTATATATGTATTGGAAATCGCGGGTACAGCATGAAATGTAAACATTCAATTCCCAATATGGAAGTGAGAGGAGTATAGTCACATTTAACAAGCTTAAATATATGATGTTCTGAGCAATAAATGATATTGATCGAATATTACTTGGGTAACCGTAGAAGCTGAAATTCAACCATGAAAGTCGCTAAAGAAAGTACGATTTTTAAATTCGTACACGTCGAAAACTTCAATTGAACCTATTTTTGAATGCAAAATGGCAATGTAATACCAATGCGAGTTATATCCCTTGTAGAGCGTGTCAGGTTCTTAACTATATTTGTAACGAAGCAACCTGAACAGAAAGTGAATTGGGCTGTCTACGGAGGCCACCAGGTGACGCTAGCAGTCGGCGCTGGTTTTTCTTTTTAGTTGCAATAAAAGTTTGTAATGAAATTGTAAAGAAAACAATGATTTGTAATGAACATTGCGGAGCTAGATGGACTGAAATGTATTAAATTTCATGTAACACAATTGCCGGATACTGATGATGTTAGGTTGACAACGTTGGATACTTTGATAATTGAGCGAACCCAACGATTTGGATGCCATGACTGTGTATGTGTCTCGACCACAGCATAGTCTTATTATTTAAGGCATGGCAACCGACCCTTTTTATTTTGACTGATATTGACTGAGTGAATAAATACTATCTCACACCATATTTTGTGTAGAAATTGTCTCTTCTTTGGTTATTACCGCAGCAAACACAAAAGACATCGATTCAGTTGTGTAAAAACAAAGAATTTTAAATAACATTATATAATTGTAGTTCAATTGTAACTCAGACGATAATCACAATGAGCCAATAGGACGACAGATAAATTAGGTAAATTACGCGAATAAAACTTACATAAGCCAGAAATGATGACGCTTATTGGAGTCCCGCGCAGATAAGTCTAGCTACCCGGCGCGGGGTCAGTGCATTACCTATGTTAACTAGTTACGTTGCCAACAGTGGCCACCAGGTGCCTCTAGCGGATGGCGGGGAGACAATGCTTTTGTTTGTTTGGCGCTTTACGGAATTATATTGGCAGGCTGATGGTCAAGACCGCAAGGGCCCGCTTTTAGGGAATTCTGAGACAATATTTTAATTATTACTATTAGGTTTACTCGGGTCTGCAAAGGAGGGGGGGAACCGCAACATTAATACCAAAGGACGTCGCTTGGTGACGCTAGCGTACGGGCGGTCTTTGTTCCTCATGCATTGGTGCTAATAAGAGGCCAATATTATTAATAATAATTTGTAGTCTGCAAAGGAGGGGGGGACCGCAACATGAATGCTAATAAGAGGCCCATCTTAATAGTAATTTGGAAAGAACATATACTTGGATAATGGGTTTGACATACAAATTGGGCTCCATAAGTCGATGTCTATGAAGGCCGCCAGGTGTCACTAGCAGACGGGGGGGGGGGACTTTTTTGTAATGAACATAGTTAAATGTGGTGCTGTTCCCATACAAATAGGTAAGGAACATGATTTAAAGTGATGCTGTTCGGATACGTATTACAGAAGGTTCGAAATATTCGTACTGAACACCTGTATGGAGACATCTGTTCAAATACAAATCGGTATATGGAGGACATTTCCTAAAACGGTAAACCCCGCGTAGTTAACACCACTTATATCCGCGACTTCGAAATATCAGGGGGTTTAGTACCGCGGATATAGAACTACCAACATACGCGGATGACCGCGTATATAAAGTACCTTCCGTGCGCGACTTCGAGTTGGGGTCCGCGTATATAATTATCTCGACACACGCGGAAGCACTCCCGCGTAGATAATCTTTGTTACAATGCGCGGGAACGGGGTCCGCGTAGACAAGGAATTATATATACGCGGTACCGAGGGGGTGAGGTCCGCGTGCATAATTGCTCCCCTGGGTGCCGTCGTCCTCTTCTTCTCGGTGCTGTTCACCACGCTGGCCCGCGATACGCTGTCTCCGGGGATGGCCAGCCTGGGTGTCAGCTACGCCATACAGGTAACACTACAAGTGATCCAGGATGTAAAGCAACATCAATGAGGAGAACTAACATCCTGGGCCTTTGGGTACCAGTCATTGGTTATCAGTGTACTCAAATGGTGCATATCTAACCCCCATGAAAATGGTTCCATGCCAAAATATATATCTTAATTTGAGATGTGATCATGTTATTGTAAGAACCATTTCAATAAGGACGGGGCTGAACACATCCCCAATTAATTCTCATTGTTTTCGTTGGATTGACAGATAATGATTAGTCTTGGCGCTACTGTGAGGATTGCATCAGAACTTGACTCTTACATGGTGTCGTTGGAGAGAATCGTTAAATATATGCACATAAAATCTGAGGTAAATAACACTTTGGTTTTCACCCTGCCTGTATTAGTACTGCACTAAACTCTCAACTACTGAACCTCTATCGCCCTGAGGTATCATAATACAATACGAAGTACCACGGAGGGGGGGGGGGGGGGGGGTCGTCCGAGGGTGGCCATACAGCCCATAGGGGAATGTCACAAACCGAGGGCGAAGCCTGAGGTTTGTACAATCCCCATGGGTCATACAGCCACCCAAGGATGACCTCTTAGGAACTTCCTATTTTTATCACTCAAGGATTACTCAAAATATGTGAAAACTCCTGAAAACAAGGAGTGTACAGTGCGCGGTACGTACAGCCTGGCAATATGCACCCCCCCGAATACGCACCACTCATGGGCAGAGCGGGTGTTTAATGTTTATACCGGACAGTGTACCACTGACTACTTTGACTATTTTCCAGGCATCATGGCACATGGAAGAAAACCAACCACCAGCCTCATGGCCTGATCTGGGGAAGATTCAGTTTGTTAATTACAGTACCCGATATCGGCCAGGGCTCGACTTAGTTCTTAGAAACATTAACTTCACTGTTCGGCCTGGTGAAATGGTACGTTAATAGATTCCTGCTGATTATACTTGAACAATCTATATTTTGTGAAGTATGGCGTATATTGGAAGATGGCGCACGTAACAAGAAAGCTTACCCAAAACTCATTATAATATTATGCAAGGCCAGAATAGAGTAACTTTAAGTTAAAAGTTGTATAACCTATTAAAGCTTTTTTCATAGCAACTTCAATTTCAATTATAATCATTTGAACCAATTGTACACTAACTTCGAACTTTTCAGGTGAATTATGATATAACTTGTAATAGTTATGTTGTTAAACATGTATTACATACAATATCAGTAATATATTTATTCATCAGCTTGGGATAGTTGGTCGGACAGGTGCTGGGAAAACATCGTTGTCTCTGGCTTTGTTTCGCATTATAGAGGCAGCGTATGGAAATATTCTCATTGATGGTCGCTTGGTATCTGATATGGGTCTACATGATTTTCGGAGTAAGATTGCCATCATCCCACAGGTACGTTGTAAGCTAAAATATAAGTAGATGAAATTCTTCTGTAGATCACGAAATTTGTTTATAGATTCTTTGTTAATTGTATTTATTCAAACCTCATGCTATATAATACAGGGCATATACAGGATTTACAAAAGGGGGCTCAGCATATAGGCTAAGTAATACAATTGTGTTCATTGCCCCCTCTTTTTGAAGTTAAAGGGTCCATAAAAAAAGGGGGGGGGGGGCAGGATCCCCTGGACCCTCCCTGCATCCGAACCTGAAATATTTTAATTAAATTGGTCTTTTATTACATCATGGCAAACTCCTGGGCAGTGGTGGGCAAAAATATCAATGGGTAATCCTAGGTTTTAAATCAGCACATTTCAAGCAGTAAAGTTCCTCATCACGATATGATATTTAATAACCAGCCATTTAGCGTATCAATAATCATGTTATCTACAGATTTGTGACACAAAGGACTACATTGTTAACATATTGATAATTTGTTTCATCCAATCAGGATCCTGTAGTGTTTTCTGGTAGCCTAAGGCACAACCTAGACCCATTTGACTGTCACAATGACGATGACATTTGGCAGGCTCTGCGACAGGCCCATTTAAAGGACTTTGTGACTGGTGATAATGTTGGTCTAAACTTTGACTGCGGAGAGAATGGTGAATCCCTAAGGTACCCTTTGACAGCATAGACTTCTATACATTGCTTGTGTGAAGATTTTCAGTAATTATGATTTTGATATCTCAATAATTGTATATCTTTATTTTGTAATGAAACATACAATTTATGAGCCAAGTGTCTTCTGATATCATATATATGCTTTTTGAAAGGAAATCCCAAATCAAAATGGTTTCTCCTTCATAGTATATATATGAGGCATTGATTTATTATGTCTGCATCAAGACAGTCAGGCAGAGTTAGGAAACAATATTTCAGAGTTTAGTGTAAGGCAAATTTCAGAGTTTAGTCTAAGGTACTTTTGTGCAAACTTTTGACCAGTGTTTAGGTTTAAGATTATGTTTTTGATAAATTTTTGAAGGTGATAATAGATTTATTTTAAATTCAGCGTGGGTCAGAGACAGTTGCTATGCCTGGCCCGTGCTCTGCTGCGGAAGTCCAAGATTCTTGTCTTAGATGAGGCCACAGCAGCCGTGGACTTTGAGACAGACTCGCTGATTCAGACGACCATCAGGGAGAAGTTCAAATACTGCGCTGTGCTCACTGTGGCCCATCGGATACATACCATACTGGATTACGACAGGTAAAGTGCCATGTATTTTCTTTTCTTGTAAATAAATCAACAGAAAAAGCAGACAAGAGGTATACAGCAGAAACTGATAAAAATTGCAGTGAATCTATATTCATGAAGCGTTTCAATGAAGTAATACTTTTTATGATCAAAGTCGTGTGTGTTGCAGGGTAACATTTCCAGATCAAGTTTTCACTGTGAAAGATCTGCATGCACATGCACAGAGACATGCACAGAGACACAATTAATTGAAAAAATGTTCCATCATTTGACTATTATAATAGGTCAAGATTATTATCATTATTAGATTTTAAGAAATTGAATGTTATATTTTAAAACAGCAAGTAGGGGTCTAGATTTTTTTCTTTTTCTTTCCAGAATCATGGTCTTAGACAAGGGACAAATAGTAGAATTGGATTCACCAGAAAATCTACTGTCAGAGAAGACTTCCATTTTTTACAGCATGGCAGAGAAGCTGGGAAACTGAGAAAACTGTGCAATTTGAACATTTGTATCAAATAACATAACAATGTATATATTGGGCATAACAATAGTTATAGCTAACCCTAAACACCTTATTCTAATAGAGGAGATATTTAGACGTGTATGGATTCAAACACGTTACCGAAAGTCGGACAGCTAAATGTTAAGGAAAATGTTTGGATTTTAAACACTTGTTCTGAAAATATAATTACTGACACTCTACCAATAAAACTGAATTCAGTGCTAGCAATGTTTCAGACTTCTGTTCTGTTTCACAAAGTACGGATCGATGAGAAGCAAAATTTGGCAAAACCCATACTGATAGAGACATTGTGTTTATCAACCAAGAACATGCGTTGTTCTAGGAGGTAGATTTGAATTATGTGAAAGAGTATAGCTGACGTACATACATATCTGTCCCAACAGCGATCACTTTGAACGAGTAAACATTCCCACCGTTTTACAATGCTCCACAGGTGATGCTGATGTGGTCACCCATATCTACCTTTAAAGCTTCGTTTGACTCTTTCTACTTCCTAATTCAAATACCATAGATAGGAGTATTCATGAGCTTCTTTTAAATATCTTATATTCTTGTCATATCTACACGATCACCATTTTTGGACAAACAAGAAAAGCCTGTAAAGCCTTGAAATTCGTAAACGTTATAAAGAAGACACATTAGAACTCATTTTGAATTATGCCAAATGTCATGTAGAATGCAATACTAGTTCAGATACTATGTGATAAGAAAAAAAGTATTCTGCAAGGTATGAAAGCTATTATAAACTGATATACAATATGGTTATATAAAGCTGGTTTTATACTGACACGGCCAGTGAAACGATTGTTTGGCATTGCAGAAACCTGACTTAATGAAAACGTAATCAAGCGTTACTCGGAAACACTAGTCACCAATACTTAAGGACATCAGTCCTTTACAGTCTGTTTGTTAATGATCAATAACTATAAATAAGGGATAAAGTAAAACTAAATTAGTCTCGCACATGAACACTGCATCAACAATAACAGACCACCAGTTCTCTATAAAGAGGGTACAGAAATTATGTGAAATATGACATAGGAAGTATTACTTTCATTTACCTGTGTATTGATGTTTCACCTTCCTGCCTTGAACCAATGATGACGTCTTATATAGATTATATGCACTTCCACGGTTTGCCCTCCTTAATTTTTCATATTTTTCATACACTATTAACAGGCTTCCTGGAATCATTATACAGTATTCCAATTCAGGTTGGGCTTGGGGCCTGAGGCTCAGAGGCAGGAAGGCACTACCAGGTTTGGGCAGCACGGATATCGTAGTATTACTGTCAGAGCAGGGGTGTTTTTTTACTGTCTTTCACATCACTCTTTTTTTCAGGTAAGATAAGTACAACTTAGATACACAACTATACCAGCATTAACTGTCTTTTTGTATGTAAAGGAGCAGTATCGTTGACGTCAATGATTGATACGTTGTTATTGGAGCACACAATATATATGCGAAGCAGCCAGTCACATTTCTGGATGCTCTAAAAGGGAAATACACGTTGCCTAGCTTTGGGGTATCCAACCCCAATAACCGGCGGATGATAACACTTCTTTAATTGATAAAAAAAAGTCCAAATCTAGGCCACTGTGCTGAATGGTCATAGCAGGGTCAGAGTGGGCCAGAACAGTTGTGAGCTAGTGGTCCATGGTTCATCGTAATTATAGTACTTAATTCTTAACTGTCCTCAATCGAATTTAACTTTTGCTTTAGAAAGCATAACATTACGAGTAAAAAATGTTTCCTAACTTTAGCAGATGATCTTGATTCACGCACAGTGAATTCATGTTGGATGCCTGAGCCCGACGCGTCTGATTCGCGTTAGGGTTGTATTAAGGCCTTATCACACTATGCGTATACACCAATGTTACCCGAGGCAAAGTATATAACACTAGGTATTTTTGGTACATGTTGGGTTGCATTGGGTAGGCGTTGACCAGGTTGGGTCGCGTTGGGTACGATACATTGGGTGACATTGCCCTATGCAACCCCTGACATGTATTAAAATATAGCCCAACGACTAATCATCACTATTGATTTATCAGCAATGCAGGAGGCCTAGGCCTGTACTACTACCTGTACTACTAAAGTACCAACAAACCTGATGCAACATTAAAGACGACTATGGACGAAGTGTTTCACCTTTGGAATGGGGACTTACTTGGACACTTTGTCAACCAGAGATTTGACATGCTGCTTATCTCAATGATAATCATGGTAATCATACAATATGTCGAGTGACCTCCTAGAGAAACGATGAATTGACTGCTACATTTTATGCAAGAAAATCATTTTAAATGTGAAGTTACTCGAAACAACCTAACAAAGAAAGCAATATTCAAAAGAAAAGACAAAGTTATTTAAAGAATATTGCATGGTAATCTGCTCTGTTCACTCCTAGGTTCAGTCTTGGCCAGTATTAATGTCAAGAACTCTAAAAACACATGAAGCCACACATTTTTTCATATAAAATAATTCTTAACCGTTCACACGTGGATTCATTTTTGTACTTTTGTAATATGTGGAAAGCTACATACAAATTGGTAACCATGTCAAACATGTGTTTCATTTGTCATAACTTCAAAATAAGGCAGATACAGATTTTTTGCAATTCATTTTAGCCTATGTTAAATTCCCACTACCTTCTTAAAATTTAAGTCCTTTCACTGTTTACAGTTTATGGCTTTTCACCTTAGAACATTTCTGTATACCTTGCAGATTCTGTAAATGGGCAGTCCACTTTATTTTACTCCCGATACCCAGCTACTCATTCCGAAGCTATGGCTGACTGTGCCAGAGTTGGAGGGTTCCTTGCAAAATTGGATAATGCAGCTAAATTTGAAAAAGCCATTTCCAACATGTGAGTTTTACAACTGAAAATTTAATTTGATTTGTACTGTGACGCTCTCTGGTAAGTCGGGGTTGCCGATTCTTACAACAGAGGAACGTGGGGGTTGTTCGGGTCTCGGGGCGGACGAGGAATCCGGGCCAAGAACCGAGATGTGTTTCTAGAGTCGTGCCTCGCGCACGAGGGGGGGCTGAGCGAATCGATCGGGAATCGGCACTCGATGTCAACGGAGGACTGCGGGGGAGGGAAATTATGGTAGGGGTACGGGTCGGCCGGGGTTCGTCTCGCTCTATCTCCCAGACCAGCATTCACCCCGACCGGGCGGTCCACCCCTGAGTTCCGGTCCGCGGGGGCGACGGGCCGACGGTCGCCTATTGTTTGGTAGCGTGGGGCCGAGCATGCCGCGCCCTCGTCCCCGCGGACTTCGCTCCTTCGTTCCGTTCCCCATGTCTTCGTGCCATACTACGCCTCGGTTTCCGGGACTACTTCGGGCCTTCGTGCCTTACTCCGTTCCCTCGTTCCTCGTTCTTCGGGCCGTCGGGCCCCTTACCCTGTTTTTCTACTACCTATCTCGAGCTTCGACTGTTTTGTCCTAACTTCTGCTTAATTACTCTGATCGGCTCATCTTTAGCGGTTGTTTCAGGAAAGAGGACACGTCTGGACACCAGGAGAACTGTTAAAGAACTCTGTTTATTCGGGCCTCACCGCCCCTTTATATACTAGAGAGGTCAGCCCTGATTGGCTGCTTTCGGTCACGTAACCTACAACTGACGTCACTTCCGGTTTATATTTTCCGTTTCCGGTTTACATTTCACTTCCGGTTTACATATTTCCGGGTTTCGTTCCTTTACATTTTCGTTCCTTACATATTCGTTCCTTACATATTCGTTCTTTACATATTCGTTCTTTTACATATTCGTGCCTCTTTTTCAGGCTTTCCATACTTTCGTTCATTATTACATATTCGTTCCTTTACATCTATTTCGTTCTCTTACATATATTTCGTTCTCTTACATATATTTCTACTATTACCTTATTTCTATTATTTTGACCTCTATGTATTTTGGATGAATAGCCGTTCATCACACCCTCCCGCACCTTCTTGAAAGGTGGGAAAACACGTTTTACAAAATTTCAAAACAGTTCATACAGCAACGACAACAGAACATACTCTAGAACCAGAAACATTTCAATCCTACGCTCCTTATCGGCAGAGGAGGAGGTGTCACCCTCTGTCCTCCCCGGTCTACTTCGGAGGGCCCCCGGGGCCTATCCGGCTAATTATTATTTCTCTTCTTTCTTCGTTTTTCGTTCTTCGTTTTTCTCTCTTCTTAGTGAAGGTTCATATAATTCGTTTTATATATCCTAGTCTCTTTTTATCTTCGTCAGAGTTCTTATCCTGGATCTATTAGGACCCGTTTTTTACACCTCCTCTTTTTCTCGTCTTTAGGATGAGCGAGCCGGTCGTGGCTCTCCCACCCGGGACTGGGGATCGGTCGTGACCCCGTCGCCCCCGCTCCTCTCCTCTGGGCTCTATTTACTTAGCCCCTCGGCGCGTTTTTCCTCGCCTTTTACCCTCATTAGGACAGAGGGACCGGTCGTGGTCCTCCTGCCCGGGGCCATGGGTCGGTCGTGACCCGCAGTGCCCCCGTTCCCTTCGTTTTTCGTCGTCCAGACGTTCTCCCCTAGTTTGGGTGGAGAATCGGTCGCGACTCTCCCACCCAGAGGCCAGGGCCGGTCGTGACCCTTAGTCCTCTCGACCCTCGGTCCGTTCTTCCGTCGTCCAGACGTTCTCCGCTAGTTTGGGTGGAGAATCGGTCGTGATTCTCCCACTCGGTCGGTCGTGACCCCTCGTTCTTCCGTAACTATTACTCTTCTCTGCATTCTCTTAGGTGATGATGATGATTTTAAGGATGAGTTGAAGAAGAAAGACTGAAGTTTTTGTAGATAGAATGTTCTTTTTTGGACTTCGCACCCTCGGTCGCCTCGGCATTCAGAGCCCTCCAGTGACTTTTTCACGTTTGGCAAGGACAACATGTTCGAGCCAGAGGCCAAGGTACCCAAAGAAGAAGATGGCGTTATATGTGGAAAGGAACTTAACTTCATGCATCAAAGCCTAGAGTGGAAGCTTCAGCAGACGACGTCGCGGGTTTCGTGCTATTTGTCACAGTGAAACTTTGAGATGGAATCCGGGTGAAGGTAAGACTGAGAAGATTAGAATCATTAATTATCGATGAGGTGTCCGTTTTCCGTACAGGAACTGAAGTTTGACTTTTACGACACATGTCCTCGTGGTTAACCCAGCACCAAGACGTTCAGTCCTCGACCACGTCGACACACTCGAAGATTTCAGAAAGAGATGTCGGAGAGAGTCCACCATAGTAAAGTATTTCCGTCACCGTTCCGGGCCCAAGTGGCATGACAACAACCGGAACGGAGACCCGATTAAAAAGATAATTTTGATGAAGTTTCTTTTGATGACAGGAGCCGGTGCCTCTCATCCCTCCCCCCCTCCGTAAGCAACGGCAGGAAGACAATCCTCTTTGGGGCGAGAGGGAGGCTCCTTCGTTCCACTGATGAGATGATTTTCCTAAGAAGAGGATTCGGGCCCTCGTTCGTCTCCTAGGCTCTCGGGCCTCGCTCTGTTTACTAAGTTTTTCTCTTCGTCCTCCCGGAGGACCATGCTTTTAGACGATTTTCGTGAGACTGTAATACCAACAAATAGTTCGTTAATAGAAGTAAGTTTAAGATCTGGTCTGGTTTGATTCTGGAGTAAGGCCACAGTCGTCCACGGTGCCATGTCACCTTGCATGAAGCCACTATGCCTATGACGAACGCCGAGACAACAGCTCCGAGCCGTTCCGGGCTGCTCCTAGGTACGGCGGTTCGAAGTTGGTAAGTTGAAGATATTAGTGAGAAGGAGAGGAAGAAGCCGTAGAAAGTGAAGATGGACGACATCAACTGGGATCTGCACCCAACGTCAACCTCTGAGATCCGGAACGGGCCCATCTCAAAAATAGCATATATAGAGAAGAACTCATCCGATGTCGAACTCCAAGAAGGATCGCTCCTCGTCGCTCTTTGCAGACCTCTTGAGGCGTCTATCGAGGCATCCGCGGCCGACGTTCCAAGCACCACCTCCCTGTATATTTCAAAGACTACTTCCCTATATGTTTCAAAGACTATTTTGTTTCGTTCCTCGAGAAGAAGATACCAGGAAGTACGACATGGAAGCAGTCACTGTCGTTACCGCAGGTAAGATATTAATATAAGTTTTTAGTAAGTCTATTAATTTTCATTTCTTGTTCATGTATTGCTTCGGTCGGTCACGAGCCAGGGCCCCTAAGTTATCGTCCCTGCTCGTGCCTTGGTCCTCCGGGAGACATCTACGACTCGCCGTAATCCTTTCACGACTCGCTGCATCAACTCTGGCACGATAAAACCAGCATTCAGGTTGAGAAGTTCCATTTTGCCGCTCTTCGTATGCGGTAAGAGGCTGAAGACAAGGAAACTCAGAAGATGATGGTACATGAATCCGGGCTCATCCACATTCTGATCGATCCATCCAAGATCAAGAAGACGAAGTTGCAGGGAGTAGAAGTGCCGCTAGAGGACAGAGGTCGTCTCCTCCTCGCCCCCAGATCGCTCAAGGCAGCACGGGAGAAGGGTTTTCAGTCTTGGCCCGCGCCAGCCTTTCCTCCAGCGGCGAGTCGCCGGCCCACCGGTACCTTATTTACCCCGGCACGACCGTCGACTCAAAGACTACAATGACAACACTATCTGTCCATTCTGATTTCCTTTCTTCGATTCCGCCTCCCAACTTTCACTCTCGCTCCTGGGCCGCCCGGCCCGCTATCCATTTGATTTCCGCGACCGGACGATCCCGTTCCACCTGCTCGGTCCCAACCAACGCAGCGGGCTCCAGGGAAGAAGAGGAACAGCTACAAACTTGTTTTTCCTCCTAGCGCCTCCTCCCGTTCCGTATTCGCCCCGCAGGCTTGGTAAGTTCGTTCCAGTCATGGACCCTCCAGCTCGCTGATTACACTCAACACCTCCTAACACATG
The DNA here is from genome assembly GCA_936440205.1 of Lepidonotus clava. Classification (NCBI taxonomy): domain Eukaryota; kingdom Metazoa; phylum Annelida; class Polychaeta; order Phyllodocida; family Polynoidae; genus Lepidonotus; species Lepidonotus clava. The sequence continues at coordinate 50,575,046 of OW387145.1, forward strand.
TGGTTTCGTTCACTTCCGCAAGAAGATTCCCATAAAGAAACTAGTAGGAATAAATTAAGATAAGAATGTTTCGAGCCCGCCAGTCCGTTCCCGATGAATTTAAGTAAAGTTTCGGGCCCGTCCAGCGGTCTCCAGGAGAGTCTTTTATCCAGGCTTCGGCCTCCTGTGCGGCTCAGGTACCTCCGCCTCGGCCCGGTTCTCTCCCTGGGGGTTTGACACTATGGGTGAGGAGCCAACGCCCCGTAATCCCTCCCCACCCGACTCGCGACGCGCCATATTCCGCCTCTGGTTCCGTCGCGCTGTTTTTCTTCCGTGCAAGACCTCGAGCAGCATCTACTTCACCCTTCTTCTTGGCGTCGGATCGGTAGCAACAGCCTCTCCTCCCTAGCGGGGCGCCCGAGAAGCTGATCCACCACTCCGCTCTGTTTTTCCACCTCTCTTGTGGTCTTCAACAAGTCATCCAGTTGATCTTCGTTTTTGTACATCACTAGGGTCTGAGCCAATTGGACGGTCCGGTTGTGTTCGTTAACTAGCCGGTCGACTCCCGGGAACTCCCTGGTCAACGGCCCCAGTGCCGCCGTCGGGAACTGCGCCATCGCTTCTTCAAATGTCTCTGGCTTGCGGCCCGTTTCTAGTGCCATCAGGAACGCCATAGACGCCGAAGCCATTGCTCTTGTCTTGGCCGTCATTCCTCGCACCTCCCTCGGGGGCCACACCAGTTGCACCCGAATGGCCTCTTCCACGTCCCAGTCTCGTACTGCTCGCGCCGTCACCGGAAAGTGTCCCTGTAAGACCTGGTGAATGGCCTGTGTCCGTAATAACTTGAGTCTCGGTGTTTCTTTAGATGGTCCTGCCGTCGGTATCTCCGTTCCTATGGACCCGAACACTGAATCCGCTCCCGACTCGTCCAATTCTTGCTTCTCCGGCTCGTATCCTCTGGTCTCGGCCTGCCCCAACTCCATGTCCTCTGAGTCTTCCACCTCCGCGTCCATGGACTGGGCAGCCGGTATTTGTAATCTGTGTATCACAACCCGCGGTTGTAGCGCTCGCCCGTGTTTATCCTCGTCCTTGAGTGGGGTATCCGGTCCTGGCGGCGATCCCATACGTTCGGGCGACGGTGGTCCCGGGGTCTCCTCCGATCCTTGCGACCCGAAGAACGAGCTCCCCAAACTGGCTCGAGTCAGGTTGTCAACCGCCGCCCGTGTCTCTGGCGTGTCTGGTGCTACCGTAATGTCTCTCATTCGTTTCAGTCCCGGGGGCGGCACTATCGGCTGCTTACATACCATCTTCTCCAGGGGTGAATCCGCTCTCGTCGGGGTAGGGGTAGAGAACAGCAGCTGTGTCGAGGCCATCGACGCCGTGTCCTCCGGCCTGGCTGCATGCCGAACATACTTTACTTTCTCCACTCGCCCCGACGGTTTGAGTCCCTGCCTTTCTGCCATCTCGCGTAGAAACCTTCCTAGGTACAATGCTTCTCTTTCCACCAGCCGGCCTCCCTGTGCTTCCCGAATGCTGTCCTCCAGCTCCCGGTCGGATCTTGCCTCGTGGTAACCCCTGAACGATCCCTCCTGGTTCATTGTTCCTTTTAAATATCCGGGGTACCTCGGGTGTCGTGATTCGTATATCACCGATTTCTTATGAACTGTCATCATAGTAAATTGTGCGTCGCTACAAGGTGGTTCTAGTCCCGTGGTCCGTTTGACTCCTGTCGAGGTCTCAGGCTGTGATGGTCCCAGCTCTCCCGTGCTACTAGACTCAGCAATAATCAAGGACCGATCGCTTCGGACCGACATACTCCTGCCTGACTCCGACTGGTCCGAACTCGTTCCCTCCTCCAATTCTCTCGGGACTTTCTTGACCTTTTTCCACTTCTTCTTTCGCGACGGCTCCTCCGCCGGGCATCCCTGCGTCGGGGGCCTCTTGAAAGCGAGCGGCTCCTCTTCCTCTTTTACTTTCAGACGTTGGTCGTCGGACGAGCTCACCAATTCCACCACCTCAGCCCTAGGTGGTATTCCTGAGCAACCCGGCTTCGGGGTGGGTGTGGATGTCCGTCCTTTTCCTCTGCCCGGGAGTCCTCGTCCTCTCGGTTCCCGTGGTTCTCCCTGGGCGTTTAACTTCTTAATTCGGCTCTGTACCAACCCTGATATTTGGTCTGGTGTCAGAAGTGGTTTCGGGTTGACCACGGCTCGGCTCGCGCTTCGCGGCGACTCGGTGGTTTCCTTCCGCACTCCTTTCGCGGCCCTCCGAGGGGAACGACGCGTGGGCGTCGATCGTTCCGCTACCTCGGCCAGGGGTCCCTTCCCTGCTGCTTTGGCTGCTTGGGCTCCCTCGCCGGCCTCGTCGGCCTCTGATCCTTCTTCGGTTGCTACCTGCTCCGGTTGCTCGGCGTCGCTGTCCTCGGACCCTCTCGACGCCCTCGGGTAGTAAGGTACGCGGATATGCCGTCGCGGCCTCTCCGGTGCCTCCTTATCCACCGCCCTCTCAGGGGGTTGAAATCCCTCCGGATGGCGCACCGCGTAGTCCCGTTCCATGTTGGCTACCCGGGCCGCCGTTTCATCCCCAGTAGCGAAACTGGTGTACGGCGGTCGTCCTTTCGGGTCCAAGGCGAACGCCGCAGCATACTCCAGCCTCAGAAGGGGGTCTTGCTTCGGCATCCCCCTCTGCAGGTTCCCTTCGTGTGAGTCCGTCATGTGTTTCTTCCAGTCCTGGTGTGTCGAATAGGCTCGATTCGAACACACGGGGCACATGTAGTACTGCTTCCGTAATCCATCGTGCTGGCCTTTAATATGCTTGACCAAGTGCTTAAACTCCTTTCCGTGGCAATGTCCTTCCCAGCACTGTCCGCTCATCGTGTCCGTTTTCCGGGCTTTCGGGGCTCGTTCCAATCCTGAAGCTCGTCCCGTCAGCCTTTTCCGTTTTTGTCTCGTGGTGATGCTGCTCGTCTCGCTTCTCTGCTTTTTCTCCTGTTTTCTTCTCCTTAGCTCAGTCTGCTCGTCTGCGATTTGATGAATCCTGATCGGCTGACCAGAATGACCTGCTCCGGCGAGCGCTCTGCCTTTTATAGCCGCCGCAGGCGGAAGTGGGCGTGGCCTGCACTAGCGACCCCTAGCGTCAGACTCACCATCCACTTCTACGGTGGCGCCCCCTACTATTTTCCGGTCCCCGGGGCCCGCCGCTGGTCACCGCCTCGCCTGCTTTTTACCTCGCGGCCCTTCGCCCGTCCACGCGTTTTTTTCCTAGGCCTTTTATTGCCCCACCGGACGTCCTCGGTCTTTTCATCCTCCGTCGCCTTCTCTTGCCTTTTTCATCTTGGCCCTCACAGTGCTTCCGCACACTTCCCGGAGAACACAGGGGCTCGACGTTATCATCTCCTCGCCGCCGCCCCGTTCTCTTTGTCCTCTTTTACTCCTTTTACGACCTACTTTAAAGCCCGTCCTCGTTTCAGGCCTCGCCTTTTACAACCGTCCGTTCGTTCCTCCGGCGTTCCCGAGAGTGCCGCATCTACTCTCCTCCGGTCTCCTGGACGCTGTAAAGCGGTATTACCAAGTCGGCATTACTTCAAAAGTCTTCACCAGCTTGCCACCGGGTCTGTCTTCTGTTGTAATCCAACCATCTTTTCCACGCTGTGGTTCCTCCGAACTGACCGGAAAGCGGCTCCGTGGGACTACTTTAGACATTCGGGCCGTCGTGGCTCCCGAACGCCGTTTTTCGTTCCAACCCCGCATTTCCCACCTATATTACATCCGCAAGAGAACCAATCTTCAGCTAGGTAGCAAATCTCTACAGCCTAACGACCTGCACTCCTACTGTAGTGGTCAACGCACCGCCCCGACTCAATGGCCCCAGGTTGATCAGTCCTTTTTGGCCAAAGCCTTTTTGTGTAGCGCCGATTTGGTCGTTCCCTTGGTCCTCTTCCACCTGCGGAATCGAGACACGAAAACGACTTCATCACAAAAAGGGGTGCCCCGTTTCCTTACGTGCCCTAGCGCGCCCCACCCCAAGCATTTACTGTGCAGCCTCGTATCCTTGCTGGTCAGCTACCATCCAGGCTGGCGCAGCGTGTCCTCGGTAGGGTTCCAGGCGGTCCACATGGACTACCCCCCCCGGTTTCCCTCGTTTCTTCCGTACTACCACCCGTCCTCGGTCAAGCACCTTGACGATCAGTGCAGGGCCCATCCATGGAAATCGCAACTTCGTTCCCTTGTCCCTATCCACTACCGTATCGTGCACCCAGACCAGTTCTCCGGCGTGGTATTCCCGCCGAGTCACCTTCCCATCGTACTCGTGTTTCTGATGGATGGCGGCTCGTTTCAGCCCCGTCCGGGCCTCCCGATAGGCCGCGACTAGCCCTTCCTCCAGGCTTTCCACATAGTCGCCTACCCGTCGGGGTTCCTCCTCTGGTCCTAGAGGTCTCCCATAAATCGCCTGTCGCGGCATCATGGTCTGTCGGCCCAGCATCATCATATTCGGTGTCACTCCCGTGCTGGCTTGCGGCGTTGCTCTATAACTCATCATCACGAGCGGGACCATCTCGTCCCATTCCCGGCCTGTTGCTCGGCAGCTGGCTTTCAAACAACACCCCAAGGTACGGAAACTTCGTTCTATGTACCCGTCACTCCTGGGGTGGTACGGCGTCGTTCTTGTTTTGTGTATTCCAAATAGTGCACAGACCTGAGCCACCACCTCGGATTCGAAATTCGTGCCTTGATCCGAGTGTAGTTCCCGAAACGCGCCGTACCGTGCTACTACTTCTTCAACCAGTTTGTCCGCCACTGTCGTTGCCTTTTGATCCGGGATCGGGAAACACTCCAACCATTTGGTGAAATAGCATCCCACCATCAGGCAATACTTATTTCCTCGTTTGGTGACTGGGTACGGGCCCGAAACATCCATGGCCAGCCGTTCCATCGGCTCCCCCACTATGTACTGATGTAGTGGCTCCCGTCTTCCTCGTCCCTTTTTCAGCAACGCGCAATCACATTCTCGACATTCCTTCCGCACGTCTTCCCGGAGTCCCGGCCAGTAAAAGCCTTGCTCCAACAGGGCCGTCGTTCTGGCGACTCCCAAATGCGCTCCTGCCGCGCCTCCATGGTATTCCCTTACCAACTTGGCCCGTTCCCCTCGGGGAACGACCAACTGGTTCCTCCAACCATGTCCTTCCAGTTCCCAGTACTTCCGATGCAGCACGCCATCCCTGAGGCTTAATCGTTCCCATTGCCTCCATAGCATCTTTGTTTCCCGGGATTCCGGAGATATGGCCTCCCAGCCTGGCCGGTCCGCATTCTCTTCCATCCGTGCGACAATCGGCCCTATATCTCGATCCCTCCTCTGCGCTGCTCTCATCTCCTGCGGGGACCATCCGGGCTCGTACCCCCGGGCCCGCGTCACTACTCTCACTTTTTCGGTATTCTCGTGCTCCTCTCCACATTGTTTGCACGGATACCGGGACAACGCGTCAGCGTTCCCATGCTTCCTGCCCGGTCGGTGTTGGAACGACACATCATGCGAGTCGATAATCTCAATCCACCGAGCAGCCTGCCCCATCGGTTCCTTACTTCTCTGCAGCCAACTGACCGCGCTATTATCCGTCCGGACTATCACGCGTTGACCATAGATGTAGCACCGAAAATGCTTCAAAGCTCGCACCACCGCCAACAGTTCTTTCCGCGTGGTGCAATACTTTCGTTCGTTTGACTCCAGGGTTTTGCTCGTGTAAGCTATCACCCGTTCCTCCCCTCTCTGCTCCTGTGATAGCACGGCTCCTGTCCCCACGTCACTGGCGTCCGTGTCAAGCCACCATTGTCCATCTTCCTCCGGGAATCCCAACACCGGGGCCTCTGTTAGCGCCTTCCTCATCGCATCAAATGCCTCTTGTCGTCTCGCGCTCCACACGAACGGTTCCTCCTTCGTTGCCAATTCATACAAGGGGGCAGCCAATTCCGTGAAGCCGTTTATATGCCTTCTATAATACGAACATAATCCCACGAAGGCTCGTACCTCGTGGAGATCCCGAGGGACCGGCCACTCGGTTACTTGCCGACACTTTTCGGGGTCGGGTTCGATCCCGTTGAATGAGACAACGTGCCCCAAGAACGGAATCTTCTTCTGGAACAGCTTGCATTTTCGCGCCTTTAACTTCAGTCCTGCAGCGTTCAATCGGTCCAGAACCCGTACCAATCTTTCCAGAGTCACTTTAAACGTTGGTCCAAAGACCAGTATGTCATCCAAGTATACCAGACACTCCTCCCACACGATTCCTCTGAGGATTCTTTCCATCAGTCTCTCGAAGGTGGCTGGGGCGTTCACTAGCCCGAATGGCATCACTTTGAACTCATACAATCCTCCTTGAGTCACGAAGGCCGTCTTTTCTTGGTCCTCCGGTGCCATCTCCACCTGCCAATATCCGCTTGCGAGATCCAGACTGCAAAAGAATAGGCTTCCTCCCAGGGTGTTGAGGCTGTCCTCTATCCGTGGGAGCGGATAGGCGTCCACTTTCGTAGCCTGGTTCAGTTTTCGGTAGTCGATACAGAACCTCGTTCCTCCGTCCTTCTTTTTGACTAGAACGGTCGGGCTACTCCACGCACTCCCACTCTCCTGGATAATCCCTAGATTTAACATATCCTCCACCAGTGCTCGTTCTTCCTCTCTCCTGGTGGCCGGATACCGTCTGACCCTCTGCTTGATCGGCATCTGATCCCCCGTTTTAATTCGATGTTGTACTAAATCTGTCCGTCCTAACTCATGTTTCGAGGTCGCAAACATTTGTTCCCGGGCCATGATGGCTTTCTCCAGCTCTCCGCCTTCCTCCGTGGTCAGGTCTTTCTTAGCCTCCTCTATCATTTCAACGAGCGCTCCAGGGGGTTCTTTTGCTTCACTTCCTATTCCTCGTACCTCTTGTACGAAGGTGGCTTCTCCGAGTACCCTGCCGGTTTCCAATTTCGCGCTCTCGGTCCCTCGGTTGGCCACCCAAACTTCATTTTCTTCTCCCAATGTCACCGTTCCTGGGATCACCTCCAGTCCCATAGGTAATCCAGCGCCGGTGATGACAGCCAGCTGTCCACTCTGTCCTATGTCTACTCTCGTTACTACTGTTACTCGGGTCACTTGGAGTGGGGGTATTTCCGTCGTTTCCTCGATTCGCACGACCTGTCCTCCGACGGTAACTGCCCGAATCCCATCCGTTCTTTGTTCTGCTCCCGGGATTCGTTCCCCCTCTCCCTCCCCCTCGGCGGGCAGGAAGATAGCACTCGCGTGGGGCTTAACTGTTAGCCGGTATTTCACCGCGAAGTCGTTTCCCAGGATCCCTTCATCTCTACCGATGTCTGCCACCATGAATGTCCACTTCAACACGCGTGTTCCCAATTTTACTGGCAAGTTCGTGCATCCGTAGCACCGCAACGGACTACCATCCACCGAGCAGAGACGTCCTTCATATCCATCCAGTTCTTCCCATTTTCGTCCCCACTCTCTCCAGAGGCGTTCCGACAGCAGACTGATCATAGATCCGGTATCAACCAAAAAACGGACGACACTCTCTCCCACCGTCCCGGCCACATAAAGTCCACATTCTCCCATGCCTACTACTTCTCTCGCCGCGCCCGAAGGGGGCCCCGCGCTTACTGCGACGGCGACTGTCCGTTTCCCTGACGCTGAGAACACTCTCTTGCGAAATGGCCCTTCTGGTGACATTGATGACACTCTAAATCTTCTTTTTGCTTCTTAAACGCCTCCCTCCGGGCCGTTGCTTGTCTTCTAGCTTCCCGTTCTTCTGCCAATTCTTTCATCATCTCCTCCAACTTACCGTTTAAGGCCATGATCTGTGTATTGGCGTCCTCCTCGGGCTTCACTGCCTGCAGGAGGCGGCGTGAGTATCGTTCCTGTATTTCTACCACCTCTACCGCCTCCTCTAGTGTCTTGCATCCTTTCTCTGCACACTTCAGCTGAAGGTCTTCCCCAACTGCAGCCTGGAACGCATGTAATGCTGCTTTTTCCTGGCTAGCGTAGTCGTTGGAGAAGTAGGCTCTCGATGCCAGTCGCCGGGCATTATCAGCCAACTCCTTCGCTGTCTGGTTCTTTACACGTTTCAATCCTGCCAACTCTTGCAGAGCATTGCACGTGTCCTTCTCCTGACCGAACCTCCGGCGCAACGCATCCACCCTCGCTGAGTAACGGAGTCGTTCCCTGTCCGGGAGTCCGACAAAGTACATTCGTGCCGTTCCCGTCAGCGAGAGAAAGAGCATCGCCGCTTTTTCCTCGGCCGTCCAGCGTCCCAATGTTGCGTACTCCTCAAACTGGTTGATCCATCCCTCGAAATCCGGTTAACCGTCATATTTCTCCGGTCGTAAACTGAACTTCTTCAAACTCGCTCCTACCTGGCCGGTCTGTTGTTGTTGAGCCCGCGCATTCTGCTCATCCGTCGGGGTGGACATTCCCATAAAATTAAACTGCCTACCCATGATGGTCGTGTCCTCCCCTTTGGTTTCGGTTTTCGCACCTCCTTTCTCCTCCCCACCTTCCTTGAAGGCGACGTCAGAATCCATCTGCTCGAAGACTGCCGCGGTCGCCATGAGTATCCAATACCGACGAAACACCCAAGATCCACAAGTCCGTATGTGCCTATTTCAGCACCACCGCTGCCACCAGTGTGACGCTCTCTGGTAAGTCGGGGTTGCCGATTCTTACAACAGAGGAACGTGGGGGTTGTTCGGGTCTCGGGGCGGACGAGGAATCCGGGCCAAGAACCGAGATGTGTTTCTAGAGTCGTGCCTCGCGCACGAGGGGGGGCTGAGCGAATCGATCGGGAATCGGCACTCGATGTCAACGGAGGACTGCGGGGGAGGGAAATTATGGTAGGGGTACGGGTCGGCCGGGGTTCGTCTCGCTCTATCTCCCAGACCAGCATTCACCCCGACCGGGCGGTCCACCCCTGAGTTCCGGTCCGCGGGGGCGACGGGCCGACGGTCGCCTATTGTTTGGTAGCGTGGGGCCGAGCATGCCGCGCCCTCGTCCCCGCGGACTTCGCTCCTTCGTTCCGTTCCCCATGTCTTCGTGCCATACTACGCCTCGGTTTCCGGGACTACTTCGGGCCTTCGTGCCTTACTCCGTTCCCTCGTTCCTCGTTCTTCGGGCCGTCGGGCCCCTTACCCTGTTTTTCTACTACCTATCTCGAGCTTCGACTGTTTTGTCCTAACTTCTGCTTAATTACTCTGATCGGCTCATCTTTAGCGGTTGTTTCAGGAAAGAGGACACGTCTGGACACCAGGAGAACTGTTAAAGAACTCTGTTTATTCGGGCCTCACCGCCCCTTTATATACTAGAGAGGTCAGCCCTGATTGGCTGCTTTCGGTCACGTGACCTACAACTGACGTCACTTCCGGTTTATATTTTCCGTTTCCGGTTTACATTTCACTTCCGGTTTACATATTTCCGGGTTTCGTTCCTTTACATTTTCGTTCCTTACATATTCGTTCCTTACATATTCGTTCTTTACATATTCGTTCTTTTACATATTCGTGCCTCTTTTTCAGGCTTTCCATACTTTCGTTCATTATTACATATTCGTTCCTTTACATCTATTTCGTTCTCTTACATATATTTCGTTCTCTTACATATATTTCTACTATTACCTTATTTCTATTATTTTGACCTCTATGTATTTTGGATGAATAGCCGTTCATCACAGTACGTTACTATTTTGTAGGTTATGTCAAGTAATCTAGCAAAACTAGAAAGCTAATGTAAGTTTAAAGGAACCAGTCCATCTAATTTAATCATTTATATAATCATTTTACATTGGTTAGTCAACATAGGTTGGAAAGCAATGAGGGAACATTAACATCAAATTGGTACCAAAGAATTACCTTTACTTCTTGCTGCAATAGAGTATGGGAAGGTTGGGATGACTCTCCGCGAACTTATTTATACTGATAACTCGATAATTTCTTTGATAATATCACTTTACATATGCTAAGTATTGTTAATAACGAATCAGTCTATCACTAAAGTTGTTCAATAATATACCTTTTGCTTTGGTGCCCTCACCAATAGAGAATTCCTTTAGATAGACCTTTGTAATTGTGAAAGTCTTATTCTTTTTTGCAGTGACCGGTGGCTTACCACTACTGATTCCTTTTGGCTAGGTTATGGTGATCAGCAAAGTGAGGGTGACTACAGGTGGTACGATGGCAGTCCTCTGGTCTGGACTGACTGGCGGCCAGGTGAACCGTCACATAATGCAGCTCAAAACTGTGGTGGAATTTGGCAACGGAAAATGGCCGATGGGGGCTGTTCATATGAACTTATTTTTATTTGTGAGGTATTTGAAGGTAAATCTCAAATATTTTTTGAGTTCTTACCTAAATATGATAAATAATCTAGTCAAATATGATATGCCTGTCTGATTTTACCCACCAAATAACAGGGTGAACCATAAAAATTAATCCTTCAAGTCATTCTTTCAATAAAAAGAAGATGCGGAATGTAAATTATAGGATATCAGGAACTTTGTGGGACATCATCTACAGGCGTTACAAATGCTAACTTCTTAGCATCATTTTAAATATGAGTAACATAAAAAGTGGATAAACCTTTCTCCCGTACAGTCTTTAGCTTGCCATTGGTTTTCTATGATGCACAAAATGAATGCAATGTGACTGTTTCTAAATTGATATGTCTCAGACACTCCGGAGGCACTGGTGCACAGAGACACTCTCTCCTGCTGGGTCGCTCACGACCTCCTCAGGCCTGTGGAAGGGGAGGAGTCGGACTCCATAGGTAGGTGACTAGGAGATCAACATTTTGGGTCATTACCTTCAAAGTTATATTCAGGTGATTTTTTTCATAATAATACACTACAATACTCTGAAAATGTAAGTTCCAGATATTGTTCCAGATATATACCAGGTACCATATCTGGATATAAAAGTTTTACCATGTCTGCTAGGAGATCTTGGTTGGTGCTGCCACCTGGTGTATCTTGAATGTTCTGTACCCACTACCCTTTTGCTATTAATAGACGTAAGATCCCGGGCAGCCATTTTTACTGTACATTTTTGTTGTTGTTGTTGTTGTTGTTGTTTATTGTTATAATAAATGGCGCCTCACTCGTTTCCAAAATCCTGTTGCCAAACCTGTGTCTGTTCTTTAATGTTACACATGTATGGGTAGTTTATATATGTTTCCCTGCGTAAAGAAAGTCAAATACAATACATCTATTAAGTGACTGAAGGGTCATGTACTTTGACATTTTACATTACATGAGAGGATGTAAATGCTGTTAGCCCTTACACAGAATAAAAACTCATAAACGAGAAGTGAGAACATTTTCAGTTAAAGACCAATCAATGATGATGATGATAGTTGGTGTTTAAGGTCTATTCAGCAAGTTTTCAGCTATATCAGGACCAACTCCAACTTTTGAGTATATATACCCAATAACTGATGAATGAAATAAGAAATATACTAATATCCTTTTTGATTTAAGGGGATGTAAAATGCCCAAGAAACAAGATATACTTTTCACCATCACATGCCCACAATGCCAAGACCTGGCAGGAGGCTGTATACATACTGCAGAGAAGCCAACTATCTGCTGGCAAAGATAACCACAGTAGGTGAACAGACTATGTTTGACAGGTTAAGGTGAGTCTTGTGTATTACAATGGTTATAAAAAAAACTGGTCATAATTCAATTTAAAAAAACAAAACACAGACTAGAGTGAAGAGTGCTTGTTAGTAGAAAAACAGGTAATGCACCAACTTTTACAGCTTGTTGAGCGATAACTTTGGCAAAAGGTGATTCCCTCATGTTGTTATATTTACCTATTGTCTTAACTAGCTGTGAAATATGAAATTGGCACAGGCATTCTTTGCGATTGTATAGACTTTAACTCTCATCGTGCACTGACAGAAGCCTTTCTTAATTATTGATGTTCTAGAAAATTGACAGAATGTGAAAAAGGTTTCTCAGAGAAACTATAGATTATTAGATAAAATCATTGATTGCAGTTTTGTTTTTCTTAGGAAGGTCAAGTTATTTGGTGACATGTGGATAGGAGGTACAGACGTGTCAGTGGAGGGTGAGTACAGGTGGGCAGACGGGGAACCCTTCACCTGGCCTGACTTCGAATTCCTCACTGTATCAAAACCAGCCGATGATACTTCAAAAAACTGCCTCAGCTCAAGTCATACTTCACAGTGGAATTCACGAAGCTGTGCAAATAAATACCCAATTCTGTGTGAAATGGATGTTGGTGAGTATCAAGCCCTAGACCAAAATTTGATTCTATAGTCTTCATTTTCCCTTTCAATTCATCTTCAATAGGATATTTATCAATATTTTTGTCTTTTTAACAAAGTATCAAATAATTTGAACTTCATTATGATAAAGTAGTTAACATTGAAATATTTTGTCACAAGACCTAGCACTCTCAAGTGAAAGTTGGGAACATGGTTCATGTAGTAAAATCTTTATATTTCTAGATGATGCTGAAAACTGCAACAATGTTATCAACATTCTACCTAAGCTTTTAGAATTAAAAACTGATTATTTCATTCCTACTACACAGACAGGTTTTGATCCCATCTTGCAGGTCTGAGACCAGAAGGTGAGGCCTGTTATTGGCACGTACCATCTAATACGTGGCCGAATCTGCTCCAAGAGTGTCAGCAGAATGGAGGAACGCTTATTGCCCCGCGTGATGTCAGACAATTCGAAAGAGCAATTGAATTATTTCAAATACAGTAATATTTCTTATGTTTCCTGAGACCCTTTGATAGAATTGAATATTCATTTCCATGTTCCTAGAATAAGATGCCAATTTACAGAAGAAAGAAGTGACTTTCTATGTACATGTACTTGATATTTTTTACAGCTAATTAGACAAAATTTCCCCTGATCCTTAGCCTCTTTCATTGACAGACTATCAAAATCACATTGTACTCACTAACAGATTCTCCACATTTAGGATATTTTCACCATTCATAGGTAGCGTGTATTAAAGATTCAAGATGGTTTATACTGATTCTGAAATATTACCTAATATTGGATGGTGTTTTTCAATTCAAGGCCTCTCTTTATGGGGTTTTTGGATAGTACAAGTACTCGTGAGTTTCACTGGGTTGATGGAGGCATCATGTTATGGGTCTGGTGGGCCCGAGAGAGCCCAGCACCGATGGGTCCGGTCAGCCATACGGGGGGATCTGGAACAACTACCAGTACCATGACATCCAGAGGCACTACCAGCAGGCAGGGGCCTGTGAAAAACAAAGTAAGTATGACAACAAGTCTTGTTAGTGTCAACATACCCACCAGGTGGATTTAACACAGTCGGCCAGAGAGTCAACACTAAAGTCTCCCAACTCCTATGATCCCCTCATAGTATACTATATTGAAATGTGTATATTTGATCTGAATTGTGCTAAAATCAGCCAATTATTGGGGAAGAATTGACTGATTTTAGCACCTATCAGCCGGTCGACTTGGTCCAAATTGCCTAATGGTTATGAGGTTTTTAGTTTCATAACTTGCTCGCCAATTAAAGAACATTTAAGGACAGATGACGCAATAAACAAATAAAAGTTAAGATCAATGCGACACCATCTAAATTTGTCATGAAGCTATTTCAACAATCAATCACATTCACCATACTCTTTGAATTGTCCTTAGTTTCTAGGTTCCCATACGTGAAGGTTAACCATATGCCGGGAATCATAGAGGTAACCTGCAGTGAGAACTGCGCGTTTGGCGATGGTACGACGAGGAAAAACTGGACTTGTGAACAGGTGTCCTTTGACCATGAGACCTGCATTTGTCAAGAAGGTGGGTAGTGAAAATGTCCTTCAATCCTTTAAACTATTTGATCATTCAAATTCCAGTTTCCTTTTACTCTCTATTTAAAATAAAACGTTCTCTTAGCCCTTCTCTTAATTAAATGGATTTACAAACATTAACAAATAAACACAAGGATTTTCTGTATATGCACCAATTAACGTCACTGTGTTTATAAATGCTAAAATTCTTAATAGATTAATTTCATAACCAACACACTTTTCTTGATACCAAAATCTTGATCTAGTCTTATTGATTTCAGCTTGTCATGCGTACTAAGCACTCAATCATTAAAGTATTGATTTCCCAAACCAGAGTAAATAATTTCACTGTTTTTCTTCATAGGGGAATGGATAATTGAAGAGTTATGGCTGTCTGGTTTGAACACATCACTTCTCTTTGACAACGACACCAGCTCCTGCCTTGACCTGACCGATATAACCTCTATTCTCACTCTGCATCACAACTTGCGTTTCATAGGTAAATTCACAGTGGAGGTTCACGTCAAAGAACACCTTGAAAATCACCGATCCAACATTATTAGAGTATTTACTTCTGACTTTGAAGAAGACACTAATACCAGCTGTTCACAACCTGTACAGTATAGAAAGTGTCTGAATCAGGGTGACTCCAGTTATAACTGCCTCTGTCCACACATCTGTCGTCTGTTTGTCAAAATCTCATTTGTGACAGACACACTTATTACCAGTCAAAGACATCAAGTGTGTGAAGTAAAATTTTCATGATTTAAAAACAAATTGTTTATGAACAATAAAAAGAAAGTATCATCCTTTTTAGATTGTATTTTAAATTAGAACATGCCAAGATAAACAGTATCTTGACTAGATTCAATTACATACGTATGTTATAGACCTTTCACTGTAGTGAAGTCAGGGTCATGTGAAATACCTCCTTATTGATCAATCTTAAATACTATGCTGTGATATATATTTCATGTGTCGTTTTCTCAGTCTAATTGTTTTATCATTTGATAACTAAGATGATGTACGGCAATAATATACTAAAGGTGTCTATTCACCAAAACCTGAATGGTTCCTTTGAAAATAAATGCAATGTCATAGCCTATTTACCCCTATATAAACTAAAGGTGACACAATAACACTCAACTTTATGAATATATATGTGTTCCATTCAGTATACTTATAGAGACTAAAATAAAGTTGATCACACCAAACGCTACTCCAGCAGTTGTTGGACTTAGTTGTTTTAATTGAGGAGAGAATTGTGCAATCAACAAGTTTGACTTTTCATAGTCTTTGTCACAATTGAAAATAGTTCAGAATCAACTAAGTGTATCAACTTTTAACATGGTTGAAAGGATAAATAGATAGTCATCAACACTGTTAAAAAAACATGTCAAGTTTATGGTAAAGTACTGGCAACTATGTTGCTGAACTTTTACCGTAAATATAACGGGTGACCTTAAAAAAACCGTCGATTTTACATGTAAAACACTGCTATGGTACCACGCCATTCAGTTTACACCATATGTAATGTTAACAGCATTGAAAGTTTCATTTTTCCTGTAATCACACTATAGGATTATTGAGCCAATAACCAAGTATGTCATTCCTTTTTGGTTAAGCCTTGCATGGGTTGTTTGATGTTGGAGGTAAAACCTTCAGGGGTAAAGCTGATAAATTTATTGTACTAAAAAGGTGTCTACATGTTAATCCAACTGAAAAGGTCTTTTAAAACATTTTGTAAATATTTTAGGGGTATTTTGGTTGGATGACCATACCAAAAATAGCAGGCCAATAAGGTGATTATCTTAATGATGCTAAAAAAATCTAACATTATTAATCACAAAGTTCCAAATTTCTAAGTATATGAAAAAAACCATTTTACTAATCATGGCAAAAAATATGGACATCATGTTGCAAACCACTAATAGTACAACTACTGCATAGTAGTCATTTGATAACTTCACTAGCCGACCCGGGGCCCCTCACATATGAAGCCTTTGCTCTACCACTGGGCTATGGAAGCCTGTAGGTAGACACAGCCCAGCTTTGCTACTTAACTGAATAAATAGGAGTATGAGAGTAGTGACCTATTGTCTGTTTAATGTTGAACACCTGTATAGTAGTACTGATCCTACTCAATGGTGCTGACTATGCCACTGTGCACTGCATGCAGTCCAAGTTAGCTCAGTTGGTTAGGCTTCTGCCTTAAATGTGGAGTATGTGCATGCGGGTTCTAATCACAAAGTGTCCATTTTTCTTTTCCAGTATACAATTCCAAAATACGTTATTTTACTGTGAGGGTAATTTCAGTAATAAATACAGTTATAATTGCAATGATATTATGGTAGATAGCCATAAACTAAAATATGGTATATTACTGTTGAGGTTTACAGTATATAACTGTCAAAGTTATGGTTCTTTTTATCAGTGAAGGTAACGGTTGAAAAAAAAGACTTTACTTTTTTTTTATATATATATATATATAGTGGTCAAGACACTTGACTCATATATGTGGGAGGTCCTGGGTTCAAGCCTCATCAGGGTCAGTTTTATAATTAACATTTGTCACCAATGCTTCTTTTTTCAAATTGCCATGAGCACGTATAAATGTATTTTGTATTGTATTCAATTCTTTTATATTCTTTATATTGTAATCAAATAAATTATTTTGAATTGAGGACCTTCACGTATTTGGTGAAACATTGAAATTCCTATTTGTTATAAGAGGGTAGGCCTTGCCTAACAGCTGCTCCAATATAGTAGTGGTAAGGATTTCTGACTCCAAATTCGAAAGTTCATGGTTCGATCCTAAGCTGTGCTAAACTTAAACTGAAAAAAATTGAAACAAGTGGATGAATTCATAGATGTATTACTATTTATTATACCTTAGGGTGATACAAGTTTAGTAGTTAAGAGTTTAACACAGGGCGATACAAACCTGGATGATAACCAGCCTTGTATCGCCCTGCAGGACAATACAGAAACTTTTTTATTTTTCTAAGATTCTTAAAAAATGAAACCATTAAGAAATAAAAAGTCTAACATATGTATTAGCTGCACAACGTTCCTAGCTACATTTTACTTGCTTATGTTTGTGGATTTATTGGATATCAAAAGAGTTATATGGAAAAACATGAATAAATGTGCAGCATCACAGCCCAACCATCACTGATTGCTGTGCGTCCTTCCTTGGGAGCTCAGATCATAAATCCCTCGCTGGGACCCCGATATCAGCCCTCGGCCGGCCCTTCGGGCCCTGCCCTCAGGCTGATATCGGGGTCCTGGCTCAGGGTGATAACCGCCCTTGTAGTCCCTTCTCAGTTGGTTATATGTATATCTCAGTGTTTCTATTTCCCAAATAACCTCCTCTGGAGGTTATCTTGATAAGCTCCTCCGGAGGTTTATCTCCCCAATAAACCTCCTGGTACACCCCATATACTGTAGGTTATACTCAGAAATCTACTGGGAGAACTATAGACTTGTGGGCCGGGTGGAGTATAAGTGAAGGTAAACTGCCGCGGAGGTGGCGTTCATGGTATATAACCTCCGAGGCGTCAGCCGAGGAGGTTATATACCATAAACGCCACCTCCAAGGCGGTTTACGAGCTTATACTATGACCTCTAAATATGACAGAAGTACACCTTGATATGGACAAGATTAAGATTTTAAGTAAGCCTTTTGATCAATATTAAAACTATGAAATACAAAAGTATGAAAACTTCAGCAGTCTGAGAACACAAGCGTATGCGAGGTCACTCTGCATATCAATGCTCTCAAAGCTAACTGCAGAGTGCAGCGGGAGGGCTAGGGCCAGCGCCGTGTGAGACGCTTCACCTACTCTGAACGTAGATATTTCCGTGTGTATGAATTTTTGCAGATTTGCCCTAAATGACAAATTGGCATTGATTTAATTTCAGGTAATGAAGAGTTAGGGCCTCTATATGGTACATTAAAATGTATTTTCGTGTTGTACATATTTTTGTGGAAATTTCACAAACGTGATTTAAACAAAAATATATACAGCACAAAATAAACTTCCAAGTAGCTCCCTCGCTATACCTCTGCTTTGCATTGTGCGTATGGACCACACACGACCAGAAGTAGTAGAACCATGCGCGTTCACATTATCAGCTGCCACAATAGTGTAGTGGTTAGCCTCTTGAACTCTATATCCAAAGGTAGAGGTTTCGAATACTGGGTGTTGACTGGAAAACAAAACTTTTCAAAATTTCGAAATTGGACACATGACTTTGAGAAAACGTCTACCATAATCTCAAGAAGGAGGTTTACAACATAACCTCCGGAGGTTTACCCCATAACCTCCGGAGGTTTACCCCATAACCTCCGGAGGTTTACCCCATAACCTCCGGAGGTTTACCCCATAACCTCCGGAGGTTTAGCACATAACCTCCGCCAGAGGATCAAATTGTAGGTTACACCCAGAAACCTATTGAGAGATCAATAGAGGCGTGGGCTGGGAAAAGTATAAACTTGCAAAGAGGAGTAGTATGAAATTAAATAAACAACATAAGCTGAACCATATTAGATTCCAGCGTGGGAGGAAAAAGCCATATGTTAATGTCACATTTATAGAACAAACAGCGGATTTATGTCAATAGAATACACAGGCACAGATGTACACTGCCCAGCTGAACTGAAACTGTCCTGCTGCAGCTTCAAATAACATCAGCACTACCATGACCGTCCGGGGAAAGCTGCACGTCAAGGGTGTCCTCCAACTGTCGGAGCATTTATGAAACCAGCTTTACATTGTGATTAAATGCACGCACCTGAAGATCCGAATGTCCAGTGGTACGTCTCCACCAATGAAGGCGGTAGTACACTACATTACACCACACGACTAAGGCTGCCACATCAGGACAATGTGATCATATTGCAGACAATGTGCAGATATAGATGTAATGTGCAGATATAGATGTTAACAATTGGCATTTTGGAGTATCTCACTTATGCATAACAACGAAATGTATCTCTAATTTGTGTGAATTCTCTGCAATCTTCATATCGCAGCCTAAGTCATTTAGTGTAATACCACCTTTACAAAAAGCTGTGACTCTGGAGGATGATCATGACCAAAAATCTTGCCTGACTTCAACGACTCCACCTAACCTGACCGTGGCAGTGAGTTGAGGGTGGCGGTGTGGTCAGGGCTAAATCATGGAGATCACCAATGTCCGGTCTACGGCTTACACTGGGAACACAGCATGCTTGTGATCTGGAACTTTACACAGTTGGTAAAAAGGACAACAGATGAAAAATACGGTAAGACAATGATGATATAGTGTCAGAGCTCATGAGCCAAATTTCGGATTCTACGAGAAATGTGGCAAACACACTAGATGGTAATATATTACCTTAAATAGAATCAATGACATGCAGATTTTGTGCTTAAACATGATTTTTTCGACCTATTTTACTGGCTTTTTTATTGTAGTTAGTTTTGGTTAGTAATGAACAAGAACAATATGGTTATTTGTATGTGCCCCCCTCCACTTTTTCAAGCCTGAAAACTACTTGAGAGTATACCAAATGCAAATCGTTTCATCAAGTTTAGAACCGGAGTATCGAAATGGTTTCACAAGCTTTCCTAAATCATATATCCTGTGCACGTTTATTATAATTTTGGCTGATTGTGGCAATTTTCTAATTAGATTATTTTTCTAAGTTGATTGAAAATCACAGAGATAATAATGTTTATTATTCACTTGTTCCAAAAGGAGTTCAAATAACAAAGGTATGTTTTGTTTACAAAGGATATTAGGTAAAAATGAGGAAAGCCTTAAATTGTATGTTTATTCTTTAAAAAATCACTAAAGATGAAAGAGGATAGTTTTTAAAATTTCTAATTCCAATGTAGTCTGGAACAAAATAATCTAAAACCATGAAGCTATTCTCTAATGCAAATTTAGCATGTTATTCATTTTTCTGTGTTAGCCTTGTCATTTGTGAAACATTCACGAGAGAGACAAAGATATTGATTTGTGACTCCTCATTCATTTTAACCACAATACTGCTGGAATATAGATGACAACAGCTTCTACAAACATGGGGAGAGGTGAACGGTTGGCATCTGTTGGTTGTCAGTGAAAAAGCCCAAGCCCAGTCTGGCAGTATGTTTTCGTACATGCTAAGTAAATATAGTGAACCCTCCAATAGGATTGAAAGGCATGTCTCAGCAGGGGCGGGTCCAGGGGGGTCCAGGGGGTCCTGACCCCCCCCCCCCCCACTTTTTTTTTGGGGGGGGGGGGACACTTAAACTTGATAAAGAGAGAAAAAAAGTCGCCCGTGTATGTGCTGATGCACAGCCTTTCAGTATTTATACATCGACTCCCCCCCCCCCCTACCCATTTCCAAAATCCTGTATCTGCCCCTGCCCAGGTGGTTAAGGCTATATTCCACCATGCGGTACTTACTTGTGGCACTATGAAAAAAGGCAAGGAAGCTGCTACTAACTTGCTTACAGTGGGGTGCCACAAGGTAAAATACCAGTACATGTGGTCCCTACTTGCAGCCCCTGCTATTTTGTATAGGTTTTCTATGGACTGCTTGCAGTATGGGATGCCAACATTTTATTATCACTAGCGGTGATTTTTTTTGACACCGCAAACAATTTGCATTTCAGAAATGAACGTGTTGGTTTCTGCCACCGCAAGTATCACATGAATATGCCTTGAAAAACCATTTGTGGTGGCACCTGCTTGACCAAGTGCTAACCCAAGCAGGCTGCTATATTCCATCTTGCAATCTTTCAAACACCGCAAATTCTAAGACAAACACTGCAAATACAAGGAAAACACCGCATAGTGGAATATGGGCTTAAGGATTTAATTGTGTGACATATCATTTACTTCTGATGAATTGCAGATATTGTCTTTACGTATTCATTAAATCATGTCTGTTTTGTCCCAACAGATGAGGGGCTGTCCTGTGTTGAGTTTTCCAGGTAACAGCAGTGTGGTGAGGAGGGTTGTGGTCCTCACTGGGCTGGGACTTCTCGCTGTGAGTCTGCACATCATCGGGCGACTACTGATGGCGCTACAAACCGTACCGAGGGGCACACCGAGAGCCCCATGGCACAGAGTGGGACCCAATGAGGGCCCACAGGCGCGGTGTTTCTTGGGAAAGTACTGCATCAAGTATCAAATACTCACAAAGGGTTTATGTACAACAGGAGCTGAGGTCCAGCTGTTTATGTTTATATTCAGCTTGCCATATAACATAAACAAACGGCAGATAATACGAGAGACGTGGCTGAATAGGACAGTTCTTGGTAACCGCCGTATTGAATATCTTTTCATTGTTGGTCATCAGGATTTACTTCAGGATAACAGGTTACAAGTTGAGGCTAATGCTTATAATGATATAATGGTCATCAATATAAGTGAATCCTTTTATAAGCTGACCCTGAAGGCCTTGGCAGGGTTACACGTCGCCATCCACCACTGCCCGCGTGCAAAGTACGTAATGAAAACTGACGACGATATCTTCATAAACACCTTTCTCCTACAAAACATCATCAACATGTTGATTGCAACAATGAAAACAGATAAGGTACTGATGGGACATGTTTGGTATAACGGTATGGTTTTCCGCCATGGAAAATATGCAGTTACGAAGGAACAGTACCCTTGGAACCACTTTCCACCATTTTGTAGCGGTTCTGGTTACATCATGTCAATGGACGTCAGTACGATGTTGTTTGATGAGGCGATGCGGGACAACAGTTCGGTGATGCTCCATCTAGACGACCCTTACATCACCGGCATCCTGGCCAACCGAGCCCGTCTCACACACTACAACATGCAGTCTCTGTACAGGATCTCTGACAGTGATCTACTCCATGTGAACCTACAGGATATTCAAGTCAAGCGCCTCCTGGTGTTTCACCTATCAGATGCTAATGTAAATAAGGGAAGCACCCTCTACCAGTTCTATTTAAGCTTATGGAGAAAGGTTGTGTCTACATATGGAAAACAAAAACATCTAGTATAAATTGGCATCAATTTCTGAAAATCTATGTTAACAGAATTACTGTGTTAAAGAGACTTGGAACAAATGAAGATAATTATACTATTGCGTTTCCCCTCACTTTAAAACAATGGGAAACACTGACAAATTAAAATATGCAATGTATAATAAACAATAAATATACTAAACCTAGTGTGGATTTCAATGAGGTGTACCATCTAAGTGAGTTATGTGAATAGGCCGTAGAGGGGATCGCTCACAGTGCTGCCATCTGGTGCCGGTTTCCTGCCATGACCTGGTGCTGAATCTTGTATGTCTCACGGGACTGTTTTCTTGTATAGTTTAATGTAGCCTAGCTCGAAAAACAAAATATTAAGAATTTGTGCCACCAGAAAATGACCCATTTGTCAGTTGTAACCTCTTTGATACACAAAATATAAATCTCATTAGGTTCCCCATCACAATTTAAAACATGGGTCCTATTTGTGGAAGTACACTCATTTTGCCAGCTTTGCAGTGGTCAAATTCACAGCACAGAGAGCCCACTTAAAAATCACACTAACACCTACCAACAAGCATAGATCAAGGATTTATTTTTATCAAACAAGTTATACATAATAGGGGGTACCTACTGGTTTTTCATTCAATTCTGTCAGTTTTCTTTATTTCATTATCACCCACTCCAAGCCAGTCATTCCCTTCACCTCGGGACAGAAAGGTATATGACACTACAGATGGCGCCAAAATTAGTTCCGTGAGACAAATAATCAAATTACCCATGTTACGGTCTTCTCATACCATCTAGCAGTGTCATGATTATGTCTTATTAACTGATATTTGTTTAAATCCCTACACAGTGAAAGGTATATCTATGTATGTACCAACAATAAAAACATAACCATGGGTCTCCATGGAAACTTTTCACCTTAAATGTTCTAATCATAATGATGATTATTCAAAAATTGACTTGGAAAGTAAAGTTTTAAATTTGATTGTTTTTGCTTATCATTCTTGTAGAAATTATATCACGACCAGACTTATAATGTTCCATGCCCACTAGGACACTTTAGACCTCGGCAATTGTGTTTTCTTTTGCTCACCTGACAGTATGCTATATTGAAATGAACATGTTTCATAAAGTCGCCAGTGGCACGTCGCATAACCAAACGCTCGCAACAGCGGGAGATTAAAAATGGTTTAGTTTTTCTCTCGCTGTTGTGCACATAGTTTGAACACATTTATTTGATCATGAATTATAGACACATTTCCGCCACTTACCTCCTATATATTTCATAAGGTGACGGACACTACTATCATTTGCTGCATCGTCATGCATTTTTTCTAGGTGATTCAGATCAAACAGGTACATTTTAATATCTCATACTGACCGACGATCAGAGCAAAAAACAATTGCTAAGGTCAAAAATATCCTAGTGGGTATGGGACTTAAGTGATTTCCTGTAGGTATTGGAATTATTCAGAACTATACACCTTTTTCATGAACATGCGCAGTGAACTCTCCCATAAAAGGCCTGTAGCCAACGATTCCCATTGAAACCCATATCCCAATTGAATGTTGAGGCCTATTCTGCTAGCAGGGCGCTAATCTATTGAAATGTGTGTACACCTTTTTGAAATTGAAATAATGGTTTAGGTCTTTTCCTATAGTTAACCTATATGCTTAACTTCATATAAGTTAACTTTGGGAAATGACCTAAACCATTTACTTCACCAGGGGGCGCCAAACATTAATGAAAAATGGGTATAAGACTAACATTTTGCCTCTTGTCTGGTGCGTCGGTGGGTACCCATCTTTTCACTTTTTCACTGAGCTAAGATGACGATCCATACAATAGCTGTTGTCCCAACAATAGGCCACTAGCTTACTGATATATTATAATATTATCAGCTGCACGGCCGGTGAGCGGTGCATATTGTGGGAATCGTACAAACCTCGGGCTTTGGCCTCGGTTTGTGACGATCCCCTATGGGTCGTACAGCCACCCGTGGACGCCCCCAAAGGTACACTACCTAGACAAACCTCAGTTGTCCCCATACAAGGCCACAACCTACAGATTATAATACACGTCCTAGATAACCCCCAGTGATCTCCCCACTGTCTGGTCACTGCCCCCAGACAGTTCACACATAGACTGGACGATTACCGGCCGATTAGCGACCACACGGTAACCCTAATCCCCCCCCCCCCCCGACCACACGGTAACCCTAATCCCCCCACCCCCCCCCCCCCCGACCACACGGTAACCCTAATCCCCCCCCCCCCCCCCCCGCTCTATGGGGAGTGGAGAAGGTACACACCGGAGAACGGCCACCTCGTGGTCGCTGTATCGTGGACGAGCTGGCCCACTGAGTGACATCCGTAAAAATGTCTACTCGCCCTCAAAATATTGGTGAATAGTTTAATTTGGAAGTCTTGGTTTGAGACCAACTCTTTAAAATGATCGTTTCGGGTTTGTGTAGAAAAGTCCACAGGAATGCTCATTATATTTAGCTTGATATTGAAGTGGAAACAATAAAAATGGGAATGCGTTACTTTGTTTTCCTCGTTCCACCAGACAAACATAATTTCATATCATTCATGACAGCACTCTTAAGGTTATTCTAATGTATATATGTTCTGTATAAATATATCAATATTTAAAAAATAGAAAAAGCCTCCTATCAAAACTAGTGCCGCGAATTGAGCCCGTATGACTCTGCCTGTCCCTGGTATGTCCTATTCCTTATTTTTTATTTCCTTTATAAAAGAAAGAGATAAAGGACATATATATATATATATATATATATATATATATATATATATATATGCATAGGTCTGCACCTTTTCCCCGCGAGGTGGCGTTGTCGGGAGATTCCCCTATTATAGAGCTTGTCCAGGGTCTCTCTACTCACACGGTCTGTGGACCAGCAGGGGACGGCCTAGTCTGCCCAGTCAGATCCGTGTGGGTCTGTACATCAGCAGCCACTTTTGGGTGATAATTCCACCCTGTATCCCAGCCTGCTTTGCGACCCCTGGTTTATGGCAGCTAGTACCATAAACTAGCCAGCAGACCAACAAACATCAAAGTGATTACCCATGTCATTTACAGAGTGCCAATAAAAGAATTCTTAACCGGTTTGAAGTGGCCAATAAAAGCCATGGACTCTTGTGGGTGTACTGACCCATTATGTAAAAGCTAATCTGGCCGAGAACGGACTAAGGATGGCCTTGTCTCTGTCACTCAGGTCTAATCTCGGGTGATAAGGGACTGTTCGTACAAAAGGTGTGATGAGAGGGTTACCTAAAGATTTGGGGGGGGGGGGGGGGCTGGAGAGGTAGGGGGGGGGGGGGGGCTGGAGGTGGAGGGAGGGAGGGCAGCAGAGGTCTTAATTGTTTCACCACTTCCTACAGTATCATATTATATATATAGTACTATATCGATCTTATAGTATTATGTTATATATTTAGTATATATTATTATTGTATATATAAGTAGGTATATTTATTGTATATTATTATTATTGTATATACTTATTGTATTATTGTATATCTCTATGGTAAAATATATATTTATGGTAAAATATGTTACATTATTTTTTGTTGGACATTTCAATGTCGAACCACTAGAAGATTTTATGAATACTGTAGAAAGTGGTGAATTCGAAACAAAATACAAAATACAAAAGACAAAAGTTTGGGATACAGTGGGTTGGGATGGTAGAGGGCTCCAGGAGGTTTGACTGGTCGGGGAGGAGGGGAGGTGGGAAGCGGAGAGAGGGAGAGGTCGGTGGGGTTAAAGGGGCTGGTTGGCAGACTGTAGGTGCTCAAACTAGGACTGTTAACCAGCAACCATTTTAGTTTGGGAATTCCCACCAATATCCCAGCATGCTTTGGGGCCACTGGTTTATGGCGGTTAGGACAATAAACCCGTCGGCTGTCCAACAACCATCCAAGTGGTCCCCATGCCATCTATAGAGGCCATTTATCAGGTTGGGGAAACGTGGATGAAACAAAGCTGGGTTTCCTTAAAGGAAACCTTGCACATAAGTACAAGATGATCATTTTTCAACGAAATTGGTGCAGTATGTCAGTCATATCTTTCGTGTTTGATCTAAGAAAATTCTAGAGAATATTCCGAATTTTGACACAACTAAGGGACATTAAAAATCTTGCATTTTATCTCATTTTTCAAAGGAAATTCCCAAATTTGTGACGTCACACGGTGAGTGATTGGGGAAGCCCATGTATCTATAAAAGGGAATCCCCAAACCTCAAAAATATATAGAAAGGACATTGAGGTTAGGCATGGGATATTTTTATTTAGGCCCATACAGGCTTTAATCAAAAGGAGTTTTTACTACCCTTAATGTATTCAATAACCTGATATTCCCAATTTATTTTGAAAGGGAATTCCCATTATTATGACGTAGCAAGGACTTAAGTGAAAGCCCAGAATATAGGGAATTCTCAATTTTAGTTTTATTTCTTGAATTATTCTCTTAAATTCTGAGATTTTGCCTTTTTTTCATTTAGTACATTTTTAAAATACAATATTGAAATGAAAAGCACAAAAACGAAAAACTTGTAAAATTATGTGCAAGGAAACCTTTAAGAAAGCGACAAAGAGTACTAAAGCCGGGTCCCCGCCTTGCCGACAATTTTGCAAGCAAGCAACTAAATGCCCTGGCGCCAGGTTGGCTTGCCACAAAGTCCGCTTTTAGTGGGTTTGTCGGCTGACAAACACCAAAAAAAATCAAACATGTTTGATTTCAGGGGTGTTTTGTCGTCCTGGACGATGAACTGTGGTGGCTGGGACCGACAAACTACCTTATTCTGGGAGGACGTCGCTCCCACCAGCCCAGTGGGGACCCGGCTAAAGCCGACGCGGTCAAGCACTACTCACTCTCCTGGCTGACCTATGGTGTAATCTCATTAAGTTTACAACCACCACTGTGACTGGAGAGTGGTTGCGCAGACACTGGGTCAATAAGTAAGACATGGCATCCTTTCAGCAGTGACTCTATGAAGAGCAATTCTGTTTGTGTACTTTTAATTTGTTATCAATCATGTTTTATGTTAAAGTATTGAAGTTTATCAAACCTTCAAAGCGTCAGAAAGCCAAATAAACTTCGCAGAACCTTTAGAAGTATCCCCTCAGTATGACGTTTGTTGTAAAAGGAGTAAACTACCACTGACACTGCTTTTTAATTATATTCTTCAATCGGGTGAATACCCATCTGTATGGTGTGAGGGCATTATTAATCCACTACACAAAAAGGGTTGTACGCTTGATCCTGATAACTATAGAAAAATCACTGTGCTGCCTGCACTAGGTAAAATATTTTAATCTATTCTAAATACACGCCTTTCAATGAAAAATGATATTTTATTAGACAATGATATGTTTCAGTCAGGATTCATGAAAAATAGAATGACTACAGACAATGCTTTCATCCTATATTCCTTGATCATGAAACAGAGATTTGTAAACAAACCTTTATTTGTATGCTTTGTGGACTTCACAAAAGCATTTGATTATGTGAATCGGGCTGCTTTAATATATAAGCTTAGACAACGAGGGGTTGGTGGAAGGTTTTTACAGGTTATACAAAGTATGTACAACAAATCCAAGTGTAGAGTAAAAGTAAATGGCGAACTAAGTGAAGAAATAGAGAGTCTATGTGGTGTACTACAAGGTGGCATGATCAGTCCTAAGCTTTTTACAGAATACTTGTATGATCTACAGAATTTTTTGAAATCTAGGTATGGCATTGTACTGAATGACACTATTGTACGATATATTCTGTATGCAGATGATCTAGTTTTTATTCAGATACAGCTGAGGGCCTGCAAGAACAGATCAACGGGATGTATGATTTCTGCAATAAGTGGCATATGATTGTTAGTCTGATGAAAACAAAGGTCCTTATTTTCAATAAGAAAGAAAGTAGTACAACAGACTTTGTGATTGGAGGAAATGATATAGGAGTTGTGAGTGAATACAAATATCTTGGCTTTATTTTCAACACTCCTAAGAGGGATCCATTAAGTACAATGCCCGATCATCTTGTTAATCAGGCCCGAAAAGCTAGCTATCAGGCAAAAAACTAAGTGCTGAAACTCTAGGTAGATTGTCTCCGAAACTAGCATTTAAAGTTTTCGACACCCAGATATTGCCAATAATGGAATATGGATCAGAAGTTTGGTATAGATTTAAGGAAAATGATAAGTTAGAAACATTTAATTTAATGTACATTAAAAGTACACTAGGAATAAGATCACAGACCCCGACTGATGCGGTTTTCAGCGAGACTGGGTGTTTCCCAGTGCGGCTCAGAAGACATATTAGTACTCTAAAATACTGGTTAAGAATAGCGAATCTACAAGAACATGACCCAATTCGTAATGCATTTGACTCATTGGTCAACCTTCATCATCACGGTCAGAGTAACTGGTGGACTGAGGTACATAAACTCCTTGAATCACTGAATCTGTCTGAGCCAGAATTAATTATAGCGGCACCAATCACTGTAAGAAATAAAATACTGGCAGGACTAAAAGAAAGATTGTACAACATGCATATGGAAAACTGTCTATTGAGAGTAAAAGACAACACTAAAGGAAAACTAAGAACATTTCAAAAATTCAAAGAGGAATATTGTATGGAAAGTTACTTACTTTGTATGACTAATCTAAAACATTTGACAGCTTTGGCTAGGTTACGTATGAGTTCTCATTCACTTGCTATAGAGATAGGACGTCATGTAAAACCTAAGGTTGCTAAGGAAAATAGAAAGTGTCCAAACTGCTCCTTGAATGACGTTGAGGATGAACAGCACTTTCTCCTAAATTGTTCACTATATGATGGATTGCGACAAACTTTTCTTAACTCATTATCACTGGACAACTCTACAATTCCCCAGGGAGACTTGTTTATTTCTGTTATGGGTAGTAAAGATGCTAAAGTTATCAAAGCACTGGGTACTTATGTATATTCTGCATTCAAAACTAGAGAAAATCATGTAAGACAATATTGATTGTTGTAATATCACTAGTCTTTAGCAAAGTTACATCACTAGTCTACTGTTAACTAGTCAGTTTTTTTTACAGGTGTCACATTTTGTGTCAACAAGGTCATGGTGCTCTTTTGCCAATTTTATATCACGATAGCCCGTCCATTCATTAACTGAATCTCGAAATAGTTAGAACCAGATAGCAAATATAGATCCAGATCTCATGACATATAAGGCCTATGTCTCTAGACTTGTACTTGTCATAACAGTATTGATATCAGCAGTATGGTGATTGTCATGTGTTAATTGTTATCTTAATGAATACTTTTGTTTGTTGTATATAATTATGTTACTGTCTTTGTATATGACACATGAGATCAGTTTGTAATGACTCTTTGTTGTCAATAAAAGCACTACTACTACTACTACTGTAAAGAAAGTCGTATTACTATTCCATGTCGCCCCTGTGGCACTCTTCTATTGCGAATTAGAATCAGGCATCGCACTGAAAATGCAGTCGTTTCCCTAACCTTTTCATTCCTTGCAAATTTTAAGTAGCCACTAGTAGCCATGCATGGACTCTTGTAGGTGTAAGGACCTATTATGCAAGAGGTATCCAGGTCATGGAAGGACTAGCTGTAGGTGGTTGGGGGGAGGGGAGAGGGGGAGGTGGAGGTGGAGGGGATTCGTTATCTGCCTGTTACCTCTGGCCACTCTGCATCCCAGAAGTGAGACGTGTGAAGTGTTCGGTGCCGAATGCACACCCTTCAGTTCTCCCGCCCTGTTCCTGAATTACGCCAAAAGATCCCGAACAATTAAGTAATTAAATATATACAAAAACGTAAAGCTTTTTCTAACTTGTGGGTGAAAATCACAATTTACCGTACCTCTAAATTTCTGACAGACGTATATATATATGTGTGTGTGTGTGTGTGTGTGTGTGTGTGTGTGTTCATATGTAGTATATATTATTGCTATATTCATAAGAACACTGCTAGAGTAAAATTACAAAACAAATGAGGCTGATAGGTGTTCTTCACTTTAGATATTTATCAAAGACAAAGGATATTTATGTTTTTGCAGTAAACAGAGAGCGGCGATTTTTGCTTTTGTTAGACATATTAAGGAGACCTTGATGTGGATATGAGACAAAATAAGTATATATATAGCTGAAGTATTAGCAGTCTTTAACTAAATTTGATTTATTTTTTAAGGACGAGAGTAAAATAACAAGGCAATTAATAAGAAGTAAAACACAGTAAGAGAAAGCAGTTTATTTTCTTTGTTCAAGGTGTTTCATATGGCATTCTAAGAGAATGAGGAAAAGAATTACCCCTTTTTACCGACTCCGACTTTTAATGATTAATGTACCTCTCAAATTCCTCAATACCGTTTAGGAAAGACTCCTTAGAGTACATATTATGTGTGTAATATCTATTATCTAAGAAAGATCTTTTAAGGGCCATACACACTAAGCAACTTTACCAGAAATGGGCGATGGGTGACTGGGAGAATCGCCCGTAAAGTTGTCAGACAACTCAGGAACATTGGGCGACTACCCTTGGGTATGGTGAGGATAATTTTTAGTGAGTAACGAGAACAGAATTGGCGGGAAAATCCGTGGGAAAATCCGTGGGAAAATCCGTGGTACGATATCAAAATTGCTTGATACTACGGTCACCCAGCGACAATGATCGCTTGTCGCCTGGCGACAGTAAAATTGCCTACTGTTATGGGGCTACGATATGGGGCTATGACATAGACGGCAAACCACTTGGCGCATCATAATCTGTCTTTTGGTACTTTTCGCGCAACTCGATGACATGAGGCCCCCCATGTCCCCTGTACATGTCATTCCGTCCCATGTCCTCGGAGGACACAGTCTCATGTCGAGAATCTCACACAGCACCATGGGGAGTATCTTTTGGCCCGAGTTCTGCGGAAATCGATCGGAATACGATGCCTTTTGGGTAAGTCTCGCATTTTCCACATTTTGAATTTTAGAAAACTAAATGATTAATTTGTCACTGATAAAAAGTTAGTGTTTGTGTTTAGCATCAGAGTGCAAATGACAAAGACCTTTCATTGAGGGTAATATTCGCCGACCAAAACTCAGACGTATCTGATACGGCTTTGATACAAGTTGGCGGAGTTTAGTCATCCGATAATAAACATTTCATGGGGTATTTTATATTTTTAAAAGAGAACAGCATCAATGAAGACATGTTTAGCGAGACTCACTTTGATTTACACCAAAACACGTATTCCTTGAGGAGTGTCTATATATTTCTGATTATTAGATATCCAGGTGAAAACACATTAATATGGGTTACATAAACTTGGTATATATATTGTGCATATATAAGTGTCACTGAACATCTTTCTAACATAATTTACCCCGATATTTGGGCATGGAATCCAAACGAAGCTCTAGTTCAAGAATCTCAGTCAAGCTTCTCTCTGCATGAATTTTACGAAGATGAGAATAAGATTTAATCTATGTTGAGTTCATTACAACCAAGCTTAAGATACCGATGTTCACCATATAAATATAAAGATGTGATTTTGTATTTCATGAATTATACAATTCAATTGATATAATTAAACAAAGAGAAATACGATATTTTGATTCACTTACGATACACCTACGATGCTCCCATGATCCACATACGTTCTATTTGTGATCCACTCTAAATTGCACTTTCTGCGCCTCAGATAATCTTTTCATTTAATCAAATATCTCTACCATTTCCTTTCTCAAGCAGTTTGTACTAAAAAAACACAGGATGCAAATAGGCACTGATGAGGCTGGGGCGTGTTTTTCGAATGTTTGAAAATCTGCATGATGTTTGAGTTCTAAGGCCTTCTATCTTTTAAAGAGAAATTAGTCATTTTATTAGTAATGAGACACATTAGCTATTCAAATACAAGGGCATTCATTCAATTCAACATCTGATTATGGCAGCAATAATAATTTTCCGACTTATTATTTATCACAGCTATTCAAATGCTTTCCATGGCCGGGGATAATGTATAATCCCTAGGACCTCACATAATTCCCTAATGTTATTGTTTCATTGGGCACCAATTTACTGGCATTTTCAAGATATTTACATGTAATCTATTTGAGATGACAAACATTCAGAATATATACAACTTTACAAACGTGATAAGAATAATCAACTTTCAGTGAATGATAAGAAATTTGATTAGCTTTTCATTTGATATACAGAGCAAATGTCTAAAACGATTCATCTCCAATCTTCAAAAGTTACAAAAAATTACAATTTGATAGCTGAGACACTCACAAGCAAGATATTATGTTATTATACCATTGCAGCAATATACTGTTTATTTCTGGTTTGGTTCTTGTTACGCTTTTATGGTGGCACCCAAAAGCGTTTTTAGAACCTAATGTTGTGACTTCGCACTGCAATGTTTCTTTCAAGTTATAATATTGTCATTAAAACATTCATTATTAGTAAGGTCTCAACTTCATTGAAATGTAATGTTATTATAACATTCTTTTTATGTAAGTCTCAACTTTACCTTAAATAATGTAACTGTTACGTTAAAATCTGGCAGAGAACGTTCCTGTTACATTGCTGCTTGCCTGGGATTAATGAGCTTAATCTCTGTTATTTCCTCACAGAGTAATCAGCTGATGTTGAACACCAGTAACCCTGATCTGACGATATGCTTCCAAAGGATGGTTCTAACATGGCCGCCAGCCACCTTACTGCTCATCTGTACCCCTGATAAGATAATTAATGGAACTTCTTCTCTGTTATTTCCTCACAGAGCAATCAGCTGACCCTCAACACCAGTAACCCTGACCTGACGATATGCTTCCAAAGGACCATACTAACATGGCCACCGGCCGCCTTACTGCTCATCTGTACCCCGGTTCACCTCTGGTCTGTTCGGAACATGAGAAGGGTGAACGGGGTGTGTAGCTTTAGTGCAATCCACCTTATCAGAATGGTAAGTAGTCTTTATACCCCTTATTTCAATATCTCTTCAAACTCACAAAGTTCTTCAATTCTTGTGATACATCACTATATACAAGAAGACCTGCGGGGGTTGTCAGAGGGTGACCGTACATTTCATAGGGGAGGGTCACGAACAGAAGGCAAAGCCCAAGGTTCGTTTGTTCCCATTGGTCACATAGCGACCAGAGGACAACCCCAAGGGGTTCTGTATAATCTATCTACCTCGATCAACCTAATGAAGTATTATATACTGTTAAAAAACCATGAACTGAGGAGCGGCACGTAAAGCATGTCAGTATGGACTGCCCCTTATATATATGCACCGCTCGTCGCCGTGTGGGTGATACATGATATTACATCTAATTTGGAGTTAGGAGTTCTGACAGAATGTATCAGGCAATAAGCCCTCCCTGTCTGGTGTGCATCCTGGGAGTTGGTGTTACAAGAATCGGATAAAACAGGAAGTATAAACATGTCTTGTCTCCAATGATTTTGTCATGGGCATAGGCAAGCCCTAATGTTGCTTTTCTGCTAAAACAATAGAGCTTCTCAGATTTCTCAGATTTTACAGGTTTAATGGTCAATCAAAATGACAAATGTCAAGGCAATAAATGATTGGAAATTAAAGGTTTGGCTATTAGGATTTATCATTCGTTCCTATAGGAACGAGCCAATGTATTTGACTGCATTTCATAAAATCTAAGAGCAATATGTGAACCTAATTGTCAAGATTCAAATTAGCTGAGGCTAATTTCTGTGAGAAATAAACCAGGAAATGATTGTGACAATATTCCAAGGTGACTGCAATGTTGATCTAGAGTCTGTGGCCCGTTGCACAATAGAATTTCGTTGTTAGGATCAAACAAAGATATCTTTAACAAAGATATCGTTGTTACAATTTTACAAACAAAGTAAAATCTCTGGTTCTAATGAATGAAATTGAATTCTGTAAATTGATGTAAAAAGGGAAAAAAATAGAGACAAATCAGTAAAAGTTACAGCTCTCTGGCTGCATTCTAAATATAGAAAAACAATGTGTATAAACCATCATTGTTACGGAAATATTAATTTCGTTCATAAAATTATTTTCGTTGTTATGAAACCCATTGTGCAACGGGCCACTGGGGCCTGTTTTATAACAAAGCTCCGTAGCTATGAAAGTTTATGTGAGCTTATGGAGACTGGGGCCTATTGCACAATACATATAGTTACAACACAAGTGGCCCGTTGCACAATAGAATTTCGTTATGAGGATCAAACAAAGATATCTTTGACAAAGGTTTCTTTGTTACGATTTTACAAAAATAGGAAAATCTGTGGTTCTAATTAATGAAATTGAATTCTGTAAATTGATGTAAAAAGGAAAAAGAATAGAGAAAATTCAGTAAAAGTTACAGCTCTCTGGGTGCATTCTAAATATAGAAGAAAAATATGTCAAAACCATCATAGTTACGAAAATATTAGTTTCGTTAATTACATTTTTTTCGTTGTTACAAAACCCATTGTGCAACGGGCCACAGGTATCAAATTAACGACACCTTTAGTAGCAAATTTGTGCGTTTTAATGCATGTTTTGAAACTAAGAAAATCTATTTAGAATGCTATCAATAAGCTGCTATTTTCTCATTTTTTTAATTTGTAGCCCTACATCGCCAGCAATTTACAGAATTCAATTTGATCCAGTAGAAATAAAGTTATTTTTTTTTTTTTTTTTTTTTTTTGAATTGTTTTTTATTTGGGTCAATTGGCTCGGCTTAGCCGATCTTCCGCCGATGCCCACTATCTGACATATATTACGTGATAGTGGGCCACGACAAAAAAGGTACTACATTCAATTTTCTTATACGATACCCGATTATGAGAACAAAATTATGTAATGAGATGAAATGAGATGAATAGTGTGCCATAACTCACATATTTACACAGTGATCCAACACACATTATTTCTGTTTCTTGTAGGGTTCAACTATAGATCGCTTAATGCTTAATTTAAATTGTTTCAAGTCTCTAATCATTGCTAACTTGGCAGGCAATTTATTCCATGCCAGACTAGCCTTATATAATGGATCTTTTTGATATTTATAGTGGATCAATTTGGGTAACTTGAATAATACACCCATGCGTCTTCTAGTTTGTACAGTGTTCGTGTCTAATAATACAGCATTGGTAGACAGTCCAAAGGCAAATGACATCAAATGCAAGTATCTACGATGATATAAACGAAAAATCTTATATTTTTCATGAAGTTTGTCAGTAGATGATCTTTGAGTATACGGTAGTCTGTATTGATTATCTACAATATAAAGAGCCTTATTTTGTAGAGTCTGCAATCGTTTGCTTACATATATCTGGCCTTGATCGTAGATAAAATCGGCGTACTCAATGACTGGCAGTATTGTAGATTTATAGATGGCCCGTAAAAGTTACGACTCATTAAGGGCATTCTAAATATAGAAAAAAAATTGTAAAAAAAAGTTTCGTTATAAGGGGTATCACTACAACGATAGGTATTGTTGTAATGACATGTGTCTTAAAGTTATCTTAAAGTTAGTGTAGTTACGATACATCATTGTCGAATGGGCCACTGTGGCCTGTTGCACAATAGAATTTCGTTGCTTAACAACGAAATGTTTTGTTGTTACAAAAATATTCCACTCTTACTTAAATAGTAAAAGTCTCAGCTTGTAATGAATGGATTTGAATTCTGTAAACTAATATAAAAAGGCAAGACATTAGAGAAAAAGCAGTAAAAGTTACGACTCATTAAGGGCATTCTAAATATAGAAAAAAAATTGTAAAAAAAAGTTTCGTTGTTACGAAAATAACTGCAAATAATTTATTAAGCAACAACGAACTCTTTCGTTGTTTATCATATTTTCGTTGTTACGAAACCCATTGTGCAACGGGCCACAATGATGAATACAGGCAAGATATACATCCTTTCTATAAACCTGTGCTGTCGCTCACCTTGAATCGCCTACCTTTTGGGTCAGTTTAAAAAACAACGGACGAGGCTACCACTGCTGGTGCCGTCTCGCGTTTCCTATGAAAAATACATCAGAAAAGATGCTGTCAACGTTTTGGACAATTTGCTGGTAAATATATGTCGTTTATTGATTGAATATATCAATCCTAGCGTGGTTTAATGGTTGTTTACAAAGGGGGTTACAAAGTTTCCACGCCAGCCAGCACTGTCATTTCCCTGCAAGGAAATAATTTCTGATTATTTCCCCCCAGGGAAATAACACTGTCCTTTACCCAACATTTCCTAGCGGGGAATGACAATGATGAAGGTATAGGTTACGAAGTTGGTGAAGAATAAAATGCTGAAGTAGTTGTCAACAGCCGACCCTTGACTGGGTGTTGGGTAATGGGTGTAGTATGACCTGGTAGGTTAGCGACTGGGTGTTAGGTAAGGGACTCCCGTCCAGGAAAACCTGTTTTTAATCCCTAATCTCTGATATTGCTTTGTCATGATGATACCTGGGCTGCTCTAGTTATTGATCCCCGGGTGTCGAGTGCACACTTAAAGGCCGTATTACTCTACATGACTGGAGCGGTGATGTCTGACACGGTAGGATGACATGGCAGACAGTTCACGAGCAGTAGTGATGTAATTGTTTTAAATTAGAAATTTGGAGTATCTATTACACAAGCATAACAAAGAGTTTTGTCTCTGATATGTGTGATTTCCCTGCGACATCTTCATACCACAGCTCATGTCATGTAGTGTAATAGGGCCTTAACATGACGGGTGGTGGGCGCCATCATTGTGGTTCCTTCTGAAATAAACTAGGTGATTCAAGGACGGTTGTGAAGGAAATAAAAAAAGGATATATTTGCAGTATTCATAGTATATTTAGGATAATTTCGTAATGGATTATGTTAGTTTGAGCTCAATAATGTGATTATATATATGACATTGGTTTGGCTTAACGACCTAGAGCAATTTCATAAGCTTGAAACTTAATTTCAAAGTCAAAATTATTGTTTTATTTTCCAAATTTCTACAAAAAGCTACAAAAATATCAGAATACAGCCTTGCTTCTCTTTTTTTATGAATGAAGTATAGTAATACATGAGAATATTATGCATACATCCGCAAAATGAGCATGCTTCTCTATCTCTATTTTTTTTGCTCGCCATCTTTTTCTTTTTAGAATAAGGAAGAATTGTACACGTCCAGAATTTCATGTCCACAGAACATTTTACAACAGATTGGTGTATTCTAGAAATACCTGAATTATAATTATGTTAAAAGAAAATGGGATTTATCTTGTCATAAATTAGATTAAATATTCACAAACAAGTGTACTTTGATCGCTAGCATATTTGTTCTATATGGTGCTTGCATGTGGTGTTTGCATTGGCAGATACCAACATGTTGGCATCAGAAACGCTATAACCACTTGAAGTGGTATCTGAATCCAATTAAATGCAAAGGTTCCAACAACTAAATATCAAAAGTTGTTCAGCTCTTTTTTTCCCAGCATAATAATATGGTATCAATAACTAAGTTTTTCAAAAGTGGTATCAATGGATCAGCTGGATATAATAAACTCTAGTGCCATTGTGTTCTCCCTAAACGATAGATCTCTTCACTGGAAAATACATTCAAGAAACTTAAGTCTTTTTCAGCAAAATGTGTGTTTTTGATTGTTTGGACGGTGCCCTACACCTCTCTACACGTTCACTGAGTCAGGCACGGAGTCATCCTTATACAAGGTTACTGTGACCCTTTGTGACCTCAGTGAAAGACCCCTCCCAGGACAAAACAGATCCCAATGATGAGTTACACAACTCATACCACCTCCCATCAAGTGTCCTCAAGCCTTAAAATTGACCTCTAGTTCACTGACAAGTGTTTTCAGGATGACTGAGCCTGATCCGGCCATAAATCACGATACTCAAGGTGGTTACAAAACATTTATTGTACACAGTATTGCCCAATCGTAGCGGTCATATTCCACAACTTGACCGCGTTGGACACCTTAATCACATCCGTATATTGCCAGGAACACAAACAATTTCCAACTCCATAATTAATGACGATTTATGTAAAAAAAAGGTTAAGGGCAATGGCGCCATTATAGATCTAAAGTTGAGATTTTGTTGAAACTCAGAGAAATACAAGATAAATATGTTTAGAGTCCAAAAATGGAAAAAAAATAGGGGGTCACCATGCTAACTTTTTATCTTTAAGTAGAATAATATGTGCATAATTCATTCAAAACTAAGGTTTTGTAGAGCCGTATTCACCCACACAAATTTTGTGAAAACTTTCATACTGATCCTCAAATAAACAGTCTAATCACTCAAATCTAAAGCTAAGACACATGTTCACAGATTTTATGCATGACCTCGGAAAAAAAATAAAAAATTCACAGCATTTCAATCTATTTTCCTTAGAAATCAATTTACTAAAAAAATCAAAATTTTGAAAAGAAAGCTAGCTCTAAATTACCCAATCATATATTAGGGTATAATCATTTCAATTGTTCCAAAGCTTAAGGTACGTGAGTTATGATATTTTCCTGGCTTTGGGATATGTGGCCTGTGAAACTGTAGCAGCACATATATAGGAGATATAGAGAACAAAATCACAAAACTTACTCCCACTTTTCAGGAATATTTTGTGTAATAGCTGTGTTTCTAATTAAAATAGGAAAATTTGATGAAATAAAAACAACTCTGGAATCAAAGGAAACGTTCTTAATAAGATCTATATTTCGGGGTGAAAGGGAGATATTAATTCTTTAAATGGTAGTTCTTACTCTGATTTACTATCATTATTATGTTTCAGTTGGTATGTTTGATCATGCTGGCGTGTTCAGCTTTGTTTTCCATATTAATTAACTCTCATTACATATTAATTAACTCTCATTACATATTAATTAACTCTCATTACATATTAATTAACTCTCATTATTCTGTTTCAGTTGGTATGTTTGATCATGTTGGCGTGTTCAGCTTTGTTTTCCATATTAATTAACTCTCATTATTCTGTTTCAGTTGGTGTGTTTTATCATGTTAGTGTGTTCAGCGCTGCTCATTGTCTGGGTGGGACGACCGACTGTGAATGGAGAAACGTACATTACGACTGCAGACTACCTGGCAGGCGGAACACGAATAGCCTCTATGGTAATATCTTTTACATGTAAAGGGGCATTTACACATCTGTCAATATTGTTATGAGGACTTTTTTGCTCATGACTATGTGGACAAATATATCCCAGGGGACCTGCCAACCTTATTTGATGGTCAAGTGGTTTACAAAATCTTTCTGGATGATTGATAATCAACCTTATAGACGTTGTGCAGATGACGTCATACATCCCAAAGGGGACTGGACGCCATATTGGTGATCATTTTGAAATGATTACTATTCTATAATAAAAAAACATCTAGAACAGAATTTATGCTTAATTCATCTTAAATGATTACATTAAGTCATAATTAACAATTTTTTTTATTACCTGGAATTAATCATTTCTATACATTTTAAATGTCACGTGGTTGCAATGAGCACTTGGTGATCACCAAAAAGTGATCACGTGGCCACGTCTGCACAAGGTCTATAATGTATATAAATACCCCACATATATTTAAGTGCGCCATGCTGATCGCTTGTACGATAGCGCAGTATTTTCTGTGATAATGTTTCAGCATATATGGTCTTCTATTACATACGTATACAATTAGATATTTCAGACCATCCCCTCCCCATATTGCAATTTGGTACTCCACCTCTCAGGAAATAGTGTTTCACACTGGTCGTAACTCTAAGATCGTATTTTGAAGTATGATATTTTGACATTTTTGTTGTTGTATTCCAGACTAACAATCTCATGTCTCTGTTGTTAGCTATACATTATCTAGAGTTGAGATTCTTGACTTTTAAAACTTCTTATCTTGAATTTTAAGATGTGGGAAACGCATTTACGATTATCCTAGTGTGAAACATGTCCTTAATTTATAAAGAACCGCTCCTAAATTTGTGAAAACAGGCATTTCATATATCTGTAAAACTGTTTTTTTCAGGTGATAGTACTCGGTCTCCTGAAGTGGGACCGTATGAAGGGAGTCCATACCTCGGGGCTGTTGTCAGTCTACTGGCTGTTCACTCTGCTACTGGAGGTCCTCCAGTGTCGGTCCAACGTGATGCGGAATGATCAGGAGGTAAGGTTTGGATGTGAACATTTGATTAAAGCATGTGACATTATTATAACATTACAGCAACGTTCTGTTTGGTTCTGGTTTTGGTTCTTGTTACATCCTTTTGACGAGTCTCAATTATGTCGCTGCAACATACATTGCACTGTGATGTTATTACAACGTTCTGGTTACGTTCTTCAACCCAAAAAGAATTTTCTGATTTGGTTTTATCTTAGCCTCATCAAAATATAACAATGTATAACATTCTGATTTGGTGATGTTTCAACCTCACCATTAATATAAACCTAACTATTATGTGCCATCTTAGTAGGTAGCAGACTGACAAAAAAAGTATGGGTGCAGAATGGGTCTGTTACGTTGAAACTTGGCTGGATAAAGGCTCAAATCGCTTGCAAAAATGTTTTTTACTGCATCTAATAGTAAGGGATTTTCCCTCTCAAGCCCCATTCACTCTCGTCCACGACAGTCCCTGCATTCTGTGAACGCTTGCAACAGTGTCGAGGATCTAAGCGATTTAATGGGTAGCAAAATTATTCAACATGCTGAATAGTTTCGTAGCCTACCTGAGCATTTCTGGATGAGATGATTGTATCTAATCACAAAAGACCACTTCTTTAGCAAAATCATTTTCTCGATCTTTATATCATTTTTGTATGCATGAGTTTGACTCAACGATAAACCAGGGCAAATAAGGCTTAAGTCTGACTGCTATTTCTTCTAGTTCGCTGACTTGTGATTACTTTAGCATCTGTATTATCATGTTTGGAAGCATGAAATAGATAGTTTGCATGTCTCAGCAACAGAAGCATCGGCCAGGGTAAATGAGGCTTCGCACGAGACATAAATTTCACGGGTTTATGCAAGCACAATAACCTTCACAGAACTCACCATCACTATTCATTAACATTGTGTCTTGGTGAGAGTGTGGGATATCACAAGAGAACTCAGTCCTGGAGGACCTACAACACCTACAACACCTACTTTGATACTGTGTGTTCTATTCCTGCAGGGTCTTGGTGAAAGTACGGGATACTTTATTGCCTACAACACCTACTTTAATACTGTGTGTTCTATACCTGCAGGGCCTTGCTGACAGTACGGGTTACTTTATTGCCTACAACACCTACTTTGATACTGTGTGTTCTATTCCTGCAGGGCCTTGCTGACAGTACGGGTTACTTTATTGCCTACAACACCTACTTTAATACTGTGTGTTCTATACCTGCAGGGCCTTGCTGACAGTACGGGTTACTTTATTGCCTACAACACCTACTTTAATACTGTGTGTTCTATACCTGCAGGGCCTTGCTGACAGTACGGGGTACTTTATCACCTACAACACTTACTTCGCCTTCCTCATCCTTCAATTCCTGTTGTGCTTCTTCGTGGACAGCTCCAAAGACAAACACTCAGGAGAGAGTCCAGACCCAATGAGTATGGATAAACTGGGTGAAAAGGCAGGGAAAGGTGATGATGGGACTCAAACAACAGCAGTAAGTACATTCTATGTACAAGTATGCAGTATATTTGTCCAAGATCCCCAAACCAAAAAGAATAATCCAATGTTTTAATTAAGTTTTGGATTAAAGTGGGGATTCACTCAAAGATGCAATTAGATGTAATGTTAAATCCAGGCTTACTTGTTTCTCTGGAGAATGTATGATAATTTGCGTTATGTGCATGGCCGATAGGTGGCCAACTTTAGTGAGAGGTTCTTATGAATGGTCTAATTCTGTGCCATGTACATGATTTTTCAGAAGCCCTGTCCCTATGACCTGGTTTGCTTCTGGGCCAGATACACATTCTTATGGATCACAGGGTAAGTTTTCAATTCACAACTCTCAAGTGTTTATCACAGACTTTTCCCAGTGTGCATGTATGGCCAGAAGAGAGGGAGCAGTCAAATCGATATCAGATTCTGAAAAGTACTTTTGGTTGATATAGCC
This sequence comes from Lepidonotus clava, assembly GCA_936440205.1. NCBI lineage: Eukaryota > Metazoa > Annelida > Polychaeta > Phyllodocida > Polynoidae > Lepidonotus > Lepidonotus clava. Next base: position 50,616,979 of record OW387145.1, read on the forward strand.
AGAGTTATAAATGATAAATAATTAAATTCAAACAAAATATAAAAAATATAACATGTTGAATGCAGTTAATATATATTTTGCAGTTACATGGCAATACTTCTTATCATCACTCATGACTTTACTTTTGCTGTCTAAAACACAGGGATATCATCAGAGGCTACCGGAAAGTGATCACGTTTGATTCCCTATATGCTCTCCGAATACAAGATACATGCAAAGGACTGTTAAAGATATTCCACCTGAACTACTTCACCAAACATGAGGTCAAAGTTGGGTAAGTCAGGTAGAGCAATAAAAGACATGAGTGTGGAGAGTCGTGACAGATTTCAGACCAATACCTAGTACTCAAACAATTTTCTTAATCTATTATTCTCATTTTGTTATTGTGTGATGCTTTTCATCATAGATCTATTTAAAGATGATCATCATTTAAAGGACACTTTGTCTGGACAATATCACTTTCAATAGATGGAAAATCATCGGTGAGAATCAGATGGCAGTTTGTGTCATCTCAGATGGCTGACTTAAAAAGCCTCCTACCAACTCCGGTAGCCTGTGGTCATCCGATCATTACCTTATTGATCTCCTGTCAGTATCTGCTATTGAAATCCACATGCTTATCGGAATAATTCACAAATTAAAAGTCGCAATTCACTGGTTTAGTTCTGGTCGTATGAGGCTCACAGGGCTGTCTCAACTGTACATATGGACATATCCGTGTCAAGGCAAGTTCTAAGACATGTTAGGCTAAAGAACTATTGCCAATCATTAATGAAAGGCAAAATGAATAATTAGAGCCCATTTCTGTGTTTCTCTAATATAAATAAACTTTTCAACAAAAAACAAACAAACCTCTACATGTATCATTTGTTTACATTCCAGGAGTGAGACCCCAACAGGAGAGAGGCCCCACAGAGCCTTATGGAGAGCCATATTTCTGACCATCGGCTGGGACCTGGCCATCGGTATCGTGTCGCGGCTCATAACCGTCCCCATCCAGTTCCTCAAACCACAGCTACTCCGGTAAGCATGACTAACCACACATTCATAAATTATGCTTAAGTCATTCCTCAGTTACTTAACACTCAATTTATAGTTTATTGTATCTAACAATGCTTACAATATGCATTGTATCACCTGCCCTTAATAAAAAGCTTATATATGTAGTAAGAGCCAGTATTTTCAATGAGTACCAAAGGAGACCTAAAATTTATCCAAAGGAATTACTGGTTTTTCAAGCAAACAGTATTTCAACCTCAGTGTAAACTAAAGGCGGGAACCCACTGAGCGACCCGACTAAGATTCTGGTCTATTAATGGATCTCCCACAACCAATATCTAACATAATCAGATAATTGGCAAGCAATTTGTCATTTCTAATTATATCTCTCAAGAGGAACACCATATTTGGTCATTTTCAGTGAGTTTTGGTCAAAACAACTAGCATAAACTGACCACAACTGGTCAAAGCGACCAAAGTTTTGTATCAATTTTTCAATGGGTTTCCTCCTTAAACCATCCGATGATTACATTTCTAAAGTATCCATCCTGCGCAGCGTATTATTCATTTGATAATTATCTTGCTCAACTCTTTAAAGGGAGCCAAAACTAAACAATTCAGCAACGCTTTTTCAAACTCAAATAATCATGGAAATCCATTCCATGAGCTTATTTCTGGCCTATGTTAAAATCTAAACCATGAAATATGGCAGAAAATCATTTATAACACATTTTTCTCACTCAACTCAATTAGTGTGGATCCACGAAAATTGGGATTGTTTACAAAAAAAATCGAAATATCACCATCTTGCATGGAATTCTACTTCAGGTTGAGCTTGTTTTGACAGCTAATATTTTACCTCTGACCTTAACTGGACTCGTCTAACACATTGTAATTGGATGGGTTTGGGTGGCCAACATCATTGAGACATTGGTACTACTCGCTGGCATTGGCACTGCATGGGTGCGAGTCCCATGCAGTGTAGCATGGAAAAGGGACATTTGGATTACCCCTGCACGGAACTGTGCCCAAATGGTCAACAGGACTGCAGAGGAAGAACATTTGATAAAGTGAACTCAGCCTGTATATAAAATCCAATGTGTTTTGAAAATGTTGTCAATTATATTGGTTTAACCGATTTGATTTGTTACAGGGTGCTCATTGACTTCATAGAGAGTGGAGACCCAGAGAACTGGAAGGGGATCGTCATAGCAGTGGGCATGCTGCTCATCAACTTCTCCTTCTCCCTCCTCATCAACAACTTCATCTATCGCATCTTCACCGGGGGAATGAAGGCTCGCTCTATTGTGAATGCCGTGGTCTACCGCAAGGTAGGGATATTCTTGCAATTTCTATCAGGAAGTCCATGAAACATACCTTATCATAACCATAAACTATTTTGTTCTCTTTTTAATACTAAACAAATATAGTCTGAAATGAGGGAAATTTCTTTTTGTTTTCTATGCATAAATGTGGACTGGCATTATGTAAGCAGAAACACAGAAAAACTAATGCAAATCAAATAGTTAATTTGAGGAATATATTTTCACACAAAAAAAGGCTACAGATATACTCATATGGAATACTGTCATTCAATTTTTAAACCAGATATGAGAAGAATGAGAAGACACAATATAATGAGAAAGTAAAGTGAGAGTTGTCAACTAGAAGCGTCCAAACAAAATATAACCTTTTATCATCCGCTCGGCCATAAGTACTGCTCCACCCTCTCAGTGTTTTCTAAACAATTGAGGTTTGTTTGTGTGATAAAATAAAGGAGAACCTTAGGGGTCATCCTTTGGAGATTGTAAAAACATCGAGCTTCGCCCTTGGTTTGTACCAATCCCCTGGGCATACAGCCACCCTCACATGTCCCCTGCTGTTCTTCTTCTTATAGCATCAAAACACTTTTTCCTGCCATGTTACAAAATGTTTACTTACCCAACATTGTACAAAACGCATATTTTCGTTCTGTGTCATTCCTCCAGGCACTCCGTCTGTCCAGCACGGCTCGTAAACAGACGACCATTGGTCAGGTTGTGAATCTCATGTCGGTGGATGCCCAGAAGGTCCAGGACCTCTTCATCTACTCCAACCTTCTCTGGACACTTCCCATCATGATCACACTCTGCATCGTCTTCTTATGGCAGACCATTGGACCCTCCTGTCTGGCAGGTCTTGGCGTCCTCATGATATTCCTGCCACTGAATGCTATTTATCTAGCAAACGAAGCGTTTATACATCAGGTAAAGAATTTTCTCATTTATACCAAGTAAAGCCAGAATCATTGGCAGATATGAGCAGATATCAAGGGTGTAACCTGGATTTCTTAAAGGTGAGGATCAGCTCGTAGGTTTAGCACTATAATGTTGCCCATGCATTTACCAGCACTTTGTTATCTTAAGTTGTGTTTACTCAAGAACCCCATCAGAGGGGACTCCCCGCGGACAACTTGTGAATTTTTTTTTTTTTACTTTCTTGAAAGATCACCATCTTTTGACTGTACTGATATATAACCTTTTTTTAAAACAGAAAAAACAAATGGGAGAAAAAGATAACCGCTTTCGGGTCATGAATGAGATTCTTGCTGGAATGAAGGTAAGTTCTAGTTTCATTTGATTGACAGTGTCACGAAGTTATTCCACAGAAAAACCTCTATCAAAAGATTTATACAACAATGTATAAAATTGCTTTGGATATTTATGTTATAGCTGCTGTGTTTCCGCCTGTCCAGTTACAATGTATATTGTATATCAATGACATGAGTATGAAATGGGATAAATGAGATAAGATGAAAAGAAACACACACTCCATTAATTTTTTTTTCAAAGAGTAAATTCTGAACTTCTGAACTAATTTGGGATACACAGTGCTCTGACCAGCCTTCTTCAAAGTTGATTGAGATGTGATGCAGTCACACTACTGTTAAATTACTTGGTAGTTATCATGATGAAATATTAGAACTTTAGACAAACTCAGGCATTTACCATCTCGATGGCATGTAAGCATCTTTTATTAATATCACTTATTCTGGTTTTCAGGTTTTGAAGCTGTATGCTTGGGAACCATCATTTGAAAATAAAATATTGGGCTTCCGCAACATAGAATTGACGGCAATAAAATATGTAAACTACATCAATGCTTTTGGGTCAATGACTTGGCTTCTGGCACCTTATCTGGTAAGTGGGTCCTATTTTGGTTTCTTGGTGAACAATACAGTGTCTCTTAATAAACAGCTTCCCAAGGAATCTTCCAGAGAACTTATTGACTGTCCTTTTATCTAACTCTGATCACTAATTATTGTAAATCATAGATTGTGGCTACATTTGGACAAACTTTTTAAAACTGTTGAAATTTTGTCTATAAATATTACATCTTTTAGTTCTACCTGTGCATTGATAGATGAATCCGTTTTATCAAGCTTATATATTTCCCTTTCAGGTGACTTTGGCAATATTTACCACCTACGTACTTATCGATGAGAATAATGTTCTGACAGCGAGCATGGCTTTCGTGACACTTTCACTCGTCAACATTCTCAACTTCCCCATGTCCTTCCTACCGCTCGCTGTGGCAAATACTTCACAGGTAAAGTGAATCATTACTTTTATCATTTTATCGCAAGCAAATACCGTAAAGTGGAATATTGCCTTAACATTTATGTTTACCATGGTCTCGTATGCTCACTTCACTGTGGGCCTGAAGACACAAGTTTAATGTTTATATCTTATTTTATTTATCCTTCATAGATTATGTAAAAATAGAGTAATAAGATTAATATTATTCTCAAGCTTTCACTTCTCCTTATATTTTGCTTGAAATAGTTAAGTATAGCTCTTATTAATAGTCCTATGCATCAGCTAGGACAAAAAGTAGGAACACATTTTCAAGAAATATATTCCTGCAAACCCCTTGTAAACATCTCAAGATATCAAACTTTAAGTACATTGTATCATCATCATGCATTGATAAACATTGGGTAAATCATATGTGATCTAATCAATATTTAGGGCATTGTTTCGGTAAGGCGGATCCAGAACTTCTTGGAGTTGGACGAACTAGATGAAGATGGTACCCAAATGGATGCCACAATGCAAAGTAAGGTGTGAACTAGACTTAATGAAATGGAAGATTTCTGGGATGAAATAATACATTTTACATATTCAACTTTTATTGATATAGTCCCGTGGATGACTACAAATTATCAATCCTTGCAACTTCTTACATATCAAAATATCATTAAGCTTTAGCAAAGGCTAAGTATTTAGGGATCATTAAAGAAGAACTGTTCTGTTGATGTTTCATATCACGCAGTTTTTTTCAATTTATGTGTGCTGTTATGAAAACATTTTTCATTTGAATTTCTTTTCTTTAATCAGGGTTAAACTTTAGTTTGGTTTGTTACTGTTTTTATTGGTATCTAAAATATTAATTAGAAACATTATATGTTTAATATTTGTCGTTATAGAGAATAAAGTGGAGGTATCCAACGCCTCATTCTCCTGGGGCAGATCAGAAGAACCAACCTTGAAAAAGTGAGTGACAGTTTTACATTCATTAATTGCTTAAAATAGCAAATATCTACCAATTTCAATTGGCATATTTACAGTGAAAATGATAGAACATGTAAACAAGTTTAGTGAAATTCACTTACTTATGTCATGTTCATGACTCTAATTATTCTTTCTTTAGCATATCCATAAAGGTACCTAATGGGGGACTGGTGGCAGTTGTCGGAGCTGTTGGCAGTGGCAAGTCTTCTCTCATATCGGCTATCATGGGAGAGATGTTCAGGAAATCGGGTGACATCAGGTACAATGTAAGTACAATATTTTTGATATTGGATTGTAGAATCATTTTCTTATGCTTCCATAATTGACCGACACTTCTATCTATGAATTGTAGCTAAAGTTATTTCATTTAAATATTTCAACAATATCTAATAGATAGGATTCGCCTTAATTAATTGCGCGTAACCTACAAGATAGTTAATCACATATCCATCTTGTTATTCCAAAGGGAAACTTTGCATATGTGCCACAGCAGGCCTGGATTGTTCACAATTCCCTCAGGGAAAATATCACATTTGGTAAGGAGTTCGGCAAACGGAAGTATGATAAGGTTGTAAGGGCATGCGCGCTAACCCAGGATCTGGCCATGCTGCCCGGAGGGGACGAAACTGAAATAGGAGAAAAGGTAAGAAAGTACTTCAATTCAAGAGAAACTCATGTCAAACTATAGAGTATAGGGGTGGAAAATTGTTGCAGCATTGCAGTTCAGATATTGAGTATGTAAGTTTGAGTTGTTTTTTTCTATTTCTTTTTTATTTATCAAACCACATTCAATACAAAAGGATCTTCCATATAGGTCAAGTAAATATAAATCCTATTCATAATTAAACCATCATACATACAATATAATCTCTTTAAAACAAAGAGGTTGTCAATGCCTAGAATTTATCCATTAAGTTGGATTTCTAAATCCTATTGTTAATATCTCAATTTGAAGCACTATTTATATTCTAGGGTATAAACTTGTCAGGAGGTCAGAAACAGCGAGTCTCTTTGGCCCGGGCCGTGTACCAGGACGAGGACATCTACCTCCTGGATGACCCCCTCTCTGCTGTGGATGCACATGTCGGGAAACACATCTTTGAGCATGTTATAGGGCCCAAGGGTGTACTAAAGGAAAAGGTAATTGATACATATCTCCAGCAGGCCTCTTTTTAACAGGACTGTTTATTTATATCATAAATGTTATCACACATTGACCATCTTCTCAAATTTAAACTTTGAAACAAGAAAAAAGATCAATCTTTTAATCCATATATTTCTCTTGAATATTGATTATTTTGACATCATAAGAACACATACTTTTAATGCTGTTTATCATCTACAATTGCTTATCTTCTACTATCGTAAGTGTTAGATGATAATGACTCAATGAATGAGAACATAGTAGCAGCCAAGGCATTGTGGTAATGCAGCACTTTTTTTAAAACCATTTTTTAAAATGTCTAAGCTGATGTGTATGACTAAAGATTTGGCGTATTTAACAATCCCATTTCAGACAAGGATTCTTGTCACACATGGCATCACATACCTCCCACACTGTGATCACATTGTCGTCCTGAAAGATGGGAAGATAGAGGACAGTGGGAGTTATGAACAGTTGACGGCAAAAGATGGAGCATTTGCAGATGTCATACGGTCCTACCTGGAAAACGAGGCAGAGGAGGAATCAGATGATGAAACTGATGGTGAGAATCAGAAACAATACTTTACCCTGTATTCCACATAATTATTGATGCTGTCAATTTTGTATTTGGTTGATTTCTCTGAGAATATGACATGAGACCATATATCTTAGACACCATTCCAAAGAGAATTGTGTGACCTATCTTTTGATGTAAGATATATCAATATTTGGCATTTATTTCCACTGCCGATTTTCAAAATTGGCAGTGAAATCAGAATGTGGAATACAGCCTTAATGTGTTTATGTTGTTGTAGTCATTCAAATGGTATTTAATGGGCAGTATAAAGATGTTGTTTCTGCAGTCTTCATATCATCAACATGTTCATCAACCAATAAACCTTTGGTATTAGGATAAACAAATCTTACAATTGCAGCTAAACGCGAGGTCCTATCTCGCCTCTCAATGAGTGAAGGAGGTGACAATCTATCTCTGTCAATGAAGTCTGAAGTGGGAAGTCGCCCTGGAAGTCGTCGCACAAGGTATTTAAGTTGATAAACTAAGTAAAGGTAGTTTTCAACTGAATCAATAACTTGAATGATTAATATTACCTCTTTCCAACCACAGCAACTATTGGCATCAACAAGCAACAGTTGTTGAGTATAGATAGAATTTAAACTGGATGTCTTCTAACAAGAATGGTTTGTCCTTCTGTTAAAACCTGCCTTAAGCTTAGACTACGGTGATGAGAGACCGATTTTGTAAAGTTGTGATATCTCTGACAGTATTGACGGTATCTACACATATAATATATCAAATTAAAGGTATTAATATTCTTTATAGCATGATAGAATCGATATTAACAGTGCTTTTATTTTTTCACTTTTAATTTTTGAATCAAGATTTCTAACTAAATATTAGATCTACAACCTTGAAACTTGGGATGAATGTCAATAAAATTCATGTGGAGGGAACTGTGCCTCAGATTTTTAATTTAGGTCTTAGTTTATATTTTATGTCAAAAAACGGAAAACTTTGTGTAATTTTTTGGAACCTATTTTTCTAGATTTCATAGAATAAATACGTTTCTATTAATCATTAAGAAGGTTATTTCAGTTAAGAAACTACTAGTGAAAAATAGTTTTTCGATTTCCTGACTGGACTAGACAAGTATTTCTGTATTCATCATGATATAATCAATATCATTAAATAGCCCTGACAATCCTCTATTCATCAATGATATATGATAATGTAGTTGGTTATAAAATGCGTAGGAAACATTAGGGAGAGTATCGCAGAATAGCTCTGCATTACCGTAGTTGCTCAAAGATGTGATGGATAAACTCTATAGGCATAAGCCACACCTAAACTAAAAGGATAAGTACGATAAATGGAGGCCTGGAAAATATTGTTTCTAAATGCAGGTACAGAAATGTATTTACTTAGGCAGTGCTAAGGAGAGAGTATGTCTCTCTACAAGAAAAACCTGAGACTGTGAACTGTTCAGGTTGCTTAACTTACGTTATAGCTCGCAGTATATGATTTTTAAAGAGTTAGAATTAGTTTTCTACTGTACGCTTTTAGTCACTGCTTTAGAAAATAAAACATGGAAGGACTGGCTTTCCAAACTTTCCATTATTTCATTGAGTATAATATTGAAGATAAGACAAGGTGTCGCATACTTTAGTCTCATTTGAAAATATCTGTTTTCCAGTCGCAAGAAGAGTGGGCAGTCATCTGTTCGTAGTAAACGGTCTTCTGTCAGGGAGCCCAAAGTGAACTCCGAGGGAGTGAAACTGATAAAGGAGGAAACCGCAGAGGAGGGATCTGTGAGTCAGAGTTGGGAGTCACTTAACACATCCGCGGGGTGTTTCATAAAAAGCTCTGTAGCTACGGAGCTTTTTATGTGAACTTACAGAAACTGTACGAGAGTTTGAAACTCTTGTACAAAACAGTTTCATAACAAAACTTGCATAAATACACCCCAAACTCTTGTAAATGCACCCCCAAACTCACGTAAATGCACCCCAAACACATGTAAAGTGACCCAAACTCACATAGGCAAAATCAAAACTCATGTAGCTATGGCACCCCTAAAGATGATCGTAACTTTATGAAACGGAAAACATATGGAGGTTTGTTATGAAACAGGCCACAGTTCCTTGAGATCATAGAATGTTATAGTTGCTGAACAATCACTTCCTATATCGGTCATCGGTGACCTCATGGTGAAAATAGTCTTATTTTCTAAAGCCTGTGAGTACTCTTTACCCATTAGATAAAGTTGTCTTACTGAAGGCTTTCATGCTCTCTGGGAATATTCTTGCATTCAAATATTTGTACCATTGTGCAAAATGAAAATGAATGGGCAATCATAATGAAGCATATATAATCATATGGTTTGCATACCACTGTAAATGTAGTATAATGAGGGCATTGTTTGCATCAAACTATGAATTGAGCCAGTAACACTGATTTCATATATGAGAGAGATGTTGTTTCATTGGGTAAACTGCTCCCATAACTGCCAATTTAAAACACATTTTAGGACATTATGAACCAAGTATATCATGTTGTAACTTGCTTAATTGAAACTTTACTGAATTTATGCTCAGCCAATGTTACATACTTTATAACTAAGAGCTTTGTGGTTGACAGATTGGGCTGAAGGTGATCGTGTCCTACGTCAAGGCCTGCGGGTACCTGATGATGAACGCAGTCTTCTGGAGCCACCTGCTCTACATGACCTTCCAGGTAAGTCACATTGGGAAATGTTGTTAAATCTTATACTTTCATTTTTTCTGCAAGTAGGAAACAACAGTAAAATCTGCTGCTCTAATCAGTGCTACAGTAGTCAGCCAACTGATTGACCTATGCAAATATTAAGTATGTTTGATATTTGAATGTGGATATTTGACCTGAGTTTGCTGATCGGTCATTGGTTGATGACTGTCTATATACAGAATCTTCCTGAGGCAACCGGGCTTTAGCCGTGCAAAGGAAATGATTTAACTTGAGGCGAGGATGGATATCTTAATATTGATACTGTTTATTCTAAGGTCAATGGAAACAGGCAGATTCTCAATGATCTAATTCATTCTGATTGTATTTGTTGGTGATACTTTAGCTGTTGTTTACATCTTTAGAATGCTTTTTGAGCTGAGAAGTCGGTCGTAGATATCAAATTGGCTGTCATAACCATTTACAGATTCCAGATAAAAGAACAATAATTGAAGCAATGACTCTCCTAGCTTTAAAATTTAGAAGTCTTTGTGAAAAAAGCTTTTCCTTTGAAATAGTGGGGAAATGAGAAAGAGCACCCATCAGGGGATGTATGTGAGATACCATAATGCCTGTGAAGAAACCCCTTGGCCTGATACAATGAGGGCTCCAGAGCCATTAGAACTTCCCCAACTCTCTCTGGGGTATATTCACCATGTTTGAAAATCCAATTTTATTTACAAAATATACCATCAATTGAACCTTTTGTTACTTTTGCTCCCCAGATTTTGACAAACATTTGGTTGAGTGAGTGGACGGGGGACAAGCCTGTCAATGGTAGCTACGAGCGCTCCCAGTCCCTTTACCGAGTGTCTGTGTATGGATACCTGGGTATCGGACAAGGTAAGGTTTCCCTGCCATGTGACATAAGATGGGTATATGTGGCTGAGGCCATACATACAGAAAACCATACCCAATCTGATAATCTTATGGGTCTGATATTTGTTACGTGTGACTACCTTTGTTAGTCAAATTGACGGGGCCTAAATCAACCAACCTTCTTAGTCAATAGTGACTAAGGTGATTTACATAGACAGTCACTTTAGCCTTGGATGTTGCTTTCTAAAATGTAAACTCATTTCTTGAAACCTTATTCAAATACAAAATAAGAAGACTGGTTCCCATAACGTACCGATACTTCACAAAGTAGCATGCATCATGTTCATACACAATCAATGAAGCAGGTGACAAAGATTAAAAGAGATTTCTTACAACCAATCAGGCATTGGCAAATAGCTGCTTTCTCTTTATTTGAAGGATATGATTTCACTTCCTGTCGATAGCCTAGTCAGATTGAGCATCATTATAAGTCAATCTGACTATCATTGTTAGTCATTCTTGGTGACTATGCCAGAATTCACATAAGTCAGGTTGACAAACACAATTTGACAATGGTAAGATAGTCGTATGTGATCATAGAACTACTGGGCCCAGAGATTATTTCCCTTCTATCAATTTTAATGATACAGTTCTTGGAACCTTCATGCAAACATATGTGTATATATATGTACATATGTATGTATATATGCACACACACATACATACATATACATTGGAGATTTGGTGTTAAGCTCCCTCCCCGATAAAATCCATATACATGGAGCATAATAGTTAATGAAGGATCATTTGAAATGGCTATTATAGAATCAAATGCCGCATCTAAACGATGATGTTCCTAATCTCTTAATTTCCTCTTTCCAGTACTGACAGCACTGATCGAGGCATTTGCTGTAGCACATGGTTGCTACGAAGCTTCAAAACGTTTACACAAAGAACTGCTGAATCGTATTGTGCATGCCCCAATGTCATTCTTCGATACTACTCCCCTGGGAAGAATAATGAACCGCTTTTCAAAGGTAGAATAGTTTCTAAGTGCCTGTCTTCAGGTAAAGCAGAATAAACACAGATAATCTGAAAGAAGTTAGTGCCATAATTCTCTGCAGACGAGAAAAATCGAGTCCATTGTTCAATACATGCTGGTCACCAAAAGACTCTATGATGCCTTAGGGCGATACAGGTCTAGTAGTTAACTCATGTCATATGAAACCCATGTAATAACCCACCCCTGAATCACCCTATGGGGTGATAGAGGAGAGTAGTCCATGTAGGAAAAGGCGTAGGAATACGAAGCGCACAATGCATGACCCTCAGCGAAAATAATCTGTGATAATGCATTAATTAACGCATGTTTTACCTACAAATATGTGAGATTTTCTATTTCCATAAGTAGATTTGCGCATGAAATTCATTAAAAAGATGCATAAATATAGTAAAACATATGATTTGCTTTGCTCACCTCGTGGGGTCAGCACTGTTCGGTATCAGTCCGTGGGCGGCCCTTCAGGCCCTCCCCTTAGGCTGATATTGGGGTCCAGCCTTGGGGTGCTAACCCCCCTCGTACCCCCTTCTCAGTTGGTTATATGTATTTCGTGCCCTATAGTGTATGTGAATTATTGGTATAATTGGCAGTTACGTCTAGGCCCTTTAAACTACATGACTTCAGCTGCGATATCCATGCAATATCAAGATATCACAGATGATTACCACACATGAGTAATATCATTCTTTACACTGTTAAAACAAGTGTTTAGAACCTTAACACTTTCCTAAATACCTCAGCGCATCCAGTTTTGGAACACTTTATTTCCCTAAACATGTTTAAATTATTGGTGTTTAGGGTTAAATATTTAGAAATGTGTGATGTTTGGGTGTTTACCTTGAAGTGTTTAGGTTTTCAATGTGTTCCCACCTCTAGTGGGTCCCAGAACCTTGAGACCTACACCCTAGTCCCCATGTCTGTCTACATATGGAAAAATGTGTCTAAAGAAAGTACATTTTAAAAACCTCGAACAAGATAATTTTCCTTAAACTCAAAATACTTCTAATGTATTAGGCTACATATACATTTCTTAAACACTCTACAGTACCTAGAAAATTTGCTTTTGTTTATAATGAACTTATATCAACATTTAGAAGAAATCTCTAAGAACTACACAGCATTGGTATACAGTGTCATCTGGTAGAGTACAGTTTAACTACACACGTGGTAAATCCAATACATGTTTAGAAGTAGAAAGTGTTTAGGTTTTAACAACTTGAATTTCATGTGTTCAGATCCTAAGCATATTTAATCCAATACATGTGTAGAAGTAGAAAGTATTTAGGTTTTATACACCTGCAATTTTATGTGTTTATATTTTAAACATATCTAATCCATACAAGTGTTTAGCTTTTAAATACATGAGACTTCTTGTGTTTAGATTCTAAACATGTTTAGCCCCTTAACATGTTTAAATTCTAAACATCATTTTTACAGAGTAGAATTGGCAGTTCTGAGGTTTTTTTTCATATACATGCGTACCAGCAAATTTTGTCTGATATGTGTGAATACTCTCCGACATTTCATTATTACACTGTAATAATAAAACATTGCAGAGTATTCACAGCTGGTGTCATGTATCATAATACTGCCTTTAGGGTGATCAAGTGTGATTTGACAAATCTCTAGAATTGAAAAGATATGATGTACTTGTTACACTTGGTAATTAAAAATTTTTGCTCTGTGATTTTAGGGCTTATTGACAGAGATGATGAATGTAGAATGACATCTTATGTTTTTACTTTTGATAAACCTTCCAGTTACCATGGCAACAACTTGTAACACTCAAAAAAAATTAAGTTGTTTATAGAATTACGCAAAATTTGATGAGTCCAAGATGAGCTTATTTTTTATGATTTTTTGTAATTTTCTCTAAATATTGATGACAGACAAATCATAGTCTATGTTAGCAATGATGGCCCAAACTCGCACAGCTGGTCACATTCCTTACCTAGTCGCAAAACCTAATCTGTGGTAACTTTCGAAGTCTTTTATCTTCAAGTTTGTTGTTAACCAAAGTTGTGGTGATCATGTTATTAATTTGCTTATTTCAGGATGTGGATGTACTGGACTCCAACCTGCCCATGTTCATCAGGCAGTGGCTGTTTTCTATATCACCCGTCATCGTCACAATCGTCCTCATCTGCTACATTACGCCAATATTTACCGTTGTCCTCGTCCCATTGGGAATTCTCTATGTCATTCTCCAGGTAATGAATATGACAGCAAACAATTCAAAAGAATTCAGCGAAAAACTGAGAGTAGATAAACAGCAAGTGACTAATAATTCTAAAGCAATCAAACAGTTTGAGTCATAGATAGATACCGCTTATGAAATCAAGTAAAACAGATGCATGAAATGTTTTTTCAGACATTTTTTTTGTTAACAAATTAGGTCAAAGTGACTAATATACCAACATTAATTATATGGTGACACAATCATAAACAAGCATATTTAATTAAAATTATGCATATGTACATACTTATAAAAACTGCTTCAGTTCCACATATACTGACTCTTATCATATGAAACCTTGATTATGCTCCCTCAGCGATTGTATGTGGTTTCAATGAGACAATGGAAGAGGATAGACTCAGTTCGACGTTCTCCGATTTACATCCATTTTGATGAGAGTGTGGTCGGGGCATCGTCCATCAGAGCATACAGGAAGGAAGAGGAGTTCATTGACACATGTGACCGTTTGATAAACGAGAGTCAGAGGCCCTGGTACATGATCATTACAGCACAGGGGTAGGTCTATTCAGTAGATTCAACTTTAAATAATTATTACATGATCAAATGAAAATATGAAAAACTACCTTGAAAAGAAGAAAATCAATTAGGCAGAACAAGAAATATTCCAAAGAACGTTAAAACACCAATTTGTACCTGTTCACATTTAACTTAAACTGCACCGTCTATAATTATTGTGTTATCAATAAAACACAATAGAGTGATAGATCATTGTAAGCTGTTCAGTGTCAATATATTATACACTGAGGTTTGGGACGTGTCATTTTGAACAGTTTATAAAGAGGATTATTGGTTTTCATGATAACCCTTCCGATACCTTTTTTCTGGGTTCAGTGCTTCTTTGAACCTATATCTTACATGACGGGTCACACATGCATGATGATGTACCTCTTTAGGTGGTGTCGAAACACGATGGAGCTACTCGGTGCCTTTGTCGTGTTTTTCTCTACGCTCTTTGCTGTGCTGCAGAAGGATGTCATTAGTCCCAGTCAGGCCGGTCTCTCAGTCACATACGCTCTTCAGGTAAGTCATATACATACATAGAGAGAGTCAAATTCAACATCCAATGTACAGATTTCCTTGAGAATTTTCAAGAAATTGTTGACCAACTAAAGGAGATTTGCATTTCTGCATAAGGGGCAAACCCACTAGACTCTTTAGCATTGACGGGCAATGGGCGATTGGGAGATTCGCCAATGAAATCAAGCAAATTTGATATTTGTCTGGCGATTTAACCAGCGAACTAGTTGTCCATCACCCCTAGCCCAGTCTCTGCACCATACTAACACATTTTTGGGTATCAGAGGGGTTGCCAGGCAACCGCCGCCCACCAATTATGGGACCATCTGGGGTTGTGGTTTAAGGCGCCAAGTTGGGGGTGCATAAAGAAGCAATGAATAATGCCTGGTGATGAATGATCCTTGCTGGGACTTTGTTGCCTCATAAAGACATGTCTTAATGCTAGTCGACGATAGGAAACATGGCTTCATAAATGCTTAGCATAAGTTACATAATATTGATTTAGTTTGTCATCATTAAGTGATCAATATCAATATTCAATATCATAACTTTAAAATTTAGAGTTTCTTTCATATCGTATGGTAATCTTACAATAATACTATTCTTCAATGTATATATGTGGGTTTTATTCTTACATTGGTACCCCTAGAATTCTAATTCGTAGTATTCTGTTCATCCAAAGAGGGGTTTGTATGAACCCCCCGAACCCACCTGGCTACGTGCCTGTCATAAGCTGTTCCAACATGACCCAATATTTTCCAAGTCTGTATTGCAGCATAACTAAGATCCTCAGGTAACGAACATGTTTTTCCCCACAGGTCACAGTCTACCTAAGCGCTGTAATAAGAAACTCCTCTGAGTTGGAGACATATATTGTGTCAGTGGAGCGCATTGATGAATATCTGAACATTGACAGTGAGGTAAGTAAATAAAGATTGGTAATACTGGCAGTTTATGTCTATTCCTTTGTCAAAGGTTTCCTTTCAAATCTCTTTTCTTTACTTTCAGTTGAATTTTACATGTTCAAGATGATATTCATTTGTAAACAATAATATATGTTACAACACATGAATATGAATATATGAGTATGAATACATCAATATGAACATATGAATATATGTTACAACTAAATCCTACCTAGATGGATGATCGTTTGTACGAATGAATGTGGTTTGATAAAAAGAAAAACAAAAGAAAAGCTATTGTATGCATAATCATACGTTTATGGTTCTAGAATTTTTGACTATTAAAAAAATTGGGTTTTCTAATCTATATTAACCCAACAAGTTTTTTTGTTCTAATACCACCCAGTATGAAATAGGATTAACAGATGGTTGCGTCTGTATAGGAGGAACTTTATAATTTTTGGCACACTATTTTCTATACAATATATCAAAGCTGTCTGAATGTGTTGTAATATACCTTATATTATTATCTAAAGGTATTATTATGCAACTCTTGTATGATATTTTTAGTTTACTCACTAGAAAACCGGCATTGCTGAAGTGAGCCACTCTAATATAAAACCCAATAGATATTTTAAACGAAATTAAATGTGTGTTCCTTTTGCCAGGCCTCGTGGGAGGTGGAGGAGAAAAGCCCTCCACCAACATGGCCTGAGACTGGAGCCATGCAGTTCTCAGACTACAGCACACGCTACAGAAGTGGACTCGATCTCGTTCTGAAAAACATAGACTGCACTGTTAAAGCTGGAGAAAGAGTAATTATGTGATACAATTCAATTTAATTTGTTATTCTGTTTTCACAATATATCAATATTTTTGTTACCAAACAACATTCAATTTTGTCTATGAAACTGGAGTTGGTTTTCACACTCTATTTTGTTAAAAAATTGATTTTGTAATAGACCCCTTAGGGAAAAAGTACAAATTTAAGCCTATAACACAATTTTAAGAACACTAATACAAACAGGACTCATTTGCACTTAGAATATGTCTACAAATTAAGCAAAACATAATCAGATAACTTTGCTCTCCTAATCTTGATGAATATTTATCCAGTTAAAACAAATCATATAGAGAGAGATAGTACTGATCATGATAAGGTCAAAATTTATTAAACCTATAACATGAACGAACAGTCTGCAGTAGATCCTAGTGATATCCCTAAAAAGAGAGATGATACTTTCCATATTGATTTGAGTACTTGATGGAAACCATTAAGATTTGTAAGATAAAGTGACCTTTAAACACATTCTTTTTACTGTTTAATAGATCGGCATTGTTGGGAGAACAGGAGCGGGGAAGTCCTCTCTATCGTTGGCTCTGTTCAGAATCATTGAGGCAGCCTCTGGTGAAATCTACATTGATGGTAGACTGGTGTCAGAGATGGGACTTCATGACTTGAGACGGCAAATTTCTATAATCCCCCAGGTATATTTTTTATTATCAAATACTGTTAGCAAGGCCGTTGGTTACTGTGAATGCTTCTTTTCTTCTGCCATACTAATAATTTATCTGTAAACCCCACATACAGCCTTATTATTGCTTGAGAAATCTGAGACAAAAATACATCTTTTTGGTAAATGATTGCATATTTTGAACAAATAAATGTTTCAGTCATGTGTATTTCATATATTAGAGAAATTCAGTATCAAAAATGGATTGACTCAAGGTGTTGCTGTGCCAGTTTTCCATTTATACATTTGAAAATCATGCAGGGACTTGACATCATTGTTGATAAGATATATCACATAGTAAACTAATCAGAATTATGTTGATTATCTTTTGGGGTGTGCTCCTTAATTTTAACCATTAGAGCATGAAAAACTATTAAAAATTAGGAGATAGTATGGAATAAAAAAAGCCAATATATAACAATATATAACAAACAATATAATGATGATAAAAGGTGTAATCAAACTTAATATATACTTTCACTATTACATGTTTCCAAATATGATGCAATAGTTGAATATGGCATAAATCTCATAAAATATTTTTTCTGTTACTAAAATTTCCTAGGACCCAGTTGTGTTTTCTGGGAGTCTTCGGAGCAACCTGGACCCCTTTAACCTGTACAGTGACCTGGAGGTCTGGCAGAGCCTGGAACACGCTCACCTGAAGGAATTTGTTACAGAAACGGACGAGGGTTTGGAGTACGAGTGTGGGGAGAATGGAGAAGCATTAAGGTAAAAATAAATAGTTTTTCAAATGCAAATGCCAAGTACTGTTTCATCTGTCATTAAATTGTCAATTTCAATTACGTTTTCAACATTATCACATGGATTACTGTCTGACTAAGGAAATAAATCTTTTCACATAATTATTTTCATTACATATGTATACATTTTCTCATGATATTATTCTAATAAATGTTGATGATATTTAATTTGTTTTAACAAACTCAGCATTAACAATGTAATCTCCTTTACATTTATATTCTTTATTTTGGTTTAAGCTACCTATGCTTTTTCTACCAATTTTTTAACTAGAAATTAGAAAAGGTGGTAGCCTGTATATGCTATGCAAACACTGATTGCCTTTTAAGTCAATTGTCTTTTGCATTCCATTAGCGTGGGTCAGAGACAGTTGCTGTGCCTGGCCCGTGCCCTGCTACGTAAGTCCAAGATCCTCGTCCTAGACGAGGCCACAGCAGCTGTAGATTTTGAAACAGATTCGCTGATTCAGACGACCATCAGGGAGAAATTCAAACACTGCACCATTCTCACTGTGGCTCATCGGCTACACACTGTGCTTGATTATGATAGGTATGCATTTCATACTTCATTAAGTAGAAAAACTATCTGCATTGATTTCACATGTAAAACACACCACTACATAGAATACCAACACTACCACTTAGAAAACAGTTTTAAATTTAGCCCTGATGATATAAACCATATGCATAAATCATCAAAAAATTAGACGTTTTACTTTCTACACAAGAGATCTAACCTAATACTGATTAGAGCAGAACATCCAGTTGACAACACCTAGATACAATACAGTAAAATGTATAAAAAGTGTTGTATTATAAAAGACACATGAATGAAGCTCAGAATGCTGTAATTCATTATGTACCAAGCCAATGAAATCTGAAATATAGATACATAAAATCTCATTTAACAAAGAACTTTTTTATTGCAGAATCATGGTTCTGGACAAGGGAAAAGTCATTGAGCTGGATTCTCCGGACAACCTCCTGTCTGATGAGTCAACTGTTTTCCACAGTATGGCCAAAGATGCTGGCCTCGCATTATCTGTCACGTCAACGTATTTATAAATGTTAATAGACAACCCCATTGTTGATAACTGTATATGTTTTGTGTATTTGTAAATAGTATTAAAAAGAAATGTATATAAATACGTGTTCCTGTCTATTTGTTTGATTTATGTAAGTGGTCCAGGGTCTGTAGTCTGTTCTTTAGTCTTGCTGTTAATTTGGCTTTTGTGTTTTCCTTGCAAAAAGAGGAGAGGTTGCGTCATGGTTCAGTGGTTTATTTTTCTGCGTGTGGCTTTGGCGACCACAGTGCCCCGTCGCATAACGGGTCTCGCTGTAGCGAACATTGGCACATTTCAAAAGACCTCTCCCTGTTCAACAGGGAGCGAATGCACTTTTCATCCTTACAGGGATGGTTTGCACTCCCGATTTTTCAATTTATCAGGGGGGCATTTTGGGGTTAATATTTTAAGATTTTGTTTTCAGTAAATGTTAGATGTGTCCTTTAGCTTATAATTTGTATAGGAGGCAAGTGGCGGAAATGATTTATTAGCCAATTAAATTAAATTCAAAGTGTGTACAAAACCATCGCAACAGGGAGGATTGGCACATCCCCAAAACAAGGAGAGAAAAAAAACAGTGAGAAAAAAACAAATCCATCCTTAATCGCTCCCTCTTGCGAGAGTTTGGTTATGCGACGGGCCACAGGGCTGTGGGGTCCACACCTACTCCTTACTACACCTTGAATTCTGCCTTACAGAGGGCCCTGAAGCAGGATGGCAGCTAATGAGAGAAAAAAATCTATATATTATTGATGACATGTGTCCTTTAAAAAAGAAAAGGGTTAAGAACAAGCAGGAACCATGGCTATCAAATGAAATTTTGGAAGCTATTTATGATAAGGATAGGGGTTGGAAAAAAGCCAAATGCTCAAAGTTACCTGCTGATCTTATGGTTGCCAAAAGACTTCGTAATAATGTGAAAGATATGGTCAGGAGAGCTAAATCAGCTTTTATACAAGACTACTTGATTGATGAGAACATTTCTCCTAAGAAATTTTGGGAAAAACTTAATTATATATGACTACAAATAAGAAAAATAGCAATATAAATCTCATTGATAAGAACAGTAATAAACCAATTCCAAAAAATGAAACCTCTTCATATAGAAATAGACTTTTTACGGAAATTGACCCGAACTTGACTGCTGCCTCTGGAGATACATGGGAGAATAATGAGGTTTTTGATCGAGATTGTAAATTGAGGTCAATCATTGTTGATGAACCTGAAATACAAAAATTGTTCGATAATTAAAAAGGTGGGAGAGTGGCAATAAATGAGAGTCCAGACCACACCACTTAGTGTAGCACTCAGCCCCAGAGGTGTTGCTTGGACAAGCCTGGGGTAACTCGCTCCTTGAGCATAATTATATGTTAATTCTCCCAGACGTGATTCTCTGGTTATTAGTATTTTGGCTGACCTGCAGGCTAAATCAAGGTCATTGTGGGTAATATGTTGACAAGTCCATTTCCTGTTATAAGCCTTCAACATGTCATAATTATTCATCTACAACATTTTCCTTTGTTTGAGAATATAAAAACGTAAAATTAGATAAAAAAAAAATTGTTGCTGTACGTACTTCAGTTTCTAAAATTGATTTGAAAATATTTTTAGTACATATTTTTATATTGCCGTGAGATGCACGTATTCTATTTGTTTCCCCATGTTTTTGTCTACAAAATAAGCCAAAACTAGCCTGCAGGTTCACTAAATAGAGGAAAACAGGGAACCGCGTCTGCCTGAATTGGTGACTTTGAAGCACCTGCAATCTTGTATACATGCAACTGCAGCAAGGTAAAATACTGCCTCCACAATGGGTGCGTAGTGCAGAACTTCCTTTTCTGATTCATATATGAACCATTACTGTGAATGGAAGCCTTGTATTTCATAAACATTCTTTTCAATATTAAAAGATTAAATTCTAGCCAATGGGAACGATCCCCAGAGTCCTTATCAGCATTACGATTCAAGATTCAAGATTCAAGATAGTTTATTATGCAATTCACTTCAACCAATCAGGTGTCGCGCTACGCATAGTCCTTTCATGACCTAGATACCTCTTGCATAATACTAGTTTGAGGACATAGCGGACTTGGCCGTAACTACAGTCTAGCTACCCGAACCACGTGGGTTTGTTTGTCCAGCCTTCACTGGACCGTGACGGGTGGCTGGGTCTGGGGAAGAGTCACACTCCCCCGTCACGTCGCATTACGCATGTAATACAAGGAAACCTGAAGCGAGAAAGGAGTATGGGGAAAGAGTCTATAGAATAGAGGGCGGCATGTCCAGCCAAATACACCTTAGTCTATCAAGCCAACCTATCATTCTCAAAGTAGTGTAAAAGTGGCGAGCAGTCAGGCCTACAGACTAAATACACCTTTCTTATGAACATGCGCAGTGCAGACCAAGGTGGCGGGAGCCCAGCACTCTGAGACAGAGCCTCTCATATAGGTTAGCACAGGGAACACTTTTTGTCTAAATCTCATCAGTAAACTTATCAGAAAATCAAATTGATATTTTTTAGCACTCATATTAGTATGCAAAAAGACTTTTTCTTTGCAAAAAAGTAACCTAATTTCTGGAGAAAGGATGTAGTTTAGATACAGTAAGGACTATTTAAGCTCAGCTTGACTTTTATTTTGAAGGGAGGGCAAATCTGAAAACAATTAAATTGCAAGTTAATTATGTGTACTCACCAAGAGGGACTGTTTTGTACCTCAGTCACACCATATCCACGTGCACAATTATCCTTTCTCCCCTCCCCTCCCACATATAGAGTACAGACACTAATATAAATAGTTACAGACCCTTGACCATGTGAGTGGGCACCAGTTCGCACTCAACTCTGCACCAAGGCTAGTGGCAGAGACCTTGTATGTATATATATATAGGATATATAGAGACTGGAAAGCTTCTCTTTGGCCCTATGTGCCCATCCCCCTAGTGGCTGGCTGGATCAACTATGACCAAGGTCTGGTCATTACCAATGTAATTTTGGAACAGCAAGTGACACCACACTGGCTATTTTTACCATGGACATAATGGTCAACCCAAATCTAGTCCAACCAGCACCTAGGTGACAGGCCTGTAGTGTAAAACGGGTTTACCCCGTGGCTTTCCAGTCTCGATATATCCTATATATACATACAAGGTCTCTGCTAGTGGTCAGTGCTTCAGACTCCCCTCACCATGGTTCGTACTTCAGCCAAGAGGGGGTGCCACCTTTTAAAAGAAGGGTGTTTTGGGGTGCAAATCAGTGTGTAACTGCAGAATTCTGTGCCATGAGAAGTTAAAATAATACCCACAATTACAAAATTTGCTCTTGTGGATTTCTGTTTCATTATTTGCAACTATTAGATTGATGGAATGTCCTTCTAACACAATTCTTAAATTGTCATATGTGAATAAATATATCTTAGGAATGATTTTAGTATGATTCTTTGAGAAACTTTCATGTTCAAAAGTTCTTGTGAATGTTTTTTGAGAAGAATTTTCTTCTCGTGGACATAAGTAACTGCCACAAGATGTTGTTGTTGTTTTTTGGTCGGCCCCCTGTAATCGACACAACAGACAGTTTGTTGACCGGCTTCTCCCCTCCGACCCACTGTTAGCCAACAATCCCTGTTTGTTCCAGAATATTATTTGAACCACACTCATTTAACAATGGTCTTCCGTGTAGGTAATATGTACAATATTTGATTTAGAGAGGGGCGCCTTCATATGTTTGCCAACTTTAGTGAATTTTAAATTTGATAACATTCTAGCCCCTGCATAGGAAGCCTCAATTTCTTACATAAGGGCGCTCCCCCCCCCACTTCTCTTTTGTGGAATCTCTAGATCCGTCCCTGGATCCACTAGTGCGTAATAATGATTACTTTTGGTGCATTGTACGTAGTGACTTGGCCCGTCTCCTGTGATCTGATGAACCCGAAATAGCATCTATACTAAATTGGGTGTTCGGGGGGGGGGGGCATGTTTACTTGTTGTGTGCTATAGGCAGGGGCGGATCCAGAGGGGGGCCTTGCCCCCCCCCCCCCCACCCCCCACCTCAGTACCAGTGGCGGATCCAGGGGGGGAGGGAGGCATTTGCCCCCCCCCCCCCCCCCCCCTTAGACCAAGTAGATTTTTTTAAAAAAATAATCTAAGCTTGTTGATTTGTACAAATCTGACATCATTATTTTTCACTTTTTTTTTATAGGGGGGATTGATTTGCCCTGGATGAATGATTCTGGATCCGCCCCTGCCCCTCTCTCTTTAGTTGGACCCCTAACTACTATAATAAGAAGCACCGCGGGGGACGTCCGAGGTGGGCTGTACGACCCATATAGGGGATCGGCACTAACCGAGGGCGAAGGGGCCCCTCAAGGTGCTTCTTTATTTTATCACCCAAGAAATCTTCAAAATCTGTTACAATTACTCACACCAAACAGTGTTCAGTAGGCGGTGTGTACGGCTAGGCAATACGCCCTGCACACAATACGCACCGCTCGTCGGCAGGGCGGGTGATATAAAAAAAGATGGAAATGTCCCACGCGATTGTGCGTGGCTTTAGTACTTTGCCTTTATGCTGACCCCTACTTTCGAAAACCCCTGTCTCCACCCCTGCTATGTAGCCTTACTTACTATAAATAGTCACTATAATTGCCCTCGGCAAAGGGTCCATTCTCACGGAACATGCATATTTTGAGCCACTGGGGGTGAAGTGCTAAGAATAGAACCCGAAATAATAGAATCCCCTCCCTCAAGAAAGGCGGCGGTCCACTCGGCGACGAACCACTCTCACCAGAATAGAGAGTGGGAGAAAACTGACCAGTCGAGTAGTGAGGAGGTCGTTGTGGCAGAGTGGTCCCCGACGTGACCACAGATTCCCACCTATTACGTACAGAGGGTACACTAGGGTATATATGTAATGTCGGGTGTTTTTCTGGTCGTTGACCCCTGCACCAACTACTTCTATAAACCAACATCAATGGGCAGGAAACCAGATATCGAACCATTCAATCTGAAAGCCGCCCTGCTGAAAATAAAATTGTTTAAAAGAAAAAAGAAATTCGGGTTGACTCAACAATAGTTCACCCTAGACCTATTTTTCTTGACATTATTCGACGGGGCGGCATTATGATTTGTTAAATTCCACATGGTGACAGGGACTCCAATCTCCTACGACCCTCGGGGGCGGGCCTAGGGGGGTCCAGGGGGTCCTGATACCCCCCCCTCATCCTTCTTTTGATGTGGACTTAAACTTGCCAAATAGAAAAAAATATGCCACTCACATGTGTGTGAATGAACACCGTTTTAGTCTTGAGCCTCTATGCGGACCCGACTTTCAGCGACTGGAAAATATTCACTCAATCAAACAACAAATCAAGAAGCTACTGATGAATATTATGAATGGAAAATAGTACTTAGTACTTCGTATTGATAAAATCTTGCAAAGAATGTTCTTTCCAAGATAATAAGGATAATGATTCTGTGGATGTAACATGCAAAACAATCATCAAACCTATAACAAAATTACATCAATTTTGTTTGAAGAAAAACATTCAGGAATAATGTCCCGTTTTGTACGTAAATGTCCCATTTTGTCTAAGTGTTTTTAAAGGCAAGGTCTGGGGAGTGCTGACGTAATGGGACAGTAACATAACATTAGAATATTTTTGAAATGTATTGCAAGAGCTCAGACAAAAGATACGTTAAGTTTAAACTACGTCTTGCCAGGGAGTATCTGAAATTCACTACTATTAGTACCCCCACCCCCTCCCTCCACTCCCCCACTCGGTGGGGGAGTGGAGTGCCCTCTCTGTCTACTGACCCCCGGCCGCCCGGCCACCCCCGGCCACCCCCGGCCGCCCGGCCACCCCCGGCCACCAGTGTTGGCCGGACCTTGGCTGACGACGGACCGTCGACCTTCTGTGTTGGAACCTGCCACCTCCCGGAGCCAGCAGCGGTCACTGTCAAAGTCTCAAGGTCAGCTACTTTGTGTGTGTGTGTTTTTTTGTGTGTGTGCTTAGTGAGTGTTTGTGTGTTGTGTGCGTGTTTGTGTGTGTTTTTGTGTTTGTATGTGTTATGGGTGTGTCTGTGTGTATGCATGTTTCTGTGTTTGTATGCGAGTTTATGTGTGCTTGTGTGTTTGTATGTGTGTGTGTCGTGTGTATGTGTCTCTTGGTGTGCTTGTGTGTTTGTGTGTGTTTGTTGGTATGTGTGTGTAACTGAGAGTTTAAAACTGAGTGTTATATATATATATATATATATATATATATATATATATATAAATACATATAACCAACCAAGAAGGGAGTACAAGGGTGGTTATCACCCCGAGCCGGGACCCCGATATCAGCCCGAGGCCAGGGCCCGAAGGGCCGGCCGAGGGCTGATATCGGGGTCCGGCGAGGGGTGATAACCGCCCGAGTACTCCCTTCGAGGTTGGTTATGGATTTATTATACCTTTTCTGTTAGATCTGAGCTCCCAAGAAAGGATGCACAGCAATCAGTGATGGTGGGACTGTGCTGCTGTACATTTTTTCATGTTTTTTTCATATAACTCTTTTGATATCCATCAAATCCACAAACAGTAAACAGTAAAATGTAGCTAGGAACGTTGTGCAGATAATGCAAATGTTAGATTTTTTAATTCTAAATGATTTCATTTTTTCATGAATTTTAGAAAAATATAAAGTTTCTGTATCACACTGCAGTGTGATACAAGGCTGGTTATCACCCAGGTTTGTATCGCCCTGAGTTAAACTCTTAACTACTAACCTTGTATCACACTAAGGTATAATAAATATATATATATATACGTGCGTGTGTGTTTGGGGTGTGATTGACTGTGTGCTGTTTGTTCTATATCTGCTGTAGGGTACAGTGAACGGGTATAAGGATATAAAGATAACAGGGGGTTGAAGCAGCACCAACGCACCCCATAATACAAAAACAACCTTCTCAGTGCTGTCCCTGCTGACCTCCTGACTGAAAAAAACCCTTCTGCTGTAAGAAAACCCGACCCCGTCCGTCTATGATAACTAATTAGGTATCTGGGTGCAAGACCTCGACACTTTATATGGCCCTACACTGTAAAAAGTTAATGTTATTCTATCTACATCAAACTGTACTGTTCATTTACAGAAATGTTTGCTGTTGGAAAATGAACAGTTAAATTTACTGTAGGATTACAAAATTTGTACTGTAAATTTGAAATTACATGATGAGCATGTATTTTTACAGTAGATCTTACTGTAAAATACAGTGGCCACCAGGAGTGCAAAAGTAAAGAGTGAAAAACGTTTTTGGCATAATACCTTAACACCCTTGTTGCTGCATGAATTAATTAAATCTAATGATATCAAAAAGTGAATCCCATGCACATGAAATGAACTGACATTTCAGGTTATTGAAATACCTACAAATAATTGTAATTATTATGAGATAATTATAATCTGTATGCATAGACACCATTTTGGTATATAGAATAATTTATAGGTAAGTAATGACTTCTTAAACTTGTTGCAACATCACCCAATACATGTATGTGCTAGTAAATCTAGGATAATTACATCCCACAACCTCTATACGTTGGTTTGTGGTTGGGAATCCGTCATCGGCACAATTTATATATACATGTCAGGATAGTGCATGTAAGGAAGGTCTTAGTAACAAATATGCAATCTGAATTATTTCTATTGTAAAAAGTCAATATTAGCAATTTTGCGAGTGTAAAGAAGAGTGCCTAAATTTGCTATGAATCTGTCACCCATGTACATTTGATCAGAATCCCATCTTTGTAGGACGAGTGTGCCTCACTCCTCTACACAAATGGATTCTCAAGGGATCCAGAAACGGAGCTGTTACATCAGGGCTCAACTTAGGTGTACGTTGTTGATCATGGCATTTGTATTGGCGAGTGTGTTATTGGTGTCTCAATCCCGACCACGCCAAGGTGAGTGTATCTTTTTATTCTATTTCAGGCCCTTGCTGTTTGTAGAAGGTGACAAATGGGGAGACCAGACGCGGTAGCTCGGTTAGTAGAGTGCCCATTCAGAGTCATACCAAAGACTTATAACTATGGTAGTGGTCACTGCTTGCCTGGCACTCGGTATAAAGTAAGAACCACGAAACATGACTGGTCAGCCTGGTGTCAGTATAATAGGACTGAGTGGGGTGTTATGTGGGCCTATGACATGATATCTCTGTGGCAGAACTATAAAGAGGGCATTGGGTCACACTGCTACAAAAAGGTACCTCATTTCATAGATTTGGTCACCGCCCCTGTGGCATAAATCTATAGATCAGAGCAGCAAACTAGCCACATTCAAGGCCATCTTAAGCAAAATAACAACAAATTTTTCAACCCAAAGAGTTTTCAAAAGAATATAATGGTCCTTATCTCTGATACCATACAATAAAAATCTAATTCAAAGATGTTTTTTGGGTCAAGTTATCAGTATAATAGCAAATACCTGTGTCTTAAGCCAAAATTGGCAAAAAGCTGGTCCTTTCAGACAATATGATTCAGCAAAAATCTTATAAATCTATGGGATACATTCTATAAACATTCCCCAGGACCCTCTATTCATAATGGTAGGGCTTATAAACAATATAATAGTATGTCTTGAAGAAAACTTTTAGTAATATGTTTGAATTAATAGAAATGTAAAAGACAGACTTAATTAATGTTTCCAGCCATTAATTTTACCTTTCTGATCAGACTCTGCTACCAATCTATCATGACCAGGCCATGACTTAGATAAATGGGTCATGACCTTGACCTCTGTTTCTAAATTCTTAATCATAAAAACATGACAACATGTCATGACATCAAATATTTTGTACTTTAGACCTGCAAACATGTTTGTAGTTGACATATTTCCTTTGTGTTGTTTAATTGATTAAATCATCATCAAATTTATCATGAAATACATGGAAATAGTATAGATACAATCAATGAAATCAGTGTCAAAAGGTATCAAAATGGCAACCTTTTGGGAAACGTAATTTCTAAACAAATCTTGATAAATCAACAAATACAAGGTGCATCATAAAAAGGAAAACATTAATGCAAACTGTGTGTGACATTTATCCATTTAAGATGTAAACAATTGAGATCATAGGAATTCATTATGAATTATGAAACCAACTGAACAGACATGTCATAACGTTTTGACTTTTTTTTTTTCCATATTTTTATGTTTACTTGGCAAGGGGTTATGGGTAATATCCTCTAATATTACCATAATAATACATACCATGAGGTAGAGAATTTCCTAGGCTTTCTTATGATACCCTTTTTGTAAAGATTGATTGAAAACTTACCGTGCTACTACATTTTTTGTGTTTTAGGGTTTGAAAAGGTACCTTTTACTTCCCAATTTGCTGCTCCGATCTATAGCTACAAAGCTTTACCTTGTGCAGTCTGGTAAAAGAACCCTAAAGGGTTGGCCAGACATTAAACTAACCCAATGAACAAACAAACAGATCTGAATCAGGCTTAGAGTCTCAATATGTCACCATTTTCCTGCCCTCTTGTCCAAACTGGTGAATAAAACATCAGTCATTGGTCCAGACGGCAATGATGCCTGTCGGTGAATGCTTACGCCAATTTTTTGTGTTATCAGTAAAATTTAACATTTTCTGTGTTATTGATATAGTGTGAATCAAGCACGTACCACAAGGGCAGTCGGCAACTATTGCCCTTATTTGCACACACCTATGTCTGGGGCTAAAGCTCTCAACAATACTAGTATGTGAAAACTTGACAATAAACCAGGTAATAACTATTGCTTTGTGCTGCCTTGGTCTGTACTAAGTATCGCTGCCACTCATATAAGGGAATACTCAGGCATTTGCCAACAAAGGAATTTATTGAATTTGACCACACAACAAAAGGTTTGTACCTGCAGCAAGAGACCCACAAAGATAGTGACAAATGACATCTGCACCCACATGGGGACCCATTGGTCGGGTTCCATAGGAACTTCCTGGGAAGAATGTGTCCCCAGCAGTCCCTGGCTGTTCATAGAAGGCAACAAATGGGGAGACCAGACTCAGTAGCTCAATTGGTAGAGTATCTGAGTCTGGGAGGTCTTAGATTTATCCTGGCTGAGTCACATCAAAGACTGCAACAATGGCAGTGGGCACTGCTTGCCTGGCACTTGTGTTAAGTCAGAATCAAGACACATAACTGGCTGGCCTGGTGTCAGTATAATGTGACTGGGTGGGGTATTGTGTGGGCCTATGACATGATATTAACAGGTCTGTGTACGCATACTTTGTATGTGTGTGTAACATCCTAACTTACACATATACATAACCTCAGTTAGGAGGCAAGCAGGGAGGTGAAGTAGTTAGAGTGTCTGTCTGCAGTCGGGGGGGGGGGGGGCCGGGTTCAATTCTGGGCTGAGCTGGCTGCTCTACCCCTCTGCATGTCTCCCTGTGCCAACGACAGGGTTATCAAAGGTCCCTAGAGGCCCAACAGCTGTTGTGTGTAGGGCCTGTCTATGGGACCAGGCACATTAAAGAACACCTGCCTTAGTAAAAGTGTAGGGGTATGGTCTCTACCTTCTCATAGATATGATTATTTCATAGATGCGATCATCAAACAGACAGAATTGTCAAGATCTTGTTTTCACCTTGATATGACCATAGATGTGGATATGGTGTAAAACCCCAATTACCAACCAACCTCAGTTAGGTAAGAGAGTAGTCTGTGCACTGTAGCTGCTGCTTGGACTGACCTCCATTGCCTGGACTGCACTAGACTACTTTCAAACCAAAGAGCACACGTGGTACGAATATGACAACATCATTTATATAGATTAGAAATAATAGTGGTTCCAATACACTACCTTGAGGGACTACATATGAAATACTCCTCCCATGAGATTTGTTTCCATCGAGTAAGACCGCTTGTTTTTTCCAGCATATTGTTTTAATTTTAATTTTCCATGATTTACTTTGTCAAAAGTTTTCCTGGAGTCAAAACAAATAGCCTTTGCATTTTCATTAGGATTAAGTCTTTGAATAACAGGTATTAGCCTGAAAACTGCCAATTGGATCCAATTGTCATCTCTGAATCTGTTTTGTTTATTTGTTAGGGGTCCTCATGTCTCTGAATTACCTGATAAGTGTTGACATAATCAGATTATGCACAAATCATTTCATCTCATTTTTTACATACTTGGAAATTCAGGGGGGTGGGATAGCATAGTGGATAGTGTCCTCTCCTCGTACGTAGCTGGACCGGATTTGAGACTTAGCTGTGTCTGCTATAACCACTTGCCTTGCCAGCTTTTCCACACTCATAGATTTCGTAAGCCACCTGGTATGCACGAAATTGTGTGGTCCTGATATAGCTGAAAAATTGCTGAGTGGACTCCAACAATCATCATCATCATACTTGAAAGTTCCTTCAACATTTTCAAAGCATTGTTACCTTGTTATCGCAACAGCTGATTCATCCTAGTCTGCTCACCAATGCCAAAAGTATGAAACTGAACAGTGATTGTATTTCAATTCAAATCTCTTCACTAGCCACTTTGTATACAACACAAAAGCGGAAGAATAGGTTTTGATCTGGAAGAGTTCCAGTATAAATGTTGTACTTCCTTCATTTGTTTCAAAAACTATCACAAAAAGAGCTCTTCCAATAGTTGTTAAAGGGAGGGGCCAGTGATTGTAAAAAGATATATTGCCATGATCCCCACCACCCAGGGAATAATGATGCAAAATATTATACAGCTATCTCTTGTAGTTTTTATTTGACACCCATTTTTCTGAATCAAAATTAGTTGCCCTGCCTTGCACCTGGTGCAGCTTGCACTGTGCATTTGTCTGTGTGTGACATCACAAGTAGAACAGTTGAAAAATTATAAACCTGAAGTAAATGCAAAAAGAATTTTGTTAACTGTTCTTTGTAAGTCTAAAAGAGATTAAAATCACAAAATTAAATGATTTATAAAAGAAAACATCAAAAATGTAGTTTATATGGAATTTAGAAATTAGAAATTTGAATATAACTGTCATTTTGTGTGATGTCACACACAGATGTGTGTTTTCCTGATGGTCAGTGGGACATGGGGTTTATTAAAAGTTGAAGCCCATTTTTAACATGAAATATTCAATTAATCACACTGAAACTTGGCATACTACTAAATAAGCATTAAATCTAACATATAAAGCGTAAAAGAATCAGAATTGACATTTCACTGGCTCCTCTATTTAAGATGATTAATCATGTAATGTTATATAAGATGAAAAGGATCACAAGCCCGTAGCCAGGGGGGGGGGGGGGTGATGTGGGGTATGGGTCATCCCCCTGAGCTGGGCCAGGTCCACTTTTTGAAAAAGCAATAATTTAGCTTTGCCTCCTCCCCTTTTATCCTGGCCCTCTGCTACCCCTGTAAAACTTCTCTTACCCCTGCTGGCCCTCTGCAATCCCCGTGAAACCACTCTCTTATCTTTGACATATATATTTTTTTTCTCTTACCTCTGATCATCATGCCAGATTTGCAATGTGACCAATAACGTCGTCATATTACGTTCTAACATTGCACAACAGGTCGCCAGCTAAGCCGTCTCTAGGCTAAGGAGTGGAGTTCCTTACCTTCACAACCTATGGATGAAACCCTGGCTTTGATTAAGCTATTTATTTTACCTTTAGAAAGTGCACTTTTCGGAAATGGTAACCCCCCCCCCCCCCACTGATGAAAAGTTCTGTATACGGGCCTGGATCATACTAAAACTGTCAAAATTACAGCTTGTGAATTACCAAAATATGAAACTACCAATTGCATAAACCCTCAAAAGGTAAATGCTGTTACCTTGTCCCCCACCTTCATCACCCTATGAAGTCAGTAGTCAAGGGTTGGGAACATGTCAGCCTGAAAACATGATTTGGTGCTGCTGGGACTCGAACCCACAACCTTCCGATCAGGGAGCAAGGACATTACCTCTGCTCCACTGACTGCCGCTGAGGGTCAAAAGTGTTAACCTTATTATAGTTGTTGTGCTTTTGGATGAGTTGTTGGAAGTTCTTAATATATATGGTTATGGTAATTTCAACGTATCTAAAGGGATGTTTATCGAAAAATGATTTACCCGTCAGCCACAGAATAAATTTATATTTCCATTAAATAATTTCCATACTTATTAGTGGTTTCTCCACTTTTGATAAGAATATATCGTGTTCACTAACATTTACAGCCTAAATCAATGACAGCCTCAATAAATATTGCTGGCCGCAACAAATAATTGTCAACCACAACAAAAACAACAACCACAAAAAACAAGAAAACTGCAACGTTGTGACAAATACGGCGATCAATGAAAACCCCTGCAAATACCGAATCACCTTCGCAATCAATATTTTACTTGTCCTTCTACCAACCTTGTCTGTACGTCTATTCCTCCCCTCTCTGTACCCTTACCTCTCCCCTCCCTGTCCCTGTACCCCTCCCCTCCCTGTCTCCTACCCATCCCCTCCCTGTCCCCTACCCCTCCCCTCCCTGTCCCATGATCAGTCCCCTCCCTGCCCCCCTACCCCTCCCCTCCCTGCCCCCCTACCCATCCCCTCCCTGTCTCCTACCCATCCCCTCCCTTTCTCCTACCCATCCCCTCCCTGTCCCCTACCCCTCCCCTCCCTGTCCCATGATCAGTCCCCTCCCTGCCCCCCTACCCCTCCCCTCCCTGTACCCCTACCCATCCCCTCCCTGTCTCCTACCCATCCCCTCCCTTTCTCCTACCCATCCCCTCCCTGTCCCATGATCAGTCCCCTCCCTGCCCCCCTACCCATCCCCTCCCTGTCCCTGTACCCCTCCCCTCCCTGTCCCTGTACCCGTCCCCTCCCTGTCCCTGTACCCCTCCCCTCCCTGTCTCCTACCCATCCCCTTCCTGTCCCCCTACCCCTCCCCTCACTGTTCCTCTACCAATCCCCTCTCTAAGAAATTTTCATAATTCAAAATAATTGTAAAGTTAAAATTCATCATGTCCTTTATATCCAAAAACTTATTTTTCAGAAATAGCCCTGAATGTGAACACTGGATACACAAATTCATACCGAAGTATTGATCATGTACAACAGAGACGACGTAAAGCATGGCTACGGAAAGCATGTTCTAAATTAAGGAATGATGGTGGCCATATTACCAAATCCATTGGAACACAATATCTTTCACATCTCTTAGTGGATGATAAACATAAAGCAATGTACTGCTATATACCAAAGGTTGGCTGTACAACTTGGAGGAACTTGTTGCTAGATCCATTTAACAACAGAATAAGGTCCTCAGAGGTTCTTTTACCTGCTTTGGAGAGGTAGGTAAAGCAATGTAGAAATAGATGCAGAATTTGAATTCTTATTTTTAGTGAAACATTTATTAGAAATTAGCTAACATAGAAATTGGTATTTCTCCGCAGTTACTAATGGGTATGCCGGTAATAGTGCCTAATGGGCTTGAAACTACCTCCCTGGAACTTTTTTTTCACTTAATACGTAGTCAGATCTGCCTGGTAAAACGATGTAGAAATAAATGTAAAATTTTTATTTTCTGTAAAACGTTCCTTCCTCATAACCCTAACATTTGTTCACACTTAATCAATCGTCCTGAAGTCTGTCACATAATCTTGTTATCACAACAGCGAAAACTAAAAAGCAAGTTAGATTTGGGTTTCGCAATAGCGTGAGGGCTAAAGATGGTTTTCCCAAACCACACAGTGTTGTGTAAAAATCAACATCAATTTTCACCCACTTCTAGTTTTCCAGGCTGAAAATTTCAGAAATACTGGATCTCAAATTAATGTTCATTATTCAAAAAATTTATGGAATTAAGATTGGCTTAGTAGAAGAAATTCAATAGCGGCACCCATCATAACAGCTACGTCCCTGTTGCAAAAATTGAGTTTTTCACTTTTGGGACAGGGATGGGTCTCGTTGTTGGTGCAAGTCCTGTTAACAGTGAGACCTATTATACGATGAGGCACTGTGCCCCGTCACATAATCAAACGCTCGCAACAGGGAGAGATTAAAAATGGTTTAGTTTCTCTCTCCCTGTAATGCACATATTTTGAACACATTTAATTGACACATAAAGACATTTCCGCCACTCACCTCATATATATATCATAAGCCGAAGGACACAGCTATCATTTTCTGAAAATAAATATTAAAATTCACACCTCAAAATGTCCAACCGGCGCATCAAAAACACTCGATTTTAAACAGGGAGAGGTCTTTTGAAATGTTACAATGTTCGCAACAGCGAGACCCTTTATGCGACGGGGCACTGGGTGGAACAAACATCCTGATGAATTTGGTAAGGGTGGAACAGTGCCCCATCGCATAACGGGTCTCGCTGTAGGGAACATTGGCACACCACTCTCGCAACAAGGACATCCCTGTTGCGATGGGTCCCCCTGTTGATTTGTGGGTGTTCTAAGCAACCGATTTTAATTCTGTAAAAAGTTCTAGAAACTAGACATTTAGATCTAAAATTCCTGAAATTTTCAGCCCAGGAAAATGATTAGAAATGGGTGAAAATTGATGCCGAATTTCGCGTATAGTAGCGAGACCTTGCCAAACCCTCGCTGTTTCTCTCCCTACAGCGAGCATTTGGTTATGCGACGGGCCACAGAGCTTCATATACTAGTACATCACGAACACTATTACAAAACCTGCATGAATATACCCAAACATTCTAAAACATCAGAAAAACCTTGTACAAATTACATTGCTTAGTATATAATACGTTCTAATATCTATAGAAAGACCATTAAAAATCTAATGAAATAGTTTGGAAATGGGTGAAAAACCAAGAGCAATGAAATTTGTTATTTTGAATCAAAGACTGAATTGTTTAATCTTGTTCTCGCTGTGATATCTTAGATGTTGATATGGCATTGATAACCTACCAACCAACTAAAAGAAATGACAAAATATTTGTGTTTATTGTACGAAATTAGTCAATACTAACCTCAGATACTTAGAATATCATAGGTCAGCTATTTGTGCTAGGGGAGAATTGAATTCTGTAATTTGATTTATCATGATGGGGCAGTTTAAATGAAGTTACAGCTCAATAACCATATTTTGAATAAGGTTTTGAGGGGTGTAAAAAGTAGCCCGCGAGTGTGTATTTCGTCTAGACCTCCAGCTTATTTTAATCCTGTTGTTTCAATGTTTTGGATCAACGGGTCCTCGGCCCCGATCCTAATTGGGACCCTTGAGGGGGGGGGGGGGATCCTGCCCAGGCCCCTTCCACAGTTTGTAAACTAAACATATTTAATATATTAGTTTGTGGAAACTAAATATATATCCTTCTCTTCTAATAGACCTTTAGGATTCATACCTAAAATGCTAACTTGTCCCTATTCCAGGCTTAGTAAGGGGGAGGAAACTGAAAATATGTCCCTCTCATCTGATAGATCTTTAGGATTCATACCTAAGAGGCTAGCTTGTCCCAATTCCACAGTTTGTAATGTGGAGGAACCTAAATATAATCTTAAATTCATTATATATATTTTGTTGAAGTCAACATGCTACTTTTAGACCATCGAGGGCCCCATCCAAGTATCTAAAACAAACAATGGCCGATGGCCAACCATCCCAAAGTCAACAAGACAGGATTAGTTGGAGCTCCAATCAAAAACATGCCACCATTGAACAATCAAAGTTGACATATGAAAAGTTTTAGAAATAACAAGCTTCTGATTATTGTGGGTGGCTTTAGTTTGTACTGAATCCTGATTGCTTAGTAATATTCCCACTAGTTTTATCCTTACATTTGCAGAGTTGGTATCAGGAAGTTGAGAAGTTTCAACACAACACAAAGGAAACATCGTTTAAACACCTACTACAAGTTTCTGTTTGTACGGCACCCTTTGACGCGTCTCTCATCCGCCTACAGAGACAAGTTCACAACTAAATACATAGATTTAATTGGAAATGCATTCTTCCTAAAGATGGCCTCTGTAATATTGGAATATGATGATGTTGCAAAACCACCCCGGAATATAACTTTCAATGAATTCATAAGCCATGTTTTTTCTCCAAGGATCCCCATAGAAAACCAGCATTGGGATACAATGGAGCATCTCTGCAATCCTTGTAATGTAAAATATGATTTCATTGGGAAAATGGAAACATTTAGCAAGGATTCAAATTACATTCTCTCCACCCTATTCAAAAGTAACATTTCTGTTCCTGACTTTGGACATTTCACTGGTTCAACTGATAAAGTGGCCATGAAATATTTTGCCACCCTACCAAAGAAGATTAAAGCAAAAGTTAAGAGTAATTACCAACATGATTCAGTGCTTTTTAATTACAGTATGATGCACTTTTATTGAAGAAAAACTATCAGTATTTTATCAAAATATAAACTAATTTTAGAGGTTTTGCTCAAGGTGTTTCTCCTTCATCTGACTTTTTTTCAGAGAATATACTGTTTTGTCAAATTCAGTAATGTGCTGATAATACACTTTTCTTGTATCGGTTTCATATCAGGGCTTACTATTAGGGGATGCTGATTGTAAAGCCCCATACCCAGTAGGCGATTTTACCATTGATGGGCGCCAAGGGACTTGGAGAATGGCCGGCAGTGTTGCCAGGCAACTGTAATTTCAAGCTGTTATAATATTTTACTACAGATTTTACTGCTGATTTTACTGCCAATCCCATTCCCTGTCACCCATCACCATCACCCGTCACCCAGGACGCCGCCATACCCGCAGGGAGTCGCCTATCACTGGTTACTCCACCAGCGCCTGTCCCAGTCACCTGTCGCCCTTCACCGGTGAAGTCGCTTAGTGGGTATGGGGCTTTAGGACGATTATTCATTGTGTAAAAATCAAAATAATAAAAAAACAGTCCTTACAGTTTTTACATTGCACCTTGTGTTCCTTCTTTTCTTAGTCTGTTTCAAATCTCTTCCGCTTCCGTTTTGGTTTGGTTATGTGCAGAGACCTTTCATGTGAATATATAGATATATCGAGACTGGAAAGCTTCTCTATGTTCCTATGTAACCATTCTCCCTGGTGGCCAGTTGGAAAAAATCCAGTCAACCGTGACCAGGGTCTGATCGTGGGCAATGTATTTTTGGAACAGAGGATGTGCAACATAGGCCTTTTTCACCCTATAGGCAAATGGTCAATCCAAATGTACTGTGGCAGGCCTGCAGCTTCCTTATACTTAATAACACTAAGTATATCATACTGAATAGATTAAGAAAACATCTTGTCATTTATCAGTAAAAGCCCAAATTGAAGAGAAATCCTTATGAATTGGACAGCATTGTGTAAAGCCTTATCATCATAATGATAACCTGGATTGATACTGTAAGGTGTTTCATAACAACTTCTGTAACTACAGTTGTTTTATGTACCCTTATGGAAACTGTACATGAGTTTCAAACTCTCGTCCATGGCGGGTTTATAACAAAACCCCCCGTAGGGATCTGGGGTGGGGGTTCCTTCAGGAGCCTCCTGGGAAGAATAGGTCCCCAGCAGCCCCTTGCTGTTCGTAGAAGGCGACAAATGGGGGACCAGACTCAGTAGCTCTTTTGCCTGCCTTGAGTCTGGGAGGTCTTGGGATTTATCCCTGGCCGAGTCACATCAAAGACTTTAACAATGGTAGTGGTGACTGCTTGCCTGGCACTCGGTATAAAGTAAGAACCACTAAACATGACTGGTCAGCCTGGTGTCAGTATAACGTGACTGGGTGGGGTA
This sequence comes from Lepidonotus clava, assembly GCA_936440205.1. Lineage (NCBI taxonomy): Eukaryota > Metazoa > Annelida > Polychaeta > Phyllodocida > Polynoidae > Lepidonotus > Lepidonotus clava. The sequence continues at coordinate 50,655,066 of OW387145.1, forward strand.
TTGTGTGGGCCTATGACAGGATATCTCAGTGTGGCAGCACTATAAAGAGGGCATTGGGTCCCACTGCTACAAATAAGCACCTCATTTCATATTCGGTCACCGCCCCTGTGGCGTAAAACGAGCTGAAAGGTTTTACCTTGTGCAGTCTGGTAAAAGAACCCTGAAGAGTTGGCCGGATTAACTAATCCCACAAACAAATCATAACAAAACTTGTGTAAATTGACCCAAAATTCTCGTAAATCAACCCCAAACTCCCGTAACTCGACTAAAAACTCCCAAGAGGTCATTGTAACTTATGAAGCACAAATCATACAGCGGTTTGTTATGAAACAGGTCCCTGTTGTGTTTGTTCATAACAAGACTTTTCCAAATCCTCTATGGGGCTGTAAGCTCCACGAACTATTGGAGTCGTGGATTTTGAGAGGGAGGGGCATACACCCCCTTCTTTTTTGTCCAACTTTTGAGTGAAAAATATCAGGGAAAACCGGCCGCACCCCCACCTTTGCAAAAATCTGGATCCGCCACTGTGTACCCCTGGGTATGTAAAGTCAGCTGTGGCGGTGCTCTCTGAGCATGCATGGAGCACTGCAGATAGTACGAAGACCCTCTGTTATAGATTGTTTCCCAGGCATTGTGTGGTAAATTATGGTGCGAGACACCATCCATAAAAATGAACTTCTGGTCCATACGCTCAATGCTTAAAGGGATTAAGGACTGTCTAGCAAGTTTCTAAATGAACCAGCATATAGTATTGATACTGTTTGTGAGGTAAGACCTATACTATGGGAATAAATAACAATGATAAAAATCTTATGTCAACGTGTTTTTTTTCAAGATAAATGGACTTGTAAAAAATAGGTTTTACTGTAGGTTTCTTTGGGAAAACACTAGTTCTTCATCTCCTGAAAAATTCAACCAGCATATATTAACCAAACATGGTTTGATATCATCTGTGGACCTGTACCAATATATTTCAGCAAAGAAAAGTGGGGGTCACTGTGCTAATTAAAGAGCTACAACCCTTAGAAACATAATATGGTAATTCCTCTGTATTCCTATGTAACAAATTCTCTGGCCTTACTTTATATCTGTATACATGTACTTACATATCCCTAAATGCGTAGTAGTTTATCCATTGCACGTAGTAATGCTCCATAAATGAGTTGTAGGGCAAAATTAGATTGCAAAATTTTCATTCCCAGCTTTGTGCAGCCATGTTTGTTTTTTAGCTGGTCACCGGTGTCATAGGTCACTGGACAATTCAGTGGACCATGCAGTGTCCAGCCAAGAACCAGCTACAGGGCTTTGATCACATGCCCTGGGTCTTGGGCATGCTCAGTGAATCAATAGCCAAAAACAAAGTGGAGGTTAAGCCAAATTTTTGGATACACTGGACTTTACCCACCCACATTGGATATTTATGACACTTTGGGAGTTTTAAGAAGTAGATAGGACACTTGCAAACATACATGAGGTTTAGTTAATAATGAGCATTGACCCTGGCTTATTTTTATTTGTGAATTATAGACAGTTGAAGTGGCCAGAAGTGGCATTTGGTAGTTTTTATTATGGGGTGATTCATAGCCCAGTTCTTAAAACTGAGGCATACACAGCTACCTGCTATACCACCTCACCTTGCTGTTGTTTCCACCCCTATAGCTTCTATCATACTAGACTTGAAGTCAAGTAAGAGAGTGGTCCTAATATAGATGAAAAATTGCTGAGACGGACTTTAAGCTCCAACAATCATCATCATCTGCCATATATTGAGATATTTTATTCTTTACCATTGGCTGATGACCGAGATATGGAGATGTACCTTAATACTGCATCATGCAATATGCCCTTAAGCAGATTTAGGATTATTGGTCATGCAAATGGAAACACAATCAGTCATGTCTTTAGTCATTTAATTCTCTTTGTTCTCAATGACCGGTTACACAATCTCATACTGATCAGTTGAAGGGCATTGTCCTCCAATTGTTGTTAGAATCAGGCAGTGTGAGAAGCAAGAAGTGGGTTACATAACCACTGCCAGAGCCAAACAGCTCCCACCTCTTCACATTAGGGCCACCACTGTCACCTGAGTGAGTGATAGGTCATTCAGTACTAGATGTATGGTAGATCATGCGTGGACCTAAGTACTAGTAGTGGCCCTTTTCTAAACCCCTCCCTGAGCTCTGTGTGACAACAGGAGTGGTGGTGGTGGTCAGCACCTATAGCCCATATTACACAATACTTCTGGTATTAGAAGGGCCTTCAGTTTACTGAGGGACGACCATCACTCATGCATGAGCAAAACTTTGTAGCTATTTTGCTTCTTGTTGATCTGATAAATATATATAATAAACTGAGAAGGGAATATGAGTGGGTTTAGCACCCTGAGTGTGGACCTTGATATCAGTCTAAGGGCAGGGCCTGCAGGCTGATATCAGGAACCTACCGAGGGCTGCCCAGCCCCCCAAGGACCCCCTTCAAGGCTGGTTATGGATTTATTATACCTTAGCCAAAGGAATTCTTCATAATTTGATAATGATGGGCCTATCTGGGAAGTGTCATGTACGTTGTGTATGTTGCGTATGTTGTGCGCATTCAAAACTCCTGCATTATCGCCCATCTGAAAACATAGGTTTCAATATGTGTTTTACTATTTGTATGCATCTTTTCATGCGTTTTGTGCGTTTCGTGCATAAATCTACATATGCAAATAGAAAATCTCGCATATTTTTAGGTATAACATGCACTAAATAACACATTATCATGGACTATGTTTTTGCCGCCCCCTATGCAATGTGTGCTTTGGATTTATATATTTTGTCCCACGTGGACTACTTTCTGCAACAGCCGGAGGGTGATACAAGGTTGGGTATCATTTGGGTTTGATATGACATGTGTTAAGCTTTTAACTACTGGATCTGTATCACCCTTAGGTATATAGGATAGCAGCCCAGAGTGGCAATGGCTGTGTTTGGGTTGATTTTGAAATGGCCATATTCAGGAACATTGGTTTGTCCTTTTACAGTCAGGTCCTGGTGTCTAATGGGGATCCAAGGTGATTTATTACCCAAAAGCCCCCTGTAGCTCCCACGGGGGTACTGGGGTGTGGCTTAGGCTCCTGGGAAGAATGTAGGCCCTCAGTAGCCCCTGCTGATCATAAAAAGTGAAATAAGGGGGACCTAGCACTGACCAAGTGGTTCTTTCGGTTCAATTCCCAACTGGTGTCTGGGTTCACTTAGAGATGAGGTACAGCAAAAACGATTTCCAGGTTTTGATCCCCTGCTTCTTGCCTGCCCTGTCACCTTCATCTCATAGATATGATCACCAAAGACTGACCAAGTCAAAACACGTGTCTGAGAAGTCAGAATTCTACCTAAATTGTTTTCACGATGGAAAATAAACCCGGCTGTCGGTATTGCATAAAACATCCATCGTTCACTCTATATCATCAAAAAGACTGCTGCGGATATCAGCGTGATGGCAGTGCCTGATAAGATTAACAAAAACAACAGCCACAAATATGTGGTCTACCACACTTTATTCAGAAAATAGTGTTTTCTTTTTCAATCTTATGTACATGTTCAAGGCCCATATGTTATGTATATAAGAGTTGAGATGCGGCCACTTGTAGAAAATGAATAACTCTAAAGGTTGAGGTTATTTTACAAGGTTGAGGTTATCGTACAAATCACCACTAATCCTCCCAACCACATATAGCTCATTTATTCTAGTTCACCTGTAGACTAGGTTAAATCAAAATGCATGCTGTGAAATATGTCAACTGGTCACAAAGCAACCCAAATTAAAGCAATCTTGAAAGGCACAATTTTATGAAAATGTATGTGCACCCCTAATCGATTCCTGGATGCTTATTAAGTGTTTTACATGCCCGTGCAAGTATAATAATCTGCATTATGATACATACAAATGTGTTCAAAGGTTTCGGTTTGTTTTGAAAATTCATTCATTTCAAAATATATATTTTCAAATTTGTATAGTTCTAAACTAGGAGTTTTGCATTATTTTCTCGTTGATATGTCTTTGTAGCATTTAGTTGTGTGCATTGAAGACATTTTAGTTAAAACTAGTTACAACATTACAACAAGTCTTTTTCAAAGTGATATTTGACCAAGACCATTGTTTACATCTACCTAAAATGTGCAAATGAACTTCATATTTCAGATATTTGGATCATAATTTGCATCATATACAATATCAGTTTGAAGTATGTGAAAAAAGATCTTTAGTCCTATATTTGCAGAACAGTCCCAGTCTATTAGTGTAAGAAAAAAACTACTTAAATGTCCATTATTCTTGAATTTCCTTTCCAAATATATACAGTGTACAACATGTTTTTCATCAAATTGTTTCACTATTTCCCTATATTTCAGTTTCAGCAATACTCTCAAACAAAGCCCTTCCACATCAGAATACCCTTGGACCAATGTTGCAGATACAAAATGATCGAAAAGCTTGGCTCGACAAAGTATGCCATGATCTAAACCATACCAAGCCCAACCCGAAGAAAGTTGGACTCAGCGTTCTGAAGAACATATTAGTAGATGATGATCATAAAGTTATGTTCTGCTTCATGCCGAAGGTTGGATCGACCACCTGGAGAAGGATAATGTGGAACATTTTCACCAAAGACCAAAACCGCCACGAACTCAAACATCGGTAGGTGTGATATCAGTCAAATCTAGCATCTCCATTTAAGTGAAGTAGAGTAGAAATTGCTGTTTCGTTTATATTTCAAATATATATATATATTTAAAACTAAAAGAAATAGTTAAAACTTAATAACAAATATATGACATGATAAGAGAAAGAATGCAGTACACTTACACTCTTTTCAATTAAACACTAGATAGCGACAAACAACTTTTACGAGAAGAAAGGCAGCTGATTATATTATCTATTTTGAGAATAATTTGTGAAAACTTCTCTTGGCACGTTCCAAAAAGTATTCCACAAAGAGATGTTTATCCTTATCTAAAACGTTTTTCACATGTCTTGACGTTCCACTCATGTATTGGAGTTTCATAATCATTGTAGCTATACATGTGTTACACTATCTACATAGTAATTGTACCTATTGGTGGGACTCCCTCAATCAGTTTACAGGGACTCCCTCAATCAGTCATGTCCTTAGTCATTTAATTCTCTTTGTTCTTAATGTGTTATACTGGTTACGCACTGTCACATGCAGCAGATCAAGGGCAGTGTCCTCAAAATGTTGATAAAATGGCAGTGTGAGAAGCCAGAAGTGGGTTTCATAACCACTGGCTCAGCCAACCAACCCTTTCCCCTTCAAATAAGGATCATAACCGCCACCTGCAAGTGGACGGTCCCAGGTGGGTGAGTGATAGGTCACTTGGTACCAGGTGCATGGCAGTGCATGCAGGGACCTGGTAGTAGCGGTGGTAGTAGCCCCTCCCCCAGCTGGTTGTGACAGTAGAGTAGTCGTGGTGGTGGGCGGGATACAGAACCTGTACAGTCTACAGGTGGAATAAAAGGTATGTTTTGGGGAAGGGATCCTGGGTTGCCGACCAAAGAAATTTTACGAAGCTTCGTGAGTGACCACGCATCAAATTTGGTTCCAGAGAAACATCACGCATCAAAATTTTGGTGCGTCACGTTCCAAAGAAATCTCACGCATCTAACTTTTGTGTCCACGAAGCTGCGCAGATCGTTCAGAAACCCATATCTACGAAGCTGATTTTTAGCATCGTGATAATTAGAAAACAGTGAAGAACGCATCCCATCGCCTCCAAATTAATTCTGGACATTGCCACTAGGGTCAAGAACCATTTCTCACCATGGGTAAGCATACAAAGCTGTTTAAGCCTAATTCAAAGCTATATGTCAATTTCCCTACGAATCTGTATGTAGTATGAACAAATCATCACTTTAATTACTGAAGTTAAGAGTTAACAAAATCCTGAAACCTGAAGAAGTAAGAAACGGATCAAATTCAGTTAATTTTAATGTCATATGGGCGAAAATAGAGCTATTTGCAATAGAGAAAATGACAAAATTGTTTTCCCTCCATAATATCCCAAACAATTACTTGCGTCAGTGCTATATAGAAACAAATACTGTTCGTTTTAACTCTTCCCAAATATATAGGTCATAATAATTTCTAACGAAAACGTTTAGCATATGATAAAACATAATTATTGTCAATTTAACAATTTTTTATTCTATTTTATTTATTCAGCACCTGCCAAGAGGGAACGTAACACCATACGCTGCAGACCCTTCCAAGACTTTGCCTTGGCCTCAGCTCTGAAGGTCAAGAACTATGCCAGGGCGCTTGGATTGAAGAGGTGCAAGAGTCAACGCATCATCAAGAAGCGTATTGACCCAAGACAAGAGTGGCCACGCATCCAAGATTTCATGAGTCGCTTCAGACTTCCTCCTGCCTGTGTGGAGGAGCTAACAAGGGAATTTGAAGCCAGCCGTTTCCGTCCCGGGTTAGGAGAGGACGAACTGGTGGTTCTCCCATACCCCTATTCGGCAAGGTAATATATAAATTACAAGAAAAAACACTTATTAAACTCCATATTGCATTTCTCTTTCTTCTGTCTAATAATTATTGAACGATTTAATGCGAATGAAATATTGGAAATTAAATATTTAAGCCACGTAACTAAATATAAATTGTTGGTCTAAAAAATGAGAAATAAAAAAATATGTTTTTTTCCGCTTTCTTACACAGGTTTGCTACGCCTTGAGGTATCTGGGGACCGGCTCCTACTATGCTGTAGTGCGTGACACACAGGGAGGCGTTTCGCGGTCAAGCGTGGGTAGAGCTGTGGACGCCTTCGTGAAATTCTTAGTTTCACGATACCATCGTTACGTGAAGTTCCCCAAGGTATATTATTGTAGAGATGAAATATAGTCGCACTTAGTGTACTTTTAGATCTCAGAGAATAACAACATAATACATCTTTGTTTGAAATCGTCTTCACCTTTATTTAAATATATTAAACATCACTTTCCATACAACCACTGTGAAGCTTTACACACTTCAATACTATGTGCATGTTAAAGTCTTAAACCTACAAATAAATAGTATTCATTTTCCAACACGTTACATTTCAAGGGACAAAAACTTCACGAAGCGGCGATCCGTTTCTCTGAGAAACACGATGTCCATCAGTGCGTGGGTTGTATTGACGGAACGTTGATTCCCATCAAGCGGCCAGTGCGCAACGAACATGCCTACGTCTGCCGAAAAGCCTACCATGCATTGAATGTCTTGGTATGTACTAATGTAAAATAGTTGAAACATTACATCCCTGTTAACAAACCAGACAGTTTTAAAAACCTGTAGATTAGCATAGAAAACTTTCATAATAAATGACTGAAACAGTAAGTATTTGCATGCAATTATCTAGCTGTGCACACTGTACATTTGTAATCAATAAAAATATTCTGCTGACACCTAGATGTATTTCAGATTGTTTTTTTTTTTACATCACGAATCTACATCTACATCTTATTTTCTATTTCAGCTTGCATGTGACCATGATGAGCGCATCATGTCTGTTGAGAGTGGGATGGCTGGATGTCACCACGACCAGTCTGTTCTGGAACAATCAGACTTGGGTCATCACCTGCGCTACCGGAATCGTCTTGGAAATTACTTCCTTCTTGGTGACTCTGGGTACGTTACTAACATTCTATCACCCTTGATTCCAGCACTACTTAAATATATTTATATCATGACCAAAGAAACACTTTTATGATCCTTTAATGAAAACAATTTAAATCCTAAGTTCGATTCGTTCCTTCTGCACAGTCCACATAATCATTACCGTGAACAAACATTATAAAAACTGTTATGACTCGATTACCATTTATTACAGATACGCATTGAGCCCGCAAGTGCTCACCCCATTCCGTTGTGACGTGTTGTCTGACCTCACCGAACCACAACACAAGTACCAAGTCGCGCATGTTACAGCACGAAGTTCAGTTGAGCGCTGCATAGGGCAACTGAAGGGACGTTGGAGGTACGTACATCAAAAATAATTCGATACGTGGCAAAATATTTATGTAATCCTATAATGCCGTTTGAAAGACGGTTATGTATTTCTTTATCAATTTTCTGACGATTCTAATTGCTTCCCCAAGACGTAACGAAACATTTGTGATCATAATATCTCAAACAAATATGAATTATTTTTTACAGATGTCTTTCTCGCTCGGGCGGTGGGGTCATGCAGATGGAGCCCCTACAGGCATCTTGGGCAATCAAAGCCTGCTGCATCCTGCACAATCGGTGCATTGACTGGGGGCTACGCAAGTTGAAGCCAGGCCAGAATGTCGACCCTGTCAGTGAACAGCACATCCAGGAAGAGGCAGCTAAACGCTTCCGTGTCAACAACGCTGGAATCGATGCGGAGAATGTTCCCAACGCATTCGAAGAGATCAGCGAGACATACGGGCCTTACCACGCTGGTCAACTGCGCCGCAACACCTACATCTACAACCGGTATGGAGGTGGTCCAGCCATGCTACGCACTAGGCGAGGACGGGGACGTGGTCGTGGTCGACGCGGCGGTGCGCGTGATTAGACACAGAGATAACGTCTGTATATAGTAATATGATACGTCAGACTATAAGGTTCGTGAAAGACTCGTGAAAGAAAATAAAAGCTTATCTATTGTACAAATGGTGTTTCACTCTCTCATTACATTCCTATAAGTACACATCATGATATATTTAAAGATACAAGGAGAAAGGACGCTTCGTTTTTCAAAGATACATATTTAACTATCTAAATTTACACATAGCTTCACTTGGCCTTACCAAAATTGTATACCTGTAAAATTAGAAATTCTAATGGGAAATAGATAAATATTCTATGCGCCATACATGAACAAGATAGTCACGCATACGCATCAGCTGTTCTTCGTTTTAAAAACCATGTTAAGAAATACATATATCAGACACAGTATTGAAAAAATAAGCAAGATTAACTGTCACTAGTGCCAGGCTGTGGTTTGTCAAATGCAGGTTCTTCCAGGTCCTGCGATTCATCAGCCGAATGTGAGATATTGGGTCGGGAGGGTGTGGGCCATGAATAAAGGCCATGTTCTACCACCGGGCCTTGATGTGCAGGAGGAGAATACCTCCTCTCCGAATTATCTTCAAATAGACTACCACTTCTAAGATTTTGCGGACTGATTACTACAGCTTCCGCTTCGGTAGTATCCCCACTCGATGCCCTGGTAGTTATGTACTTGGGATCCCCTGGCCTGGGCTTGAAAGTAACTACTGTGGTGTTTTGAGACTCTACGTTCTGGCTTTCCTCCCTTTGCGTACTACTTGCTGCAGGTACCATGTCAGATTCGTTGGCAGGATCGTCTATGTCACTTTTAATTTCCAAAGGAGTTACTGTTTGCCTTGTACCCTGCGCAACTACCAGCGCTGCTTTGATGACTTCGGCCGCCTCCTCAATGCGTTTCGCAGTGCTGCGTAGCGCTATCATATGACTATGTACATGATCAACTTGGGATTTAACACTAAAAACTTCATTGTGAAGGGCTTCTACATTTCCCTTAACAGCGAATAAAGTTGCCTCCGTTGTCTGCTGATCGTTTTTAATCAAGTTTATGTCTGAGTACATAGTTTGAAGATCTACACGTGTACATAGTAAATCATCTTTTAAGGCTTGATTAGCGTTATTCTGAGTGGTGTGTTGCATCTTGGCATTGTGCTGCTCGGCTTTTAAGCCCGCCATATCAACACGGACGTTCATGACGGTGGCTTTCACTGCTTTGATGTCCCCCTCACAAGTACTGCTACTTTGCCGCATCGATGAAACGTTGGTCTTAATGTCTACAACTTCTTGGCTGATAGTACTCAAATCCGACTGAAACACCTCCAGAACATTTTTAATGTCGTGTACATCAGTAGGCACGTTGGTGGTACGAGTAGGGCTGACTTTGTAGGGCTGACATCTCGTGTCTGGTTTTCTGCAGCTCCTCTACGAACTTCTTATGAGTTGGTGCGCTGCGTGAGGTGGCATCCCTATCTTGATTTGCTGGGTTGCTCGATTTGTCCAAAGTTGTCCGGGTCTCCCCGTCTTTAGGTAACACATCAGAGTCACTTTCTTGCGGTTTGTCCTGTTCTTCGTGGTCTGACGGAGGCCTCCCTAATGCTGCTGACACTGGCTTTTTCGTTTGACCACGCATCCGACCAGAATCCTTCACATAGTATGCGGGATATCGAGCGCCGGTCATAGAGTAATTGAAGCTGACGTCCATATCGTCATATTCGGCTGGCATCTTGAGAATTGGCGACAAAGGCACGTTTGAAGATGGAGGATCTGAAAGCAGGAATGATTACTGTAGTGGTATTTGTAACAAGAAATGATTATCGGGTTGTGAAATATTGTTAGACATTAATGTATTTCCTACCATATTTTTAATAAAAGAATTCTCTACAGATCTTCAATAATGTTGTTACACACTTTTAAATATTCTTGTGTTAAATTGATTTTATATTTATCTTTTAACATTACAAACCTATATAATTATTTAAGTACGTAGCATTTACAAATATGACACTTACCCTTGAACGCTTCTTTTGCAGCCGTTGACGCCAAGTACTCCAGTTGACGTTTGGCCACCGACGAGTCTTCCACATCCGAAGCCACCAAGGACATTGACTGTTGCGACGCATCACGGGTAGGAGTTGGAAGTTCTTCCCTCTCTATCTTCTCAGGTTCAGCCGGACGTTTCACCTCCCAGCCTCTCTCCAACGTTTCAAACGATGACTGAGGTGTCGTGTTGACAACTGTAAAAGCAAGTCAAAATTGTATGACAATAATAACTGTCATCAGATTCGTTTTTCACGCATCGAAGAATGTTTGTACGAATCTACTTTAGTACTGTTTTTAGTAAGCGGCGCCGATAATGTTCATAATAATCATAAAAATTTGTGTACCTCAAACATTGATATCATGTAATTTCTAATACTTATTATTTTTTGAAACTGAAGTGATATAAAAGTTAATTATGAACCACGTGTCTTATTAATTGTACAGTTAATATTTAGATTTTTTACCTTTAGCCGGGCTGTAATCATCCTGGGCCAAGTTGTCACCGTCGCTTTCCTTACCGGAGTTCGTGAAGACATCGGTGCGGTCGCGTTTGGTCCGCACTCGTCTCCCTGGAGGAAGTGACTCAGCCCTTGCTTTCTCCTCAGCAGTCGGAGCGGGGATGGTTAAATGTGTCGCTGACGTCGTTAGACCTTAAAATAAACGTGAATTTGTTTAGATTATTTCAAGTCGCTCAGCCAGATTAATAAAATGTGAAAATATAACTTATGGGATGCTTCAAAAGCCCTCCAGATTAATTTATTTTGATCATATGGACCTGTTTTCTTAGTAATAAACCTGTATGTATGCATTCAATTTGTGTTTAGTATTGTTTACTTCTAAAGTGTCATTGATAGTAATAGATAACAAATTTATGCAGATAATTATGCCCTACGAATCTATTTACATCAACGCAACAAATCGTCAATCCTAAGCGCAACTAATTTTTCAATTAAGTTTTATAGCATTGCGTTAAATAAAGAAAAAGGATATTGTTTCCTACTACTGATTATATCTGTTAACATTAAGGGTTTACTATCACAATTCTTAAATTTAGATTTTGATGCTAGTTTTTTAACATGGTTAGATTTTTTTTATTTACGCACCAAACTGTTTTTTTAAGTCTTCGAAAGTCTGGTCTCCTGTAGACGTTGACGGTTCCTGAGGCACTGCCGAAGCTACTTTTCCTCTTTTCTTGGGCGGGAGAGACTTGACATCTGAATACGTTTCGATGGCTTTCTTCTGTTCCTCCTCGGCCTCTTCGAATTGACGTTCCTCCGCCTCTGAATCGTCACCCTCTTCTGGTGTGTCGATGCTCGTTTTTCTTGCCCCTGAAATAACTTAAAATATTAATGGAGAAATTAAGTTTAGCACAAGATTTTTTTCTGTACCACGGATGCGCAATTGCTAACCCTAAATTACTTTAAATAGTTATTATTTCTGGTTTCTTAGACCTAGAATAAGGGCCTAATTCTGTCAGTTATGTACACATATGGATTTTTATTTTGCTTAATATATATTAAGTGTATGTGTATGGTTTGATTCCTTCAGTTAAACGGCAATACACGAAGCTGTATCTAATTACCTTGTATACAATAACTCGCCGTTCTCAAATACCAATAATACCAGCATGATTACCAAAGTAATTTTCTGATGCGTACGATGTTTCATTAATTAGTTTTTTCAATATTTAGACAACATATATACTCACAGCCAGAGCATTCGACGCCCCAAAACTCCAAGCACATAATTTCTATCTCAGTGAGGCCCTCACTCTCAGGCATAGGCGGCGCTCCCGTCCCACCATACTTGCTTTCCATTTTACGTTTCTGTTAAGATAACATTAAAATAGTTGATGAAAAGATCGTATTTTTGGGGGGTAGAAATGAACAACGAATCTTCTTTTGCAAAAGTACTGAATTATAATTGTGGATGAAAAGATCGCATTGTTCATGAAAAGATTTTTTTTTTATTTTTGGGTAGGAATTAACAACGAATCTTGTTTTGTAAAAGTACTGAAGGACATTTTTTAACTCATTGCCTGTAATATTTAGTTCAGAGATGCATTTATTTTTTTATAGCGCTAACATCTTATTTGACTCATCTATAATTTTTGTGAGTACTATTTTGAAGGTATTTTTCTCACCTTGTCTTTTGTCTTGGACTTGTGCTCACAAGTCTTTTTCCATATGTACTTCTTCCGCCGATGTATCCCAGTTCGTGACTCTGAAGCCCGCTGCATTCTCTTGTAGATCTTCTTCCTCCGGGCTTTACATTGCTCTGGACTGACTTCGTCTCCAAAGATATTGATAACCGCATTTCTGAAAGGGGAAACAAAAAAGTTATTTTTGGTGGTCTCTTTTTTATTGTGCTTTATGAACAAAATTAATGTGGCATCACAATAATAAGATTTTAATCTAAAGTCCTTCTTCAATTACGTTCATTTTCTGTTAAAATAATTTGTAGTGGGTAAGTTATATTGACGAATCATATATCATATTTACATCATTATATAATGAGAACGGCGAGTTATTGTATACAATGACATTAGATAGAGCTTCGTGTATTGACAGTTAATTATCATACCTGTCTTCGCGGCCGGTCTCGTAGTAAGCCCGCATCTCTTCGTTGGTGAAGTTCGCGTGCGTCGGTGGACCCTCGTCTTCGGTGTTTGAGCTACACCAAGACAGGGGCTTCAGACTTTTCCGGGCCGCTCCCTGTGGTGTCGCCTTGGAAGAGCTGCGGGTGGTTTTTTTCTCAGTTGGGGTTGCTTGCTGTGCCTTTGCTCGCTGACGAGTGGTAGGTGTTGAAGTTGCTGCCTTACTTTTGGATCTTCCACGACCACGCCCCTTTTTTGGTAGAGTAGGTAGAGGCGAGCTCGACTTGTCAGAGGTAGGGGCTTTCACCGGTGAGTACATAGGGTCACGATGCTGATCGTCTTCCTGAACTTTGGTTGTCTTTTTTCTTTTGGCCTTCTGTTCTGCGGCGGCATCCTGGGGCCTTTTTTTACCATCTATTTTCGTGGGCGGGTGTCCACGACCGAACTTCGCCAATGCTGGCGAGCCAGTATCCGGATTTGAGTTCTTACGTGTGGTCGAGGGTGGGTTTTTCTGTGGGGTGTTCTCGTCGACGACGATGACTTCGGAGTCGGGCGCTTTATCCTCGGACGGCTTGGAGTCGTAAGAACTCATCATCTTCTCCAGTTTTAGACGTTCGGCCGCCCTCTTTCGTCGACGCGAATCTTTGAGCATCATCTCGACGTGTGGTCGGTCAGAGTCCTTTACCCCACGGCCGATCAGTTTGAGGCAGTTGGCGATGGTTTGATTGCATTCTGCAATTTCTTCGTCTGGATCAGAGTTGACCATCTCAAGCGACGACATCTGCAGGGAAAATGAAGTCAGATAATTAGGTCACCATCTAACACAATTTGACCATGTTTTTTACCGCGGAATTAGGGATTTTCGTGATATTTACAGGGTTTTGGCAGCCTATTTTGAAATCTATGGATTCAGTATAGTCATATAGGGTTTATCACAACGTTACATGTTCTTGATTAATAAGATATTTACCTTGATGAAGTTTCCGATAACAACCACCGCGACCAAGTTTCTTCGTCCCAAGCGTCACTCCACGTTTACGTCACCTTTCGCTGGTATCAACTGTATTACTATTAGTTTAGATGTACGCTTGCCGGGAACAAGTTCAGGGGAAAGGTTTCCGGCGGTCTGCTTCGTTGATTAATGCGAATACGTTGACTACCAGCGAATGCCCGGCAAAACCAGAAGTGACGTATCGGCAAAATTTTTGCCGCCATTGTTGACCTACTTAAAATGATGCGTGGATCTACTCACGAAGCGACGCATCGATTCGTTGCGTGAGTGTCTCACGCATCGATTGTGGTTTTTTACGAATCAAAAATTACATGCATCAAATTGGTCACGCACCATTCTCTGGAAGCTCCGTGAAAAAAGATTCGTGAAAATGTCACGAATCTTTTGTACTAAAAGACGGATTCGTAGAATTTCTTTGGTCGGCGCTCCTGGTGGTGGTAAGAGAGTTGAAGACCGACCATCGCTCATACATGAGCTAAACTTGTAACTCTTTCAATTCATGTTTTTGTCATTATGCAACCATTCAGCTATTAACCCCTATGTTTACCTTGTTTATAAACAAAGCATCACTGATGCCATAACTTAATAGTCATAGAAATAGCAAAGTTATTAATAAAAACCCATGTTTATAGAAAATCAGATGCTGATATCCATAAGATTAAAACAGCTCAAAGGAGTCTCTGTTAATATTTAAGAGATAAATATTGACAGAAAATATATTGGTAAACGGGTTTACAGTTTGAAGCAGTAAACAAAGTTCATAAGTTTCTGCATCACTAAAAGACACTAAATAGCAGTCACAAACACCTAAAGGTGCCTTGATGAAATAAGTCTAACCAGATCTAGTGTGTACAAATACCTATCCATAGTGAGCCTGTAAAGTTGTGTTATTCTCACCTGCTATCTTAGAGGGGGAGGGTTTTCCAGTTAATTTTCCCACATAAAATCAATTCTTGAAAGGTCAACATGTTTTTTGTCAACACTAATAATGAAATGCTTGAACTACCTTCAAGTACAGAAATTCATCCTTAATCAAACATTATTCAGTGTCTCACATTTCGTGACTTCTTTTTTCACAATTTATATATATATATTTGAAAATTGTGTTTAATATCAATGTCTCAAAAGTCCTTTCTCGTTGATATATAAAAACATGTCAGAGTGAAATAGAATCATTAACTTTAACTTGCACTACAGGTAAACAACAATTTAAAGCCGTGATTTTTCATGAAATAGGTGAAATTTGAACTATTTGCCTGTTAAGAGACTGAAGCCCTTATTCCACATACCAATTTTGCTGCTGATTTTGAAAATCGGCAGTTGAAATAAAGGTTAGATATAAATATAGTATACATCAATAGAAAGCCTTTACAATTCTGTTTCAAATGCTATAAAGGATGTAAGGTCTCATGTCATATTCTCAGAGAAAATCAAACAAATACAAAATTATTCATTATTGGCGGCATCCAAATTTGTATGTGGAATACAGCTTTTATTATTACTATGGGGCATCTGATGATCTTGAGTTGTATTGTATGACTAAATCATTATAGAAAGGCTAAAGGACGTATTACACATACCGAAAGTGTGCGCTACCGATACTGAGCATCTCCATGGTGACGTTCTATATCGGGATCAGCTACTTTCGGGCCAAAAGTGTCCCCAAAATGAAGCCTGCTGATTTACACCTGTTAATTTGGCTGCAGATACTCAATAGGTAGGAAAAAATTACCAACACTTTGGTAAATCTAATTGGTAAATGCTGCCGATTACATATCAGTAGTAACAAAAGAAAAGAGGCTGCATATCAGCAGCACACTTTTGGTATGTGGAATACAGCATATAATTGAGAAGGATGTTCTACTCTAATGCACATCTCTAATTCTTCATCAAATAGATAGCTGCTTTACAGTATTTGTAACTACTGCAAGTCAATTTATACTAATTTAGTAGACAGAAACAAAGAGTAAACTAGTAAAAATATAATGTATTTACTAAACATCTCTCTGTAATGAAAGAAAATTCATAAAAAAGATCAATAAAATTCAACTTATAGCATGTCAATATATATACAGTTGTAAAAATTTAGTTTTCCGTGTTAAAACACTGAAAATACAAGAATCAATGACTCTTCAGCCATGTGGGTTGACTGCACATTTCCCATCGTGCATTCTGAGCTAGACTAGTCTGCAGGTGAAAAATACGGAATAATCTATTCATGGTCCAACAACCTCCTTGAGATCCATAAAACCTATAGCTAGTTTTTTTACAGAGCTGTCTATTAAATCACAAATAAGTCTAAAGCATAGTATATGCATTGTACTTTTCTGGAATTATGTATCTTTGTGTAGGTGAAGTATGTTTGGTATCACATTAAAGGATCAGGAGGTTAGGAGGGTGGTTACAGATTTGGGGAAGTGCATAAAAATTCTATCCTAAAGTGACTTTTGCCTAGAGACAAGCTATAGTTTTAAAATTCATACACTATATATTTGCAAGAAGAAGCCATGTATTTAAATGAATATTCTGATGTAGAGAAAGAATATCGTCAAAGAACATACTACAAGTTCCTGTTTGTACGTCATCCAATCACTCACATACTCTCTGCCTACAAATCAAAACTTCACTTCACAACAAAATATGCTATTGTCAGAAAAATACTTAGACAAGCAGTTAAAGTAGACAAGACAACAGAAAAGAAAAGTATAAAAGATGTCAAATTTTCTGACTTTGTTCGCTATATTTTTTCACCAAAGGACTTTTTTCATGACCAGCACTGGGACTCAATTGAGAGCCGATGCAGCCCTTGTGAGATAAGATATGATTTTATTGGAAAGATGGAAGCATTTACTGATGATTCAAACTATCTCCTCTCTACTGTGTTCAGGAGACACTCAACTGTCCCATATTTTGGAAGAAAAACAGGCACAAATGCTACAGCGACCCTGAAAACCTTTTCAGATCTTCCAAAGAGTCTGAGAACTAAGGTTATAACGTATTACAGCCATGATGCATGGCTTTTTAATTATAACATTACTCGGTTTATATAGTATACTTTATTACATATTAATCCTTAGAGATAAAAGGACATTTTTCGAGGGATGTGTAAAGGTAAATGTGGGTGTAAGGGAAGATTTCTTAAAAACATTGACAAAATTCTGAAAGGAACATAAAGAAACTTTAAACCTATGTCACCAGTATCAATATCAGAGATATGAGCATCTGAAGTAATGACTGTTTATTCTTAGAACCTATGGAGAAAAGTACATTTTTCAAGATTCAAAAATAAATAAATGTGACTTTTACTTGAAATGCTGTGGACAGGATCCCAGTCTTTTAGGCAAAAGTAAAACCTTGGGTCCCCAAGGAAAATTTAATTCTATTCCTAAGAATAAGGATAAAATAAAGAAAAAACTTTTTTGACTAACTATTCTGAAGAATTTCCATTAACATATTCACATTCATCATTATTAAGTGTTTCATGACCTTTAACACCAATGATAAAGTAATCCTGCAATCTAAATAAAATCACACCCGGTAGCACTCTTGTGGTCAAGTGTATTTACCTTTAATTATTGATGATCTATAACGATGGCTGTTCTAGTGTATATAAAAAAGTACATGACGTTTTGTCTTTTGTATTTTGGTCGAGCCAAAATGCCCTGAGTAGTTATTTCATATGATTGAAAATACTTCTTGATAAGTATTAGTTGGTTATATCATTATTGACTGTGAAGACTGTGATGGGGTTATCCTAACTGATTTCTAATATCCTCAGAGGGGTTTAAATGTATACGGGGACATATGCATTGAATTCAATATCTCACATGATTTGTTTCATTTTCTCATGTAACGTAGCATGTTTATAAATTGAAAAACATTTAATAGAAATGGAAATAGTTTCGAAGTGATAAAACTTTGAATTTCAAAAGAAAAATTATATGCACTTTTGTTGACAGGACAGATCTTCAAAGTTCTAAAGCCTATCTGTATTCATTGCACTACAATAACAATACATTATCACAGAGAGTGAGATCCTTCATATATATATTTTGATCAGCTTTACATGAGCCCAATATACCTATAACAACACCATTTTGGAGGGATATATAAAGGGCAGTGTATTTGATGGATTTACAAATGGAAAACATTTAGAACATTTGAATGTCTGTTTTACCAGAAAACATTGGGATAAGTAAACATAAGACTAGATATACTGACTTGGAGAAGGATTATGATCTCAGTCACAAAGCACTCATGACTGTCATGTCAATTTTGAATAGTGATTGTTTTAATCTATTGCTGTTGTGTGATGGTTTGGAATATGCAACAGGCCACGGTGATCTGTTCCATGAGCATCTTATCCTCCAGTAAGAGTTAAAACCAGTCATTGTTCAAATCAGATATAACAGCAATATTCTTACAATAATAAAAGTACAATCTTTAAATGCATTGTTTTTATTTTCCTCTTTTCAATCGTCATCTTTGTCCCATGAACAATGCCATTTTACTGTTAGGATAACTTTAAGATAACTTTAAGATCATTTTCGTAACAGCAATAGTTTTTGTATCAGCAACACTTTTATATCTCTGTTTCTACCAGATGAAATTTAATTCTGTAAATTGATATATTGAGGAATTTTTTTTAGAAACATCGGTAAAATCAACTGCTCATTGAGGACAATCTAAATAATTATTTTCTAGTGTCAAAACAATTGCTGTTACAATAAAAGTAACAGCAAAAGGTTTCGTTGTTTAATTGATTTTCGTTGTTACAATCAGTATTGTGCAACGGGCTACTTGATTTTAAGGGAACAAAGAAATGGAGGTAGAAAAGAAATAGGTTTCAGATGTAAGAGGGCGCCCAAAACTGGCTTACAGTCAGTACATGTCAGGATCTGTCAGGCAGAATAACATGAGTTACCTTTAACTAGCTGACCATGGTCATTGTAATGACAGTCCCAGAATAAGGTAAGACTTTGAGTGAGTGTATGGAACCTGAATAAAGGGAGACATGGATAATACTTGTGAACATACATAACAGTGGATTATGTAGGATATATCACCAGGTGGATGTTATGCTTCAGTTACCATTGTGATGTGCTGTATGTAATAAGTCATTATTGTACCTCTGTAAATGAGTGATTATTAAATTGGAATAGAACAACCCAGATGAGGATGAATATACTCAAATGAGAAAAAAATGCAAAACTCCAAACTTATTCAAGTTGTCATTGGATCTGTAATTTTAGGAGACTAAATTAGGAAGATTTTCAAAAACCCTTTTAATATATACATAATAATATGATACCTTACATTTCAGTGCATTAATTTTTCAAAGACAAAAATTAAATTAAAATGTTATATTTGACAGATGTGTGTTTATGATGTCTATGAAACTTTCAGCTTCATTTGTAAAAGAAATTGTATCGTAAAGTCCTTTTTATCTAGACACCAGATATAGTTTGAAATTCAAACATTCTATTTGCAGGAAGAAGCGCATGTATTTAAATGAATATTCTGATGTAGAGAAAGAATATCGTCAAAGAACATACTACAAGTTCCTGTTTGTACGTCATCCAATCACTCATCTACTCTCTGCCTACAAATCAAAACTTCACTTCACAACAAAAGTTGCTATTGTCAGAAAAATACTAAGACAAGCAGTTAAAGTAGACAAAACAACCGAAAAGAAAAGTATAAAAGATGTCAAATTTTCTGACTTTGTTCGCTATATTTTTTCACCAAAGGACTTTTTTCATGACCAGCACTGGGACTCAATTGAGAGCCGATGCAGCCCTTGTGAGATAAGATATGATTTTATTGGAAAGATGGAAACATTTACTGACGATTCAAACTATCTCCTCTCTACTGTGTTCAGGAGAAACTCAACTGTCCCATATTTTGGAAGAAAAACAGGCACAAATGCTACAGCGACCCTGAAAACCTTTTCAGATCTTCCAAAGAGTCTGAAAACTAAGGTTATAATGTATTACAGCCATGATGCATGGCTTTTCAATTATAACATTACTCGGTTTATGTAGTAGACTTTAAAGTTAAATATTCTTATGTATACAAAATAGTACATGATGTTTCTTCTACTTCCTTTTGTATTTTGATCTAGTCAAACTGCCCTGAAAGGTTATTTATTTATGATTAAATATTTACTGTTGAGTATTTGTTGATTCAATAAATCTTAGTGACTGTTTGGGATATCCTTACTGATTTCTCATATCTTCAGGTGGGTTTAAATGTATGTGGGAGCATATGCATATGGATTGAATTTAATGCCTAAAATGACTTTTATCATTTTTTCATTTAATTCAGCATCTTTTTAGAGTAAAAATTTAGAATGAATGAAAATAGTCTTCATTGTAATTGAAATTTGATTTTAGAAAAGAAAATCATATGTACGTTTGTTGGCATTATGCATGTTCAAATTTAGTATTTTCAAAGCCTGTCTGTTTTCCTGATACTATTATAATGATAAATTATTATGGAGATTAAGGTCTTCCTTTTGATGAGATTCACATGAGTGCATGGGTCAAGGTCAGCACATCACTGGAAGGATATATAAAGGAGAATGAAGAACCACAGATGTTTGTTTCATCTAATGCATTCAAAACTGGATAAGTTTAGAAGATTTGAATATATCTTCTACCAGACAATATTTGGATGGGTAAATAAAAGTTTAGACTCAATGAAGAAATATGATCAAAGCACTTCTGACTGTCATGTAAATTTTGAATAACAATTATTTTAATCTGGTGCTGTTGCTATGGTTTTGATTATGGGTGGTTAATAGTGATCTGTCACCTAAGCATCTTGTGCATCAGTCAGAATTCAAATTATTCATTCTTCAGATCATATTAACAGCAATAACTGCCCTTACAACAATCAAAATAAACCCCATAAGTGCATTGATATAATAACAACTTTATTTTCCTTCTTTTAATTGTCCTCTAGATTTTACCATGTTAAGAATTCATGGCCAGGCAATGGAACAGCTGCATTTCAAACAAAAATACCTTTCACAAGTTTCAAGTGAGTAAGATGATAGGGCCCAAGGACCACCCTTTATAAGAAAGTTTTTGTAGAGATATAACAGGTGAGTGCCCTGGTCTGGTGGTGGTATGGGGAAAGCTGATCAATGGCTGAAACCATACCCAGGGCGGGAAGAGAAACCGAGTGGCTCCATATAATATTATATGACTCGCCACCAATTATGCAAGCATAATATATATATGCTGACATCTAACCTACACGTACATTTCATTTCCCTGATCACAATTTGGATATATTCATTTATGAATAAAGGTCTCAATGAATGAGTAATGGTTCAGGTCTTAATAAATGAGTAATGGTTCATTTATGGTTGTTTATTGCTGTTATGACACCCATGGTCTTATTCATGTTAAGGGCTGTTAAAATAATGAAATGTCTCTCATGCAACGGAGAATTGGACCCCAAATCCAGGTTTACCACGTTACGAGTCCGACAGCATATACTAGATCATTTCTTGATGAATAGTTATTTCAGTGAATATGACCATTCTGCTGACAGTTTCACGATCATAGGCACACAATAGATGTACTACACTGAAGAAAGCTCGTGCATCTATGTGCAATAGAGTACACATCAGCTTAGTTATATCACCCATTTAGATATCATTATACTGTGAGGGGTGGGTTGGTGTAGTGGTTAACATCTTGGCATTGCAAGTGCCCAGGTTTCTCCCCCTGGTGGTTACAATTAGACCACCTTACCTTGTCATTCTCATCCTAATAGATGCGATCACAGTACTTTGAACAAGCCAAAAACCGAGAGTTGGTGCTGGTATAGCTGAAAGAATTGCTAACTACACCACGAACTCAAACAATCATTATCATCACTATGCTGAGGAGCTGAGATGCAGGCAGATCCATAGAGTGGTTGTAGATAATCAATAACATAGAAGAATATATGGGATAGGGAACAAAGAAATGGAAGTAGAAGACAAATGGGTTTCAGATACAAGAAGGCAGCCAAAACTGGCTTATAGTCAGTACATATCAGGATCTGTCAGGCAGAATAACATGAGTTACCTTTAACTAGCTGACCATGGTCATTGTAATGACAGTCCCAGAATAAGGTAAGACTTTGAGTGAGTGTTTGGAACCTGAATAAAGGGAGACATGGATAATAGGGAGTTTCAGATACTCCCAGACATGACGTAACGTAAACATAACGTATCCTTTATCTCGATTGAAATAATTCATCTAAAAAATACATCATTCTGATTGCACTCATATGCATATATGATGAATCATTGATTATATAAATTTGTTATATGTAACATTTTTAACCCAGAATATGACTTGAAAACATTGAGATACGTCAACTTATCTAGATGCGTTGTGGGATCTGAAACTCCCCATTACCTGTGAATGACCCTAACAGAAGATTATGTAGGATATATCATCAAGAGGATGTTATGCTTCAGTTCCCATTGTGCTGTTTGTAATAAGTCATTATTGTACCTCTGTAAATGAGTGATCATTCAATTGGACAACCCAGATGAGGATAAATATACTCAAATGAGAAAAAAATGCAGAACACCAAACTTATTCAAGTTGTTATTGAATCCTATATACAACACTTGTAATTTTAGCAGAGTAAATTAAGAAGATTAAGAAAATACCCTTTTAATATACATGATAATATAATAACTAAAGCCTTTATTCCACGGTGTGTTCATGTACTTGTGTTCATACTTGCCTAATAAAGGCTATATTCCACGATGTGTTCAGTGCATCTTGCTTTCCTTTAATTACAGAAATGCAAGTATACTTGCTTTTGGGTACCAAAGACTATATTCCTGGATGTGTTCAGTAACACTTGTGTTCATGTTCAGGTACTGAATGAAGCTCACTTACATTCAGATACCAACATGTTGTTATCTGGATGCAAAGAAACTTGCGTTTCTTAGGTTAAAAGAATACAAGGGCCACTGAACACATCGTGGAATATAGCCTTTAGAGTTCAGTGCATTAACTTTTCAAATATTCAAACATTATATTTGCAGGAAGAAGCGCATGTATTTAAACGAATATTCTGATGTAGAGAAAGAATATCGTCAAAGAACATACTACAAGTTCCTGTTTGTACGCCATCCGATCACTCGCCTGCTGTGTGCCTACATTGCGAAAATTCACCTCTCAGCAAAGTATCATATTGTCAGAAAAATACTGAGACATGCAGTTGAAATAGACAACACCTCTAAAAAGACGAAAGATATCACATTTTCTGACTTTGTTCGCTATATTTTTTCACCAAAGGACTTTTTTCATGACCAGCACTGGGACTCAATTGAGAGCCGCTGCAGCCCTTGTCAGATAAGATATGACTTTATTGGAAAGATGGAAACATTTACAATTGATTCAAACTATCTCCTCTCTACTGTGTTCAGGAGAAATCTAAGTGTCCCACACTTTGGAGGAAAAACGGGCACAAATGTTGTTACAGCATTAAAAGCCTTTTCAGAACTTCCAAAGAGTCTGAGAAATAAGGCTTTGAACTATTACAGCCATGATGCATGGCTGTTTAAGTATAACATTACTCCGTTTATGTCGCAGACTTTATTACATAGCCGTTCAGAAAAATAAAGGGACACTTTTTTCAAGTGATGTTTAATAAATGATGATCTATATGTAACACAGTGATTGCCAGGAACTTAAATATTCTTGTACATATAAAATAGTATGTCATGTTTTTTCTACTGTCTTTTGTAATTTAGCCCTGAAAGGTTATTTCATACGATTGAAAATACTTCCAGTTGAGTATTTGTTGTTCACCAAATAATAACTGACTGCGATGGGATTATCCAACTGATTTCTCATATTCAAAGGTAGGTTTATAGAGTTGTAGGTTGAGCGCAATGGCTAAAATTATTTGTTGTGTTTTCCTGATTAGCTTAGCATGTTTATGAATAAAAACATTTAAAAGAAATGAAAAGTTTTCACTGTGGTGAAACTTTGAACTTTGAGAAGAAAATCATATGTAACTTTGTTGACAGCGTGTTCAAATTTCATATTTTTAAAGCCTCTATGTTTTCATGGTACTATAAAATTAACACATTATCATGGAGAGTGGGGGTGGGGGGCTGAATAGTGTTAAATAGAGGTAAAATCTTTGACGAAATCATGGACACCTGGCACTTAAGCCCAGACTCCATAATTCGTGAAGAATTAATCTCACTTATGCTGGAGAGTGTTAATGTCCTCGCTTCACTCGTGGACTGACTGGGTTCAAGCCAGAGCTGTGACTGGTAAGCCCCATACCTACTAGGTGATTTTATCGTAGCTTGGTGACAGCTGGCTGTGGGAATGGTCATCGCCGTAGCCGTCGCCAGGCGATTGTCACATCAAACATTCTTTATTTTTTGCCAACACTTTTGCTGACAATTTTACCAGGAATTTTACCGGTGATCCCTATACTCATGGGGAATCGCCCGGCAATTGTGACCACCTGGAGATTGTGCAACTGCCACGCAGTTGCCGGGCGACGTTGAAATTGCCTGATGGGCATAAGGCTTTACACCACCCTGCCTTGATGTCATTTCCTCCCCCATTGGTACAATCGTACACTGGTGTAAAGTCAAATCCCGGAGTTGGTCTTACTTTGGTTGAAAAATTGCTGAGCAGACCTTAAACTCCAACATCAAAATGAATATTTCAGCTATAACCATTACATTTGAGCCCATTTTTTCAAAACTAATTTGGCTAATCTTTGGAAAGTAATCTTAAAGAGGGATTAATAAGTGTAGAATGTGTACATGTTAGACATAATTTCTAATCACTTATATGCTAATCAAAATTTCCTTGATTAGCCAAATTAGTTCCTGAGATATGGGCCCCGCACAGCTCATGTTTGTGCATACCAATTGGATGACAGAGAGGTGAGATGATCTAGCAGTCATCACCGCAGATTGAACCTGGGCCAGTCGCGTCCGAACCCCCTCCATCTATAGACATTGTGCACATGACATCACAACGTGCAGAAAGGGCCTGGGCACCATATCGGTTCTCAATTTGAAATCATCAGTATTCTTATTCAAAAAAACATCTGGAAGATTTTGTTCTGCTGAATTATCCTAAAATAGTCACATCATAAGGAATTACTATGATTTAGAACTCGTATGTTTTCACACTTTTTGAGAAGCCACATAGCTGATATTTTGCACATGGTGATCAGCAAAATGTGGTCATATGACCACGTGTGTGTGCAACATGTTTAGGTCCCACCACCATTTATACAGGCTTATGTTGACACCTATACCGACAACATGTAGAGGTCCCTCAACCATTTATACAGGCTTATACCCTGACACCTATACCTACAACATGTAGAGGTCCCACCACCATTTATACAGGCTTATGTTGACACCTATACCTACAACATGTAGAGGTCCCACCACCATTTATACAGGCTTATGTTGACACCTATACCGACAACATGTAGAGGTCCCTCCACCATTTATACAGGCTTATGTTGACACCTAGACCGACAACATGTAGAGGTCCCACCACCATTTATACAGGCTTATAATGCTGACACCTATACCTACAACATGTAGAGGTCCCACCACCATTTATACAGGCTTACCCTGACACCTATACCTACAACATGTAGAGGTCCCACCACCATTTATACAGGCTTACCCTGACACCTATACCTACAACATGTAGAGGTCCCACCACCATTTATACAGGCTTATAATGCTGACACCTATACCTACAACATGTAGAGGTCCCTCCACCATTTATAGAGGCTTACCCTGACACCTATACCTACAACATGTAGAGGTCCCACCACCATTTATACAGGCTTATAATGCTGACACCTATACCTACAACATGTAGAGGTCCCACCACCATTTATACAGGCTTATGCTGACACCTATACCTACAACATGTAGAGGTCTCACCACCATTTATACAGGCTTATGCTGACACCTATACCTTCAACATGTAGAGGTCCCACCACCATTTATACAGGCTTACCCTGACACCTATACCTACAACATGTTTAGGTCCCACCACCATTTATACAGGCTTATGCTGACACCTATACCTACAACATGTAGAGGTCCCACCACCATTTATACAGGCTTATGTTGACACCTATACCTACAACATGTAGAGGTCCCACCACCATTTATACAGGCTTATAACGCTGACACCTATACCTACAACATGTAGAGGTCCTACCACCATTTATACAGGCTTACCCTGACATCTATACCTACAACATGTAGAGGTCCCACCACCATTTATACAGGCTTACCCTGACACCTATACCTACAACATGTAGAGGTCCCACCACCATTTATACAGGCTTACCCGACACCTAGACCTACAACATGTAGAGGTCCCACCACCATTTATACAGGCTTATGTTGACACCGAGACCTACAACATGTTTAGGTCCCACCACCATTTATACAGGCTTACCCTGACACCTATACCTTCAACATGTAGAGGTCCCACCACCATTTATACAGGCTTACCCTGACATCTATACCTACAACATGTAGAGGTCCCACCACCATTTATACAGGCTTACCCTGACACCTATACCTACAACATGTAGAGGTCCCACCACCATTTATACAGGCTTATAATGCTGACACCTATACCTACAACATGTAGAGGTCTCACCACCATTTATACAGGCTTATGTTGACACCTATACCTACAACATGTAGAGGTCCCACCACCATTTATACAGGCTTATAATGCTGACACCTATACCTACAACATGTAGAGGTCTCACCACCATTTATACAGGCTTACCCTGACATCTATACCTACAACATGTAGAGGTCCCACCACCATTTATACAGGCTTATGCTGACACCTATACCTACAACATGTAGAGGTCCCACCACCATTTATACAGGCTTACCCTGACACCTATACCGACAACATGTAGAGGTCCCACCACCATTTATACAGGCTTACCCTGACACCTATACCTACAACATGTAGAGGTCCCACCACCATTTATACAGGCTTATAATGTTGACACCTATACCTACAACATGTAGAGGTCTCACCACCATTTATACAGGCTTATGTTGACACCTATACCTACAACATGTAGAGGTCCCACCACCATTTATACAGGCTTATAATGCTGACACCTATACCTACAACATGTAGAGGTCTCACCACCATTTATACAGGCTTACCCTGACATCTATACCTACAACATGTAGAGGTCCCACCACCATTTATACAGGCTTACCCTGACACCTATACCGACAACATGTAGAGGTCCCACCACCATTTATACAGGCTTATGTTGACACCTATACCTACAACATGTAGAGGTCCCTCCACCATTTATACAGGCTTATACCCTGACACCTATACCTACATCATGTAGAGGTCCCACCACCATTTATACAGGCTTATAATGCTGACATCTATACCTACAACATGTAGAGGTCCCTCCACCATTTATACAGGCTTACCCTGACACCTATACCTACAACATGTAGAGGACCCACCACCATTTATACAGGCTTACCCTGACACCTATACCGACAACATGTAGAGGTCTCACCACCATTTATACAGGCTTACTCTGACACCTATACCTACACATAATATTATATTTCACTGGCCTTAATGCAATATGGATATAATCATATATATTGATTCAAGTTTCTACAAACAAGAAATGGTTCATTTTTGGTTGTTTATTGCTTTTATGACACCCTTTGTCTTATTCACATCAAGTTCTTTTTAAATATTGAAACCCTGTCATGCAACAGAGAATTGAACCCCAAATCCAGATTTACCACGTGAAGAATCAGAAATTGACTAGATCATTTCAAGATGGATTATTAGTTATCTCAATAAATATGACCATTCTTCTGACAGTCTCAACAACAAAATGATGATAAAGATAATGATTTGATGACAACGATGATCATTACTGGAGTTTATTTTCCATTCAGCAATTTTCAGCTATATCAGGACTGACTTTTGTATTTGGGCCTGTATGGTGATCGAATCTATGGGGGTAAGAACAACAGCAAGCTAAAGTGGTCTAACAGGCAGTCACAGGATCGAACCCGGGCCGGCCAAGTGCAATGCTAGCACATTAACAACTAGGCAACCCCCACCCCATCAACAAAAGAGGAACCCAATTGATATGCATTTATTTTTCAAAGATAAAAAATAAATTTAAATGTCATATCAATCAGACATACTGGTGATGTCTATTGGACTTTCGGCATCATTGATATGCACCATTTGCTCGCTAACAGATATTGGACCCTTTAGGTCTGTCTTTTCGATTTTGCTTTCTCCACACATAATTCTCCACACCACTGATAGCCAATTGTTTTGATTTTTACCTGAGCTTAGCTTATATCAGAATGCTACTGGAAAATGTCCACAAGTCATAGGGCTTAAGTATAACAGATTTCACTAATCATGGCATTATTTGTGGTTTAAGATTGTGGCGATCAATATTAACTAGCTTTTCATTTGTAATCTGTTTATGTTTATCATCTTTTTGGTTGGTCTGAAAATGTATTCATTACTTATAGAATTTTGGCACACACTTATATATTTTCTATAGATTTCCATGTGTTTTTGTCAAAAAAAAAAAGCCAACATTAACCTGCAGGTGTTTAAAACACTGTAAATCAGCTATCCGTGGTAGGGAGAATTCATTGCTCATCCAAATTGCTCACAATTTCTACATTATTATGAAATTTGATGTAGTATGTCTAATGTCAATGTAATATCATTTTTCCCCATCACGTGGAGGAGCATGCAACTATATGAATATCCTAGATAAATAGTTTATAGATAAACAACAAAAAAGTCAAGATGAACATGTGGCCCCTCTGAATGCTGCCCCTGTCACGGTTGGCTGAGATTCATGTCGCGATGTCAAAGGTCGGTCTCTGCATACATCTCGTCTAGACCGAGGGTGAGGGGTGAGGCCCAGGTTGGGGGAGGGGGGGGGGGCACTCCCCGGAGGTTTGGATATAACCCCATCCCACTTTACATTATCGAGAAAGCTACATTGAAATATGTTCAAAATTGCTTCTGTGCTTATTCCCTGAAAACAGTTGCGTAATATAAAAGATTGCACCAACAAATTCTAAAATGTGAGTGTAATTTTCAGACTTTTCCTCTCAGCAATAAATGGTAAAGCCTGTCAGCCCACCTGATATATCCAACCTCTATTTTGCCCTGAAATACAGTATTTCTGTTAACTGGCAAATCTGAAAATATGTCAGAACATGGGGTGCGCATTGAGTTTGAGTGAGGGGAGGGGGTAAAATACTTCAGTATATTGCATGCTACAAGAGCAAAGCTTTGTCTCATGGTTTGGTACACGAGGAATGCTATTGGTACATGTATACAGTTCAGGGAAGTGAGAAAACGAAACAAGAACAATCAGTAAGTATCATCAGAAGGTGTTCAACGAATACAGGCAATAGAGGAAGGGTGGCATAAACAACTTATTTCAAGTAGAAATTAAAAAGTTGAAAATACACCAAACTCCACAACAGTGTTGATGGACAATATTGGTATTTATTCAAATACACACATGAATAAATCTGTGGATAATGGACATGTTTTGACTTTTGACAGTCTTCATCAGGATCTTTAAAGACAATCGCGCCATTATAAATCTAATACTCAGATTTTATAAAAAATCTTCCAGAGTGTAAGATCTACCTCTAAATGTTCCAAAAAGACAAAAAACATCATAGATGCCATGGAAACCTTTCATAGATGCCATGGAAACCTTTCAGGATTGTACTATTATTTGTATGGAACCTAACACCATCTTTAGAACCTAACATTGTGACATCGCACTGTTATGTTATTGTGGCATTCTTGTAATGTTCTTTCACGTTATATTAACATTATCATTTTTTTAGTAAGTCTCAACTTTAGTTAGAATATCACAACTGTTACTTAAACAATTGCGCAGGTTACAGACTAACACAAAAAGTACGGTAACAGAACGTGCTTGTTACGTCACTGCTTGCCTTGGACCTTTAACGTACTCTTTACGTTGATGGACGTACCCCCCTCCCAGCAGGGGGGGTATGGCCCGGGAGAATCAGGGCATGATTCGACGACCTACATCCACACGACAGCCTGAGAACCTGGGAAATCTTCACTCAGAGTTTACTTCACCTGGATCTAACACCTGAGGAACACCTAAGGAACACCTGAGGAACACTAGAGAATACCTGGGGAACGCCTGAGGAACACCTGAGGAACACCTGGGGAATACCTGGGGAATACCTGGGGAACACCTGGGGAACACCCGAGGAACACCCGAGGAACACCCGAGGAACACCCGAGGAACACCCGAGGAACACCCGAGGAACACCCGAGGAACACCCGAGGAACACCCGAGGAACACCTGGGGAACACCTGGGGAACACCTGCAGGTAAAGGTCTTATACCGTACATCTTACATGTCTACCTCACCCAACAGAGGGGCGGGAACAGCATTTTCGAAAAAAAAGGAGGGGTCAACATAAAGTTTAAGCACTAAAGCGGCGTGCATTCGCACATAATTATGTGTGCGTACACGTGTGTCCTTGTATACATGAATCCTGTTGTCTTTAAAAGTCCCGTCCAGTTGTATACCATGTTGCAGGGCTGGGGCCGGGGGGGGGGAGGTCTGAGGGGGTTCCGCTTGGGCCGGACCACTAAACTACGAAAAGAGGGGAAATGTTGCATGAGTATGTGCAAATGCTTATTGTTTTAGTACTTAGCATCTATGCTGACCCTCCCTCCCCCCTCCCCCCTCCCCCATTTCGAAAATCCTGTATTCACCCCCTGACATGTGTCCTGGGTGAACTTCAGGATGACTGATAAATGAGGGGTTATATTTCAACACTGACGAGGTTCGAACATTCCATAGGAGACAGTTACACTGGTTTAAGCGGCTCTATCTGGATACTAACTAGAAACCAGTACAGGCATGGGGTTACAGGGTAATTTGATACTACCTGGGATTTGGAGCATATCTATATTTCAATTTGCTACCATTTATTTTTTTGCTATATGACACCAAAATCTAATCAAACGTAGCAGTATATAATTGCTGTCGAATGTCTTTTTCCAATCTACTGTTGACCTAAAGTGAATTCTTGAGGGTCGTTGGAAATGTTTGTAATTTATTCTCAATATTCTCTTGTGATCCTTTAAGGAATTTTAAAGCTAGGCGTTTCAGATTCTAGTGCTACTTAATACAACTCTTTTTTTCTTTAACTATGTGTTCTTCCAGTTGAAGATGATAAGAAATGATACGAATTTAGAAAATAATGCGTGAATGAATACATATGACGAATAAGTGATTTGTACTGAAACATAATAATATCAAACTTAATAGTCGACTCAAAAACGACTTTCTTAACAAGTACATATTATTATATTACACTATATAGCTATCAGCAGCTGTACAGTAATAGTAAGGGTTCGTACACAACTGTTATTGTCCTTGTACATGCCATCATACAAACACCCTGATCATCGGACTTTCCGAAAACATTGTTGTCACCATCGCCACTACAGTGGCCTGGTGCATATATAAATTATGGATCTTCAATCCTTCCGATCTACACCACTGATAACATTAACGAAGATCATCCTCTCTATCCACCCTCAGTAGGACTACTCCCCCTCCCTCACCATGGTGCCCCCACTCCTGTCCCTGCTGACCGTCCTGCTGGGCCTGCACCTCTCCATGGGTCAGGACCCCACACCTAACACCACCTCAGCCCTCCCCGAGTACTGGCAGGACGAGTGGACCCCGGCCACCTTCCCCGACCCCCAGATCACACCTGTCAGGTGTAACCGGGGCAGGGAGCGGTCCTGGGTCTGCGACCCCAACAGGGTCCTCACCATTCAGGAAGGTGAGTTCTTTTAATTAATTAATTTATTCTGATTCCTGTGTTTACGTGTTCTTCCATCAGAAAGGCACATTACCGTTTATTGTGTGGTTATTCACACACAAAATAAGTTTAACGTAAAACCCATAATTTAAGCAGAACACTAATGTCAGACGCACCCTGACTTTAGAGCTCTTAGGACATTTTTTCATCATTTTTCTTCAGAGATCCCATTGTTTTCAAGGTTGTGTATAACCCTAATTTTAGCCACAGCCTTAAAGTTGAGACCTTCTTAGATTAAATTTCTTAAACTAACATTAAACCTCAGATTAGGGGTTTTACGTTACTCCAACTCATACATGACATTTGTCAGTTACAATGATACCACGTGTTACAATATCCTTTATAAGCATTACAATTTAGCAACATTCTGAGAGAAAATTGGTTTTAATAATTCTCTTAAACTTACACGTATCTTCCTCATTTTGCATCTCAACTGGGAGAGTATTCCAAAATGTGTACACCTCTAATATATAGGGGCTTTACTTATTGTTGTTTACCTCGTAAAGTCGTAAAATTTTTGGTAATGTA
This sequence comes from Lepidonotus clava, assembly GCA_936440205.1. NCBI lineage: Eukaryota > Metazoa > Annelida > Polychaeta > Phyllodocida > Polynoidae > Lepidonotus > Lepidonotus clava. Next base: position 50,687,806 of record OW387145.1, read on the forward strand.
TTACCACGTTTTTTATTGTGCAATGAATATATATTTACTAATATAATAATATAAAAATCTATTCTAATTTAATTTAAACCCCTATTTTTCCCAGCGGAGGCCCTGGACGAGCTGCTGCAGACCCCCGTCGGCACCTGCTCCTGTGGGGAGGCCGTGTGTGGGGACACGGGCCCCGGCTACGGCCGTCTGAGGGGGGCCGTCGGCCTCGTCAAGAAAATGTACTTCAAGGGCGGGTGAGTAATTTACACAAAAACCTGAAACTGTTTGACAGATTCCATGTCATCAAACGGTGGCACTGTGACAAGGCGTTGGCTCTTTCATCTGAAAGTTGGGGGCCCTCCATAAATGATGTCACGCACAAAGGGGTAGGCGGGTGGTTTGAACAGTGTGACACTACCTGAAAGGGGGCTTATTTTCATGTTTAAATCTGAAGCTTTGTGTGAAAGGGGGTGCTGGGGGTTCTAAAAATACCCTGGAAACGTTTGACATCATTTATGGATGGCCCCTTGGCAGTTTAAGTCTGTCCTGCTGCTGTGATATCAGACCTTCTCCCTTTGACTATGCCAGGGTTATGGAAGGTCCCTAGAGGACCACCGGCTGTTGTGTGTGTGATCCTGTCTATGGGACCAGGCACATTAAAGAAGACTTGCCTTGGTAAAAATGTAGGGGTATGGTCTCTACCTCCTCATAGAGTCGATCATCCAGGATGAAGGGTGAAACAAACATGTCATGGCCGAAAAATGTACTTCAAAGGGGTCTGGTTTAGCAGTTGACCCAAAAACCTGAAAACATTTGCAAGTTTCTATGTCATCAAGAAGTAAAGCTGAGAATCGAGATGTAGGTATAGTTTCCAGTGGTTCGTAGCAGAACCAAACTCTCGCAACAATGAGAGCACAGCAAGGGTTTAGAAATGGGTCTCGCTGTTGTGGTGACAAAACCCTCGCTGTTGCAAAACTTTAAGAACACATTTTACCTATCTATAATAATATCCCAGAGTTTAAATTTTCAGGAATATTAGATCTAGATCCATATTTTTCTAAGCTTTTTACAGAAATAGAATCAGAATAGAAGAGGCACAATGCAACATTGCATATCTCCTGCGATATCACTGTTCGAGACCAGAAGGATGACTCTCGCCTTGGGTGCAAACCCTTACAACAGCAAGACCCATTATGCAACATTATTGCAACAGCAAGAGCTTAAGTGGCCCACTGCACAATGTATTTTCGTTGTGAGGATCAATAACGAAAGCACAACAAACTTTTGCTTAACAACGAAATGTTTCGTTTTAACGAAAATGCAATATCTCTGGTTCTAATGAATGAAAAAGTAACAGCTCTTTGTGAGCAATCTAAATATAGAAAATAAAGTGTCAAAACGTTTGTTGTTACGATAAAAGTAACAAGGAAATGTTTCGTAGTTTTTTTTTATTTTCCTTGTTACGAAAATCATTGTGCAACGGGCCACTGGAGAACTTAGATTAGGGTCTCGCAGTTTGACCTGAAACCCCTTGCCTCTTATCAATCCTTAAATCTATAGCTGTGCAATTACATCTTTACCAACCTTTAAGTATTTCCACTGTTCAGCTTTGCGAGCAGTCAGACTAAGCGGGAGGCGGCCGAGGAGTTCGCGGACGAGCTGAGAGACAGGCACTGGCAGTTCGGGTTCTGTGACGACGACTATGTCATATTTGTGTCCGAGGATGACAGACAGGTAGGAGTCATCAAAGTTTATTTCATGAATAATGGAAAAACTGGGCCATTCTTAAAAAGAAACTTAGTGCCAATCGTGCACTGAAGAAGTGCATGGTAGTCATCGGCAATGACATTTGGTCAATAATGAAAGTTAAGGGTATGTTCCACTCTGTGTTGGATGGCACTTGCATTTGCTCTAATTACAACATGCTAGTAGCTTGCGTTCCGGATACCAACATGTGAGTATCTGGAAGCAAAGTACTACATTGAAAATTCATTCAAAAAGGATCGAACAATTAGTGTTCACCCCTCGGCCATCTCTTTTGGGTTGCACAGCTACCCTCAGACGACGCCCGCGGGTCATCCTATATCAATGTGTTTTAACCCCTCATTGTACCATTAAGACCCAAACCCCATAATGTGAAACTCTCACCCTCACGTCTCCACTATGGTCTTTCGTCTTTATCTATTCCTAAAGGTGTACACGGCAACAGGTGAGAAAGTCTGAGAGCAGCTGACCAACAAATATCTACAGGATATCTATTCCCTTAAGCCCATATTCCAAATACCAATTTTGCTGCTGATTTTGAAAATCGGCAGTTGAAATAAATGTTAAATAAAGATATGCTATACATCAATAGAAAGGTCCTATGATACTCCTTGGAATGGTGTCTACGATGCAAGGTCTCATGTCATATTCCTAGAGAAAATCGAACAAATACAAAATTGGCAGCAACAAAATCGGTACGTGGAATAAGTCCTTAGGTGTACACGGCGACAGGTGAGATGGACTGACAGCGGCTCATCAACAAGTATTTAAAGGACGTACCAATATCAAACTAAAACCACTGTTATCTCTCAAACTAAAACCACCTTTATCTCTTGCCCCAGGTGTACATGGCGACAGGTGAGAAGGCCCGCGAGCTGTCTGAAGGATGTACCAATAATCCAACTAAAACCACACTTTATCTTTTCCCTCATGTACTAATATTAAACTAAAACCACCTTTATCTACTCCCCCAGGTGTACACGGCGACAGGTGAGAAGGCCCGAGAGCGGCTGACCAACAGGTGTCTGAAGGACGTGTACGCCAGTGTCCGACCCACCCTGGCCAAGGGCATGTTCGGGAAGGCCCTGAAGGGTATGGTCGAGGAGTACAAGTAAGTATTATAGGAAAATATACAGAGGTTGACAGTACAACCCTGAATACGAGGGAGTATGGTCGAGGAGTACACGTAAGTCACACACAGTGGGAACGGCTATAGACGTTGTGCAGATGACGTCACGTCTCTGAAAATGGGCTGGCAGCCGTATTGGTGATCACTTTCTGATATCTATTATACCTTGTTTTCAGGACCATAGAACCATGTAAGCCAAGCTCCCTATCTTATAAAAATAATCGTTGTTTGCAATGTGAAATTTAGAATTTATCATATAGCCATTTAGTTATGATTAGTACATGGCAATCACCAAAATGGAATCACCGTACCATGTCTGCACAAGGTCTATAGGATATGTAAAAACACACACTGCCAACAGCAGTCTGGTATTGCTTTATTTTACCCCTTTAACCTGAGGAATATTATAACCTCACGTTTAGTACATTAGATCATAGATATTTCCATTATGATGTATGCACATGTATAGTTTTTTTTAGACTATCATGATAGTACTATTGGTTAACATTGTACTGCATAAACGCCAATGCTATATCTTATGTGGACTTCTAAAGAAAAGTTTCCTTTGAAATGAGAAACTTCAATTAAAAATGTAACAAGCTGTGAACATGTGTAGGCCTAAAGGCCTGTTGATGCTTAGTGGTTACATGGTGTGTTGTCTTCAGCTGCTGGACCCAGAGTGTCCCTTACAGCATACCTGCACCTCCCACCTGACCTCTGGTCAGTGACCTAATTACAACTGACCAATAGGGGAAGGGGGAGTGCTAACTGTCTAATTACCATAAACTCTATTATGTAGTATGTACATATTTGACATATATTTTGATTATTATTTAGGAAATTATGATAATAATATAATTCATATAATACATTAGGTGAATACTTGTAATTATTAGAGGGAGGATATGCCATGCCTAAACTTACTTCGTATCATGCTGAAAGACAAAATCAGATTAGTTGTATAGAATAGCTGATGACAAAATCAGATTAGTTGTATAGAATAGCTGATGGGGGGAGGTCACAGTGAATTCTGCAACAACAGACATATTCGTAACAATGAGAGCATTCCTTGTCCACTTGGATCGTTGTCAGGCCATTTGCCCCATCAAAAACCCTATTCAGAATGCTGAGAATGAAATGTAATCTTTATAATTTTTAGACCTATAGTCTTTTTTTATGTATCAATTTACAAAATTTAATTTGATCCAGTAGAAAAAAATAGATATAGGCATTTCGCAACAATAACATTGCAATGACATTGTTGAAAACCACATGTTCTTAGAGTGATCTTTAAATTTGTTGCCGCAGAGGGCCGATGTGGATACCAGTGGCCCGTTGCACAATGACATTTCGAGACAGCACATGTACACGATCAAGGATAACTTTAAGAACGGTTGTGCTACAGCACAAGGTTGTGCTTAGCACAACCCTGATATCTCTGTGTCTATTGGCTCAACTTAAATTTTGTAAATTGATGCAAAAAGGGAAATAAATGTAAACAATTCCTAAAGAGATTACAACTCATTATGACATTCTAAATAATTTTTTGTTTTGGTGTCCAAATGTGTGCTGTTACGATCATAGTAACAACGAAATGTTGCGCTATTCTATTATTTTTGTTGTTACGAAACTCATTGTGCAACCGACCACAGATATTATTTGTACCTGTGTTCAATTACAAATAAGCCAATTGTGACAGCAGCAACCTCATGTTCCCAATGACAATAACTTAGGCACGATGTTTCGTATAGTTCAGCTAGCGGCAACAGCCCACCTTGATCACTTAGATTTATTTAAACAGCTTCTATCACAATACTTGTTGATCAACCTTTTGTTTTGCCCACTCTTTTTGTTGTTTAGCTGCACACCAAAATGAAGGGGGAGAGGACTTAGATCTAGATCCGCCCCTGCTTTATCATTTGTCTTAGTCTATATAAAGAGGGCTGCATGGTGTAGTGAGAACGGTCCTTGCTTCACACTTTGCTTGTTGGGGTTCAAGTCTTGGCCCCGCTTGCTACACCATCTTGCCTTGCTTTGCCATGGTTTCAACTCCCATAGATTCTATCGTAGTACTTTGTACAAGCCAAAAACCTTAAGCTGGTTTTGATATAACTGACAAATTCCTGAGGGGACGATAAACTCCGCAGTCATATTCTTACTTTACATTGTCCCCTGTTTCAGCCAAGTGGCGGAGAGGAAGCACACATGTAACATGCCTCCCCCCACAGGCCGAGTCATCGGTATCGTCCTCGGGGCGATCGGGGCCCTTATCGCCGCCTGCTGCTGCTGCGCCCTCTGCCAGAAGTTCTGTGTCAAAAAACCCAAAAACAGGTCTTATGAAGTCTCCGGAGGGGGCCCCATTTACAAGCCTGCCCCCACAGAGCCTCCTGTCACCACCACTGTGGAAACGGTCAATGAGCGGGCACCATCACCGAAACACTCGCCCGAATCCTCACCAAAACACTCGCCCGACTCGTCACCAAAACACTCGCCGAAACACTCACCGAAACACTCACCAAAGTCCTCGCCCAAGTCCTCACCAAAGCATTTCCCTAGGCGTGATTCCCCAAGGGGTTCCCCGAGAGGAGGGAGGAGGGACAGTGGAAATAGTGGAGGGGGAGGGGGAGATTTTTAAACATTTTAGATGTTTTAAATAAAATGCTGGTTTCTGATAATCAAGCTCTGTCCCTACTTCCCAGACCCAGATGTCTGTGGCGAGTGTTAAAGGTACCCAAAACCAATATAATTGACAACATTTTCAAAACTAAGACAATTATAGAAATATGTTAGATAAATCTAGTTAAGGTCAGTGGTAAAGTATTGGCTGTGAAAACTAGTTCAAACCAAATTAGAATTCCACGAGAGCTGGTGATATTTCGTTTTGTTTAATTTGTAAGCAAACCCCATTTTTGCATATATCTGTATTAATAGAGTTGAGCAAGGAAAATATTATTCAAATGATTTTCTGCCATATTTCAAGGTTTATATTTTAACATGGACCATAAATAGGCTCATGGAATGGATTTCCATAATTATTTGAGTTTGGAAAACTTTGTTGAATATATTGGTTTTGGCTCCCTTCAACCTTTTTCATCAATGATAATTATTACCACAAAAAAAAGAACAAGTTACCATTGATGGAAAACACTTGTAGCTCAGTTAATAAAATCTTTGCTGGAATAACGGGGACCTAGCTTAAGACTTTTTCATATTCTTACATACAAGGGACATATATGCAGTAGGTTAGTGCTATGACAAATGATGAGTCCCGAGCATAATACTGGTATCATTCATATCAATGGTATGCTAAGGTTGCACAATTACAAAAACACTTAGTATAAAACATTCTGTAATCCTGCTACTAAATTCTGTAACCATGTATTTTTCCTTGTTTTGTAATTTCTAATACTATAGGACTACTAAAAGGACTGCGGCTGTATGCATAGATATCCTAATCAGGGACAGATCCACAGGTTTAAAAAAGGGAGGGCGCCCTCATGTAAAACATGGTTGGTTGGTTGGTTATTGGTTGCTTTACGCCCTAATCAACTGCCAGGGTCATATCAAGGGCAGTGTAAAACATGAGGTACCCACTTCGGTAAATACAATTTTACATTAAAACAATCTAAATTTGGCAAAGATTAGGGGTGGCGCGCGTCTCAAGCGCCTCCATCTAAACCCATCCCTTGGAATGTATGACACCTGTTTATTCCCTGTGAATGTTTGTTTTGAAATAAACAATGAATACATGTGTCTAATCAGGACCTACACAATTTGTCATTGTCATAAGTGGCTAAAGGCGGTAAACGACACTGGATAATGTGCAAGGTGATTTGAATGACCAGTAATGATAATAAAATTTCTCTACTAATTTCCTAGTTTCAGGGGAGATTGACTCTGAATATATTTAGTAAGGGTTCTGGATGTTGATCTATTCTCGTTTTTGCAGTTTGATAGTGACCAAACCCATAAGAGCACTGAATCATTTCAAAATCTTATCATCCTCTACAAGGCACATACCATGATATTTTTGCTACTAAAATAACTATAACAACCTCTGGTTGGAATTTCCCAGGAGGTACTGCGGTGGAGAAAAAGGCCCATACTTTCTTCTATAAGGTGAAATCAGCCACTTAAGGACTGACATTCTGGTCACTTCAGGACAGTAAAGCCCCATAGCCACTAGGCGATATTAACACAGACTAGAGACGGGCAACTGGGGGAATCGGCTGATTCTTAAGGTCACCATATAAGTATAGCATATTGGAATGTACAGATTTGATCTGAATAACTGCTAAAATTGGCTGATTCTAAGGGTAGAATCGACCGATTTTAGCACCAATCAGTTGGCCGACTCATAAATAATCGCCTAGTGGGTATGGCCCTTAAGTTGTATGACTCTGTGAGAGGGCACCGATTTTGGGTCCATGAAACCTCCACAGCAAGCTACAGGTTGGGGACCCATTTGGCACACAAAAAAATCTGAATTTCAGGGTAGGTTGACCTTGAAAACTTTGAGCAAGAGCCCCAGATGTTGACCTTCCCTCATTTTAGCACTTTTGCAGCATCCAAATTCATGGAGCACAGATCTAGAGTCTATTTCAAAAACCTACTGACATGTCTATAGTCACTGCATCATGCATTCTTTTTTCTCTGAAATGATTGGGGGTGCCTTGTGAATTGTCATGCTTTTCTAACATTCTTCCTTTTATCTTTTTCAACAATTAATCAAAACTAGGCATTCCCTTCACCTTGGTACAGAAAGGTATAATTATGACACGGCTAGTTCTGGGAGTCCAGCAAGCTGCAACTGACTTACTACTGGTTCTACAAACTAATGGCAGAGGGCGCTACACAACTATACTGTAAGGTATACAGGTCTCAAGGGACCAAGGTGGTGCCATCTCGCAGATATAGCAGTGTCATATACCTTTCTGTCCTCATGTGAAGGGGGGGCTGGTTTTGAGAGGCTGAAATGTTTTTTTTAAATTGAATTTTATTTGGGCAATAATTGGGTACGGCTGTGCCGATCTTCCACCCACGCCCCGCAAATGATAAAGGACAAATGTAAAACCTTTATGCAACTCTAGGAGGCACTCCTAATAACTTCTGAATCCATGATGCAGTGCTTTTGGTAAATGTCAGTAGGCTTTTTAGATAGGCTCACGAATTCTGTTACTACAAATCTGCCAAAATGAGGGTAGGTCAACATTTGGGCCCTAGTTCAAAATTGTTAAAATCAACCAGTCCAGAAATGTTGATATGTTGTGCATTAAGGATGTTACAATAGAATGTACAATGCAAGAGTTCATATCAAGTAGATTAGAGGAGAATGTGTACAGTTTCTAACAACACTGGAAACGTAACATAATTAACATTTCACAACTTCTGAAAAGCAATTCGAAGAAACTCAAAACGTTTTGAACTATAGACGTTTTCTTCCTCTGCAGATGAAATGTGTTGAAAGGCACCTATGAAGAATCTGCCATCTTTCTATCTGGTTCATATTTGTGGTACGTTTGAAGTAAAGATAATTCACTTGAGCTCTTTGATAACATTTGCCCAACATTTTCATAGGGTTGTTTTCATTTAGAAGGAAATAGATTGCATTTTACATAACATGTGACTATTTTTGCGTCCTGTATTTTTTTTTATAAAAAATCGATGATTATTGTGACAAAATGACCGATCTAGAAATGCATGTCTGAGACATCAAATTACTTTCACAAAAGCACCAATAAATATTGACTAAATATTTGGTTAATTCAGTTAAGTGACCCCTATCTCACAACAATCCGGGCCAGGATTCAGTATTATAACAGACATGCAAAATGATTCTGACTCACGAAAGATTGAATTGCAATTTCAACACGTTGAATAATCTCCTATTTTCAGAATTTCCTGCATTTCTTAGCCATCAACTCGTGGGAAGATATATTCTTTTGTATGAGTGTGTTCTATATGAACGGAAATTGTAATCATGAGCAAAATTTGCAAGCTTTGAGTTGCAAGTGGAGATTGTGAGTATGGGCCATGGCACACACTGCAAGCTTTTGATTAGGTTGAGATAAAATGATGCGTCAAATGATATTTCCTTAAAACACATTTTCTCCTCGAGCTCATTATTTGCTTCTCTTAGGCATTTGCAACACTTCATCTGAGCTCATCGAAAGTTTACAGTGTGTGTTTGAAAGGCAACCTCTCTGGAGCATGAATACTCTAAAGACAACTTGTCACTGAACACAGTTTCCTAAAATCTTATTCATAATTACTTATATTTAAACATAGTCTTAATGTATAGCTCTCACTTAAATGTAAGTACCTAAGAGAATGAGGACAAAATGTATTTTGAGAACCCGTCATATGGTGCACAGCTGGTGTCATATTGCTAAAGTCATGATGTATAATTTCTATATAGAATTTGTATTATTGAAACTGAAATGTAATAAGAAGTAAAGAAACATAAGAGACATTGCATCTTGCGATCCATCCTCAACCCGGATGTAAGGACAAACCCATTTATCTTATGAGTTTAACAGCGATGTGACGCACAGACTCGAGTGACGTAGCAGTCTGCATCACAGAAACAACACGCAGAAGCTGGGATTCCCCATGACAAACCAGGGACATGCTGACCAGGCATGACTGGTCAGAGACTGACGTAAACATCCTGTATCAAACGTATAAAAGCTCCAGCCATCGCCCATCGGAGTCACTCTTTACAGGTCAGTCATTAGGATTGGTCAGGAATGACGGAACATTGAGACTGAGACAACCCAACCACCTAGCAGGTCTCGCTGAAACACCATCACCATGTAGCCGTAAGGACACTAGGCTATAGGGCCTTTGCTCTATGAGCCTATCTCCATGCTCCCAAAACAACAGCAATATTCAGGACAATGTGAACTCAAAGGACAATAACATTCAGGACTAACATTACACATTTTGTCAATTATTGAATATGTGCTCTATGTGTATACCTGCAGGATACAGCTAAACTTGTGTGAACTTCAGAATAAAACCTACATCCAATTCTACACTACAACTATCACGATTTCTTCATCATTAAACAATCACTATTATACTGGCGATTCAGTCATTAAGGATGAAACACTCTACATCGAAGACATCACGATTAACTTGATAATGAATTGTTAACATGTCAAATAATTTGTTCAAAACTCAGAGATCTTCAGCGCTTATTGGCTGATTGACAATTCTTCTAATGAATGACTCTGACTTAAAGGATGTCTTTCGTAGTTTGACGCTTGAAAGCTATTTTTTTCTTTATAACATGACATTATAGACTTTAGACTTATTGTAAGTCAGAAAGTGTGAATTATGATCACAAACATGAGGAAGATTCATTGCCCTCCCCTTGATCTTTTTAAACCAGAAACATTTTGTCACACAGGGTGACTATTAGAAGAATAGTTAGTCCAGGTTCTTATATAGATGGTTTATTAATCCATTATCAGTACTTCTTGGTCCACACACATGATGCACCCCAAAGTGGGTGTCGCTGGCAGGAGGCCCCGGGATGAACCTCTCCTATGGCACCAGGCCCTGCCTATATGAGCAGCTCTCTGCCCAGCCCTGTGTCACGTGACAGGAGGGGGGGAGGGCATTCTCCCTAGAACTTTCTAGCTATGCAGTAACTATAGTTACGTAGCATTCACACTGCGCAAATAACATTCTATGTAACTATGTTACAATTTATTTGGCTTCAAGCTCCCTAAGTAGTTCAGATGATAAATTCTTTTTGAGCTGAAGCCTTCTTAAAAATACTTGTTAACTAGTCTTAGTACAGCCACCTGGTGCTTATCAGTTGAAGGTCCTTTTCATTTTTTTTCTGTTTCCCTTGTATGTACTTTCTTGAGGGCCACTTGGCGATAAAGTGGTAAATGGTTAATGTTTCATTATGTGTAATTGATGTATATGCGTAGAGGTATTAAACATGAATATCACTAGAATTTCAAACCCAGCTTGATAAGAACAGGTCCCTTTAATCTTTGAGCAATGACCAGATGTAGTTACAGCTCAAGTATTCAGGTGTTGCCTCATTGATCAAGTCTAAACACAAGATCAAAGCATAGATTAAATAATTGATCACCTGTGTTTCAAAGCAAAGTTGTTCAACAAACTTTTAAGTGATCGCAGCTGGGCTGGGCCTAGTTAAGGCCTTTACTTTAAAATTATGGGTAGATAACTCCAATTAATGAAAACTTGATAGGAACTTAACAACTTATACATTTGATTATTGCTGATTCCATTCCAGTATACACAGATTCTTCCATCCAGTAAAATATTGGATAGTAACAAAAGAGATGACAGAGTCAACTAAGTCAACTCTTTAGATATTTCAAGATTTAAGGCTGTGGCAGTAACTAGTTTAGATTTACTCATATATCCATTTTAGCCATTACAATCACCACAATAATGATTCAAAATGATTATGAATACAATACCTCCAACACACACTATCCCAGTTCCCGAACATTAGTCAAGGGGGAATCAATTGAGCAATGTAATTGAAGTGAGATTGATAATGACAATTTTTTTTATTGTAACTATAAATGTATAGGTCTAACCAATACTACTTTTTTTAAGCAGAAAAAAGGGAAAGGATGATTGATGAAATGAAGATGATTAGCTATTTCTTCGATATTTTCTATAATTTTCTATAATTTTGAAATTGGTGAGATTATATCAATTTAAGAAAATGTTGATTTTTCTCATGCAGGATTTTTGGCAAACAAAAGTTATATATTAAAAGACAGATGAACAGAATGCAATTAAGTATAAATCTACATATGTCTAATTAATTCATTCATTACGGTGTTTGATTTATAACAATGTCATAAAAGAGTTACCATAAAGAGAAAGTGTCTACCTTTAATTGGAGTATCAAGATTTTGATACAACATGTACCACTATTCTGTTTGAGCTATGTTCACAAGCTCCGGACACTTCTTGATTGCTGGAGAACAACTACTTTGTTACCAATAGATAGGAAACATTGAATTCCTGTTTCCAACTAATTTAGAGGTGTCCAAATGGATGATGTGGGAATGATTGCACTCGCACTTGTTGGTAAGTATAGACTATGGTTGCCTAGGTAATCTAACAAGAACAAAAATATCATATCTGATTTGATGTGAATTCTAATCTGTTTCTTCTGAGAATTTCTTTATCCAGAACCTTATCACCATAAAAGGGGAAACATCAAACTAAAGCTAATTGAAAGCCTTGTTTAACTTGATAAAAGAAAATCATCATTTATAAGAAAGCATTTCTTACGAAAATACTTACAGAAATTATACATATCACCCTTAAGTTGACAAGTAAAGATCATTGTTTGCTGAAATAGAATTTCCTAGCCTTCATCTCTAAATTAATACTCTAAATCAAAAGAAACACACTCAGGATTATCTTCAGTCAAGTGGTTTAGTCAAGAGGCACATTCCAAAGAAATTACCCTGCTTTAAGCAATGCATTTAACATGCAGAATAAGTCTCCATTAAAACTATGATTCATAATATCCTCACCACATAACATTGATACATTCCTAGGTGTTTTTTTCATTTTAGCAGCATTGTTGTCTGGAGCAAATGCTGCAGAGTATGGAAGAAATGCCACCCAAGAAAATGTTGGACACAACACTGTTGATAAAGCTACACAGATAGGTAAACATTCTTTGTATAGATCAACTATTCATCTGTTTTAACCTGTTAGACATCAACTAGAATGATCTTCAACAGTGAATGCTTCTTTTTAGTTGTTAGAAAAGGATATATGATCTCGACTGTCAAAAAGCATATTCAACCAGAACCTTTTAGGATGAGTTCATTAAAAGAAAGGCCAAGTAAGAAATTGTAGCTGTAACCCACCTATTTTGCACAATCTTGAAAATAGCTTTTTCATATAGATTATAATTTCACATCTGTACATACAATTGGAAATGTTTTTGAAAAACCTTATTGAAAGTGGAAAAACCTTTAAGAAATGGTTAATCCAAACATTTCCACTTTAGAAACTTTTCATCACTTGGCACATTTGTAAGGAGGGATATTCCTTTTCTAACACAACATGAATATCAAAAATATAACACATGTGTAACATTATTATCCAAAAACATCAGTGTAGCAGCCCATTTCACACACTGTTTTTCAGATGCAAATATGGCTTGGTTTTGTTTTTGTTTAATGATTTTGATTTATGATGTTTGATGCATACATTTGTCATTTAGGGGGAGCCAAAACAATGCAAGATAAAACTTTTACAAATTCAATTGACCATTCACCATCACTGAAAGAATTAGGCTGTTTAAGGCCTGCTTTCAGCACAGTAAAGAATGCACTTTGTTACCCCTGTTCTTCCAGAAGATAGTTATAGTACACAATGATATTGTAAGAACATTACATATATTGGTTTAAAATACAATAAACCTATTACATCAAAATATTAGTTTGCCTTCACTTTGAGAATGAAGTGCATGCTAATACTACTATGGAACTTGGATCACTACTTACCCAACCCCCCAGTTGAGAGTAGGGAGTCCAGTATAGAGAGATCCTCTTATTCCCCCCAGCTGGCCCTGATCATTTTTTTTTTACTACCAACCCACTACTCTTCCTAAAGTGCCATACCCACTAGGCGACGGCCCATGGCGCCAACGCCAACAAATTATTAAACATGTTTGATAAGGATTGGTGTGGACAGTCGGCGCCGACGGCCAACAGTCGGCACCGATTATGTGTGGGTATGCTTGGTCTAAGCAGGGTTGGCCGACGGCTGTGCCAACATCGGCGCTGACCGTCGGCGCCGATGCGTCCAACGTTGCCTAGTGGGTATGCCGCTTAAGCCTACTGAATTCCTCATTCAGATCCAGGCCTAGTGCAGCCACAAGAGTGACTGGGCCCTGGGATTTATTGGTTTTCATGTTTTCAACAGTAGTAAATCAATCTAGCAGTTTTGAGATAATTCTGAAAAATGTAGGGAGCAGAAATGCTGTAATTCTTGAGATATTTTGGCGAGAACATTCATCACTAAATTGTATGGCTCGACACTATTGCCCCCAACCCAGTCCCTTTCAGCATTCCGCCCTTCCCAATCCAGTGACCAGAAGGTAGTTCAAAGGCCAAAGTGCCAATCCCTTTCCCATCCTTATCCATGCCAATGAGAAGTGGATCCTGGCAATGCATGTAAATAGTATGTGCTTATGGTGCACTAAGCTTCTCAAAATGTGGCAGTTTTACTTATATTCATGAGTTAAAGGGTATTGTGATTTTAGGGGTGTCAGAGCTCATCCAGGCCAAGTTTGGGGATTAGAAATGGGGTTTATATAATCATGCTGACATTTCTTTTAAATCAATGAGATGAAATGTAGGTTCCTCCTGTTTGAAAAAATACAGAAAAGAAAAAGCGAATTTTGGGGTATAGCCCAATTCAAATACAGTTTTTAAGGACAATCGCACCATTATCAATATAATGAAAAAATCAAAGTCCTTCAATTCTTTTCAAATCTTGCAGAAATGCTCTATAATGATTAGTCTATCATAATTGAAATTGAAAAGAAGCTTACCAGGAATACTTCTGTAGATAAATATGGTCAAATGAGACTAATTTTGTAGGAATTTTGCAAATTCTAAAAAAATGATTTAAACATGAAAATGTTTTTTTGGCTGTAACTCTTTCAATTCATGATGTATAATGATATGATATCCTCCTATATGTTTGTGAGTGTGTTGTGTATAATACTATATATCAAAATTACCTGTCATGTAAATCTTTAGTTGAAGTAATTTTAGATCTCACAGAGAATATTCAGCTTTTCTGGCAAAGTTCATCTGGTGACCCCCTATTTTTTTTTGCTGAAAGTAAAGCTATAGCCTTCTCTACAATATATTTTAATTTACAGATTTTCTGGGTATTCAAATTTTTTGTATGCATGCTTTTTATCAGATGTTTTCATTTTTTTACTACTTTTTACAATTTTGAAGATTTCAAAGATTAGAATGCATATTGCCACATGAAATTTGTCTTAATGCTCTCTTATTCACTTGCCTACATTCATGTCCACCTATTACTGACTTCTGATATTAACAAAATGCCAATAAAACACTTTTTCAAAATCACCACATAAAGAAACTGATTTCACTGAAAGGATTCCATGGTGACCCATGTTTTTTTTTATCCTTTTGGAACCTTTAGAGGTAAAACTTGCTTTCTTGAAAATTTTGAGAAAATCTGAGTTCTAGATCTATAATGGCGTGATTGTCCTTAAATCATTTGATGATACAGTATATGATTCTTCCATAATAGTCTCCATGGAACATTGTATGCGCAAAGTCTACACTCCATGCATATATATACTGGATTTAATATGCGTAAGCTTTGGGTCTTACAAGAGGTGCTGATTGGTGGCGGTAATCTGCGCGTATAAACTCAGCTTTGTCCTTGGCTGGAGAAGAAGCAAAGTTGCCTGTGCCCAAGTACCCTCCTGCTCCCTAACCTTCCCCTACCAGTCCCCTCCTCAAAATTTAAAGGTTACAGTAAACACAATTTGAAGGTTGAAATTGTTGGAGCGATGAGGTTTTTCGGGGACAATTTGGGACTATAATTGATGTAATTGTACACACACACTCACATCTTAATTTAAAACACACAGCAGTAGTCATATTAACATAAAGCAGGTATAGTAACAAACTGCCAATAGTGTTCTATGATTAGTAACCTGTTTCTTAATCTCAATTTCAAAAATATTGCAAATTATATTGTTTGTTCATGGCATTAGAGAAAGCCGACTTAATGTCTGCTTTGAGTACCAATTTCTGGAATTGTAACAGTAAATAAATTCGAAAGACAATGATCATCTCGAAAAGTAAAGAAAAATAGAATATACACAAAATTGTTTCCAACTTTAAACAACATTTTGTGACTGGTTGAAGGAAAAAATACTAAATGATAATGTTACTGCTTTTATTGAACAGTTTAATATTTCCTATAAGAATATACTTCAGCTGAAACAGCATTGGTAAAACCAATATACACTTAACACTATATACAGTTCAAATACCTACCTTATTCCTTACCCAGGATATGTGTGCATCATTCCGTGTTAACACATTACTGAAGCAACACTGTCTAACCCTCTGCTTAGCTTAGATATATATAAATGTTTCATCTATAGGATTTAAGCCAAGCTTAGGTTATTTTTTTCCTGTCAAACATATGTTGCAGAGATATTTCACACTATGACAATGGAGCCTGAATACATCCTGGAGGGTGAGATGCATGAAATATCTTGTGATGTTGGGCTGAACCCATCCAGCACCAAGGGGATATTTACATGGCTGTGGAATAATTTTACATTAAAAGGAGGGCGCGGTGTACAAAGTTGTTTCCCGAAAAATGAAACCTGTGACTGCCTTTTTATAGGAGGAGTACAATGGACCCATAGTGGTAAGTGTTCAAGCTATTGCCACGTCCTGAAACAATCACTGTCAGAACCATAACCGTCATTTACAAGAAATTCATAATCGGTGGATATATATGTTCAATGAATCATTGATATTATGTTCTATTCAACAAATCGCTTTACATTCTAACATGACTGACACTAAATAACCACTTGCTTGGAATTGGGGGGCATGGTTTCAATGGTTGTTTTCAAATTTAGTGTAGAATTAGGGCAGAACCAGTGGCCTGTTTCACAATATGAAATATAACAATGAACTGTTTACAAAACATAGGCAGTTGTACCTACCTGTGTCTCCCAAAAAGACGAGATTAAGCACTGTTAAGCCATTTCACACACTCAGAAACTACAATGCTACAAATTAGATTTTTGCAGACTGTAGATGTACAGTGCCCCTTTATACATTGATATCAATAATTTAATTTGATTAAGCTGATAAGATATTATAGAGGGACAACAACAAAGATCTCGTAACTAAGTTGTTGCTGTAAAGCACATGTGCATAAAATGATCTGAACTTTTTCTTCATGCAATTGGCCATTGTGCATGGTGCCAGTGAGAACACTGTCCCTCCAAACAAATATTGTTTAGTTCAAAGTGAATAAAACTCAGTAGTCAAGAACACAGCCCTGTGTCTTATTATAACAGCAACAACTTTTCAGATCAGTTGAAGAAAAACATGTTACAAAAATATTGTTGTTACAATATCTTTGTTGCGAAGGCCTATATCTTTATTGTTGCTGGATCATATTGAATTCTGTAAATTTATATATGAAGGGACACTACATTATCTCCTCTTTAACCTTAACGTTAACTCCATTTGTGGGTGAAAAAGAGCCTAACAATAATCAAAATGGACAAGGAACACTTATCATTATTGAGAACACTTTCGTTGTTATGAACACTTTCGTTGTTACAAACATTTCTATTGTTTTTGATGTTACAAATGCTTTTCTTGTTACTAATGTGTTCTTTGTTACAAAATTAGTTGTGCAACGGGCAACAGATTATCAGCCCTCAAAGTGCATCTTTACTCTGATACCTCTGCAACTGCAAAGGGTTAGCTACTAACTTGGGTTCCCTCCTTTTGTTGAAATTTTCCTAGGAATCATCACTTGCAAATTCTCTTTGGAATCAAATGGGCAGCGAATTGAGAGCATCAAAACAGTCCGTTTGTCTGTCTTGGCCCCTCCTCAAGTCTCCATGAGTAACCTCACGCTAACTGTTGACGAAGATGAGCCGTATTCTCTGACCTGTGAGGCCAGTATACCTGACACTGGGCACCCTGAGGAACAAAGTGGGGTCAACTTCACCTGGTGGGAAGGCAATAAGATGATTGACAGCGGAAGCAGTAAGTTTCTCTTACAAATAATGCTTTATGTTTATTTGGATATTTTGTTCTGTACCCTGCATCAATAGGCATACTTTGGCTAAACTAATCATAGATTTAAAGAGGTTGACTGCCCGGGGTAGTTTTTAAAATGTATACCCTTGGATTCATATAAAAATGAACAGTTTTGGGCTTCAGACGTTTAATATCAATTTTGTTCATTCCAGAGGAGAATGTCAGTAGTACCCTGTTTACAAGCAGACTGGATGTCCCTCCTCAGGGTCAAAGCACCGTTTACAAATGTGAGGCAGAAAATCGAGCTGGAAAAAGTGAACAAACCAGCAATATCACTATAATAGCTAAAGGTAATACATCCTACATCCTCAAAATTTAATTTAGTTCATTTTTCTTGTGCTTATAGGTATAGGACAATGGAATTATGAATGAATAATAATGTTATAGAGAATCATGTAAATCAACTTTAGATAATAAATGGTGACAATGAGGATTAATTGATTCAATTAGATTAATTTTACTATAGAATATGTGTGGACAGATGATTTTGATCCATTTAGATATATCATCTTAGAGGATTTTCATAAAGTCGATACTACAGGTTACTTTAGTTTAGAAAAAAAAGAATATTGCCTTCTGTAAGTGACTTCTTTAAACAATCATAACACGTTTTATAAGGCATGCATAACACCTGAAACCTTTCAGAACAAACTAATCAAAGCAGTGTATCAGAATCAGAAAATGTTATTACATATTATCAATTCTTTCTGATTAAAAGTAAGAAAGGGGTGGTGTATTGGTTGTGTGTAGGGTTCTGCCTATTAGTAGAGCAGAGGGAAGGCAGAAAAGTGCTTATTTCCAGAGTTGAGGTTGCCGAAAAAGTAACAGGCAGAGACATATATCAAAACATTCCTAACATTCTGAACTTTTCAAAAACCTTCGTAGCCGGATTCAACTCTTATGGGGTTTTTCAAGATGGCCGCTCAAACATGAAGACATGTTCCTAAAAGCTAGGCCTTCTAATATCATGCCAATAGCTGTACCTTCACCACTGTCTATCTTATCATGTTGAAATTGAGGGTAGGGTAATAGGAATATGTGGTGCAAAAAATGGTTTCTATTCAGATGACCCTAGTCAAGGTCAAGGTCACATAAATAGAGGTCAAAGTTGAAAAAACTGATAATTTTCAAAATTAACTTTTTTCTAAATGCTCTAGTATATAAGATTTTAACAACACAAGCACAAACATATGTTTAAACAATCCCTACATTCTAAGCTTTTGAAAAACCCTCGTAGCCGGATTCAAATCTTTTGGGTTTTTTCAAAATGGCCACCCAAAGCTGAAAACATGTTACAAAATACTAGGCCTCCAAATATCATACCAATAACTGTAACTTCACAACCATCTATCTTATCATGTTGAAATTGATGGTGGGGTAAGAGGATTACGTGGTGCAAAAAACAGTTTCTATTCAGATGACCCTAGTCAAGGTCAAGGTCACATGAATACAGGCCAAAGTTGAAAAAAGCTGAAAATTTTCAAAGTTAAATTTTGTTTCATCCTCTAGTGCATGAGATTTTAACAGCACAAACACACAAACATGTTAAAACAATCCCTACATTATAGGCTTTTGAAAAACCCATGTAGCCGGATTCAAGTCTTTTGGGTTTTTCAAAATGGACACTCAAAACTGAAAATATGTTCCTAAAATCTAGGCTGCAAATATCACACTGATAACTGTAGCTTCACAACTATCTATCTTATCATGTTGAAATTGATGATAGGGTAGGAGGATTATGTGGTGAAGAAATTAGTTTTTATTAACGTGACCCTGATCACGGTCAAGGTCACATAAGTACAGGCCAAAGTTGAAAAAACTGACAATTTTTAATGTTATTAATTTTCTAGGTTGCAAATACTGATAACAGAAACTTAGCAACTGTCTATGTTATCATGTTGAAATAGGTAAAAAGGTAAGAAAATTATGTTACAGTGGAAAAAATGATTTCTATTAAGGTGACCTCAGTCAAGGTCAAGGTCACATGAATGCAACCCAAAGTTGCAAAAACAGATGATTTTTAAAGTTAATTTATGCCCAAATGTATGAGATTTAAACAACAACAACAACAACAACAACAACAGACAAAGACATATATCAAATCACTCCCTACATTCTGAGGTTTTTGTAAACTCATGTAGCCAGATTCAGCTCTTAAGGGTTTTTATTCAAAATGGGTGCTCAATGATGAAAACATGCTCCAAAAAACTGTAACTTCAAAACTATCTATCATATCATGTTGAAATGGATGGTAGGGTAATAGGATTATCTGGTACAAAAATTAGTTTTATAAAGGTGATCCTAGTCAAGGTCAAGGTCACATAAATACAGGCCAAAATTGAAAAACTGATGAATTTCTTAGTAGAGTAAAGTTATCAGAGTGACTTTTGATAATGAAGAATAACAGTATTATTATATAACAGTTCACTGGAGTTGATGGTCATCAGGATCATATTCTCATCATGGCGAGTTTTGTAATTATGACAAGCCTATTTTGTCAAAAAAAATATCTCAGCCAGTTGTGTAACATTCCTTTATCAAAGATAAGTCTATGCTATAACAGTGATATTCCTGGGCATGCCGGATGGGCCATTCCCACCTAAGGAATTTAATTCCTGCATTAGGCTAAGTCAAGAGGGGCCATTACCACATTAATGTATTTTTAATATATCAGTTAATGTACAAAATGCCAACTAATTTCAAGAAACTGACTCTTGGAATATTGCCAGAGAAGGAGTTTGATACTCAAAATATTTTTCAGTGAATATCCCTGTATAAAGTGAAAAGAGTTCTAAATAGATAAATTCTATGCTGGACTTCAGACTGTAATATGGACTATGATATAACTATGCTGTAAAATTATAGAAATAGAATTGTGACCCTGACAAATTAATATATTATTGAGACATAATAGTCTCGACCAAAAGTTAAATAAAAAAAGGTCTTTGCATTAAATTGTTTAAAAGATTTATTTTTCATTTTTACAAAAAAGGCTTGACATACTCATAAATCCATGGAATATGCTGTGACTACCAAAGCCAATGATCTCTGTCTGTGTTCAAGTAAACTGTTATTTAAATTTACATGTCATAAATAAATCACTCAATTTCCTGAATATAAGTCTTATGTACAGTTCTCACCTATTTTTAACAATGTTGTCGCATATCAAATGCTATTTTGTTAAAGGCATTATTAACTATTGCTATAAGAAAACAAAGTTGGCCTCACTTGTGAGTGCCCTACTTCAGGAGAAATTATTGTAATCCAAATGCCTCTCTTCATGATAACAAAAATTATGGCAATCCATTCAAGTAATAATATATTGATTTCATCACCAATATCAAATTGGATAAATGGATTCCAAAATATATCAGAATAAGTGTGGAATCATCATATACATTGAACAGAAACATTTTCAACAGCTGAAGACCATGACCTTTGCATAACTGCATAATTGCATGACCATAACATCAATTTTGACTCAATATGATATAGCAAATTAATATATGTGTCCTGCACATCATCTGGAGACAAAACATTAAAGGAACAGTTAAAGGCTACTATATCCAAGGAATCAGGAAAAAAGGAAACTTTAAAAATTATCTGTTTAGCAAATTTGGCCTGTATTTATTTGACCTTGACCTTGACTGAGATCACTTAATAGGAACCAGCTTGTGCACCATAATATAAATACTTTTACCAACACCAACATGATAAGAGAATCGGTTGTTAAGCTACAGTAGTTGGTGGAATATTTGAAGACCTAGATTTTAGGAACATGTTTTCAGTTTTGGGTGGCCATTTTGAAAAAACCCAAACAGACTTGGACTTGGCTACATGGGTTTTTCTAAAACTTAGAATATAGGGATCATTTTGACATATGTATATGCTTGTGCTCTTAAAATCTCATGCACTAGAGGATGGAGAAAAAAGTTAACTTTGAAAATTTTCAGCTTTGTTCAACTTTGGCCTGTATTTATGTGACCTTGACCTTGACTAGGGTCATCTGAATAGAAACCATCTTTTGCACCACATAATCCTCTTACCCCACCATCAATTTCAACATGATAAGATAGATAGTTGTGAGTTACAGTTATTGGTATGATATTTGAAGGCATAGTATTTAGTAACATGTTTTCAGGTTCGAGTGGCCATTTTGAAAAAACCCAAAATATTTGGATCCGGCTACGAGGGTTTTTCAAAAGCTTAGAATGTAGGGATTGTTTAAACATATGTATGTGCCTGTGCTGTTAAAACCTCATACACTAGAGCATTAACAAAAAAGTTAATTTGGAAAATTATCAGTTTTTTCAACTTTGACCTGCATTTATGTGACCTTGACCTTGACTAGGGTCATCAGAATAGAAAAAAATTGTTGCATCATATAATCCTTATACCCTTCCATCAATTTCAGCATGATAAGATGGATGGTTGTGAAGTTGCAGTTATTTGTATGATATTTGAAGGCCTAGTATTTTGTAACATGTTTTAAGTTTCGAGTGGCCATTTTGAAAAAACCCAAAAGATTTGTATTCGGCCACAAGAGTTTTTCAAAAGCTCATAATGTAGGGATTGTTTAAACATATGTATGTGCTTGTGCTGTTAAAATCTCATACACTAGAGCATTTAGAAAAAAGTTAATTTTGAAAATTATCAGTTTTTTCAACTTTTACCTCTATTAATGTGACCTTGACCTTGACTAGGGTCATCTGAATAGAAGCCATTTTTTGCACCACATAATCCTCTTATCCTACCATCAATTTCAACATGATAAGTTCGATGTTTGTGAAGGTACAGCTTTTGGTATGATATTTGAAGTCCTAGTTTTTAGGAACATGTCTTCATGTTTCGGCGGCCATTTTGAAAAACCCCATTAGAGTTGAATCCGGCTACGAAGGTTTTTGAAAAGTTCAGAATCTTAGGAATTTTTCTATATATGTCTCTGCCTGTTACTTTTTCGGCAACCTGAATCTGAGATCTTTGGCCCACATCTGCTCTACTATATGGGATCTTGCACATTAAATGTATGCCTCCCCCAGAAAAAGTGTAGGGGTGTGGTCTCTACCTTCCCATGAGAAGGATCATTTCACAGATACGATCATCAAAAAGACTTGATTGTCAAAAACATTGTTCTCGCCATCATGTAACCATAACTGTTTATACAGCGTAAAACACCAATAACCAATCAACCAACCAGCTTTGTATTTCTTATCTGATATACAACAATAAATCTGTACTTATATTTAGAAATGGTACTCCTAGGTTTCATCACTAAAATCAGTGATAAGGCTAGCTTATAGATCTTCACTCAATGTGGAGAATCATATATCAAGGCCTAAGACAATATTACCTTAGAAAATCAAGTCAATTAAATGGAGAGTCAAATTTATAATTTGAAAAAAAGGATACCATGGTGAATCATCATTATCTATTTTTTAATTGTCTTTTGATTCTGCCTTGATGAATATAGGTAATCAGACTTGTCATGCTGTAGATCAGGAGGACATATTCTGGCCAAGGACAGCCACAGAAAAAACAGCTGTTGTGTACTGCCATGCCAGTGCCACAGGTAAGACATTCAGATTAGATGTTTAGGCGATTGTTCAGACAATTTACAAGCTTCTTTGTTGACTGATAGGTCAATAAATATGAGTATGAATATCAGGATATCAATACACTAACACTTTGTCCCAAGCCCATCACCAGCCCGTCCCTGGCCAGAACCTCATTCCATCTTAACCTTAATCTCTCCATCAGCAGGACAATGAAATGCTCTCCTTTGATTTTTATAACAATGTTTTCCAGGCATTATCTCCAGGGAATGTTTGTCTGGAGGAATATGGAATTCATCTGTCAGAGAGAATTGTGCTGAGAACCTTATTTCTGATCTGATACGAAATGTGAGTCCTTGACCTCTTTCTTTTAATTTTGATCTTGAGCGTAAAAAGTGATCATTTGTTTAATATGGTTTATTAAATCAAATTTACACCATGTTTGATTTTGCAAAGATTCATATTCTAGTGACATATTCTTACTAGTTTTAATCTTTCAGTTACAGGACCATACAAAGGGAATTGGGTTTGGTGCTGAGAGGATGGCAGACATAGCAAAGCGCCTGGAAATTGGCACAAAGAGAAAAAACTCTGATTCTGCACCAAAACCCATGGAACCTAGTTATCTTTCTGATGTTATGCTGATATTGGAAATGCTTCATCCCCTACATCAAGATAAACATTGGCAAACTGGACCTCCACTTGACAAGCAAATTCAGGTTAAATTGTCTTAAAGGGTTCCTTGCACATAAATTTATTTGTTTCTAATTTTGTGAATTTCACTTCAGATACGTACTATAAATATGAAACATGAAAAAAGTACATAATATCAAGATATTTGATAGTTACTTCATTGGGAATTCCCTTCCTTCTGGGTTTATATATACTATTCTTGGTACACCATGATAATAGGAATTCCTTTCCAAAATCACTTAGGAATCTGAGGTTATTAAGTGAATTTAAAAAAATACAACACAATACAATGAATAACAGCATCTATGAGGCCAAGTGCTTTATGCTAATGCTTATTATCCTTTCAGTAAATGTTTGAGAAAGGGGGATTCCCTTTTATTAAAACCAATTGATTCCCAATTTGTCCTTGTGATGTCACACGTTTTGAGATTTCCCATAACAAGAAAATGGGGTAATCAGCCTGAAAAAAATTAATCACCCAAGGAAACCATTGTGAAATTTATAGTCTTAGATTGATTGTTGCATTTCTTCTTATTACAAAAGATCCTCTATAGAGCAGGCAGCTACAGGTTTGGGGTTTGAGGGGCAATCCCTGATTCTTTCTAGTCACTTGGGGAAGTTTTTGGAAACTGACTTTGTGGCGAAATCTTGATCGGCAATACTGAGGTCCACTATTTTGTTCTAGACTTTTTAATACTAGTCAAATCCTCATACTGTCCAGGGGTGGATCCAGGGAGGGGGGGGGGGGAGCGACAGGCTGTGCCCCCCCCCCATGTTAAATCATGTTTGACGCCCTCCCCGCCCCACTAAATTCATGTTTATGGCCTCCAAGGAATTTCTGGATCTGCCCCTGCTGTCAGTGAGGAAAGGTTTGGCAGAATAACACATTCACTGCGACCCCTGCGCACCAACAACCTCCACTCTCCAAGTAGAAAGGGGTTTTATTTTCTGTGAGACAATCTCTGCTTGGAGAGTTATATGCGAGATAGTTCTTGTCCTTGAATTAAAAGAGAAACATCTACCGAGGTAAGCCTAATGACGCGACAGCTGGAGACGTGTTTTGCACATTTGGAACGTAATCCGGTGACGTTATTGGTCACATGGTGCCTTAATAAGATGTTTACAACGTAGCCAGCGACAACGTCACTGATGTCTAGAAAGGACCCAAAACACTATTTATTGGCATATGTTACACAACAGTATGGTCATTCAATGCTATAATAAGCCTACTTTTTGTACTTCTTAATACACGCTTACACAGTCTCGTCCGCTATCTTTGATTTCGCTCACGGGAACCAAAACAAGCTGAGAAGCCAAAATGGTAATCTCAACAGGCCCACTTTCAAACCAGTTTTAGACAAATAAAATGCTAGCAAAAGTTATGTTTGGAGGTGGACAATAGCTTAAGTGATAATCTTTTGCGCATCAATGTTTCAACAAAAAAAAAAGATGCATAATAATGATGAAAATCTTCAATACAAAAAGGCTAGGCAATAGTAGGTGCATTTGCCATAGAGAATCCAATGGAACAGGGCCCCCAAATTTGTAACAAACAAATTCAATTTCTAATCATAAATACAATTGTGGGTAAAACAATAGCTAACGATTTTGCAAGTACGGATGAAAAGATGCAGATATTTAAAAACGAAATATTTTGAAGCTTGCAGCCTATGGAAACTTGCCTGGCAAACCTTTTCTTGGATATTTTATTATTCATCTAAAGTCAAAGTTGAGGCCATGTCTGGCCATGCGGTGGTCCATATCCCACAATTTACCGCGCATATACCCAAATATGGCACACTGTGCAAGCAAAAACAGTATAGCTACACAGAGATATGCAACACGAGCACTGCCTACGGGAAAATCGTGACATTGTTGATAGTATTACCGTTTTCCTGACGTCATCGCCATTTGTGAATTGACGTGACGAAAACGGTAATAATAGCAGCCGCGTCGTACCTGAATGCACAGCAAAAGGAAATGAATTGTATCTCTTATTTTGGAGGCTCATCGGTGTAAGCGTGTATGATCTACCAACAGGCCTATTGTACTCAACCATGGAAAGTGACTACAGCATAACCAACCCTAGCACCTGGCCTGACGGCCAGGTGGACACTTCACAGCTTGGGTGATTAAAAAAGACATATGAAAATAGTCAAATCTTTAAGATTCATAACAGTTCCTTCAATTGGATAATAATTTATAATGATGATTATTAGTTCTTGATGCAAAGGCCATACTCAAAAATTTCATCCTGTATCTATATTCAAGACTTCCTTTAGGTTTGAAACTGCAATAGCCATTACCTGGAATTGCCTTTTAAGTATAATTTACTGCTGTTTTTCCTTTTCAGAGTGTTGTTGGGACCTATAGTGTTTTGTTTGAAAAGAATAATAAGGACTCATGGGAAAAGGTGAGTTCTAGTGTATTGTTCAAAATAATGGTCTTTTTTACAAGAATCAGCTATAAGAAAACATTGCTTTTAAAGTTGGCAATATATATAACAAACCAGATATGACTCTAAAGAAAAGTCAAAAGGGAATCATTTTTCATGACTTATTATGATTCACATCATAAAGGTGATAATTTCTTCACATTCAGTACAAATGATTAATGATCATTCTCCTACAAATGTGTATTTCTAAATACATGAATAAATTCAATTATTTGATGTTTTCATAGATCAGTTACTTATTCTGCAAATCTGTGAACTTTCCACAATTCAAGTCATATACATTGAAATCATAACAACATATTTTTCAATATTTATTTAAAAGATACCATCAGGCTATTCCGAGTTACTGAAACTGCTGGAGAGTAACTGTGCTGCATTTGTTTATGCAGACACATTTTCTCGAGCAACGCACCAGAAAAAGACTTTCAAAAGTGATAATGTAGGTAGGTAGTATATTGTCTTTATGGTCATATAGAGGTTCTTTCTATGGATGTTTGGACAATACTTTATAGGTACTAACTGAGATGTGATCTGCTTCTTTGCACCCTGATCCAGAAGTGCTGGATAGTCTTCAATGTTGTGTATGTTTAGTTATATCATAGGAAAAAGTTTAGCGCACTACAATCAACAGAATGAATCCAGCCGTATTACTTGCCTTCATTGTTATTTGATTAGTTAACAGATCCATGGGCTCTTAGTGCTTGTTCCTTTAAAAGTGACCAAATTCATAAAGAACTTCAGTACAGTTATATATCTTCAAGCAAATGTTTCATCGAGCAGGTTTCATATGTTTTCGGTGATTTACTAGCAATTTCACTGGGGATTCCATCACCCTTGGCTTGTTGCCTGTCATCCAGAATGCACACCATTTCTACAGGGAATTGACCAACCAGGGATACCAGTTGCTGGAAAACTCATTGCTCATGGGATCACCTGTCACCCATCCCCAGACGCCAGGGCCCTGATTTGTTGGTTAGATACAGGTAGTAGGAGGCTCCACCTGGACCTTATGATGATAGACAGACACTAATTTAAGGGTATACTTTAGTACTTGTATGGAACAGTTTTATAATGTTAATTCTAAATATCTATGTCATGTATATTAGATAGAAAAATATTGTGTATTATTTAAATTAACTCTTCCATAAGTATATTTCAAATACTGGAATAGAAACGTGTTTGAGAGTATAGATATGGCCTACCTATTTCAAGGTATGACAACATAGAATCCTTGACTATGAATGCCTTCATCAGCACCATGAATGAACTATGCAAAGTTGCATTTAATTCAGAGAGATTTCAACATTGTGTTCACCATGGGAATTCAACAGACAAACATAGATTCGTACTTTCATTTATTCCAGTCAAAGCTTTGTAATAATGAACAAGAGTGTTTATATCCTTATGTTATTTTGTTTGGGGATAATAAAGGTTAACTTCTGGCACATGACTACTATATTCAGATGTTGATTCATTACTGCTAGTAAAGGGGTAGAGCTAGTCTCTCCGATCAGGTTGTTCAGATCCAAATGCAGAAAAACACTATGCAGAGGTCACATTAATTGCTGGGTACACATGAAGTATTACATCTATGCCAATGTAGCCACAATGAGTACCAAGTGTCCTTCTTACCATAAGAGTTCAATAGTACAATAGGCATAGGTTTCCCTATCGCTAATCCACTTGCTCCAAGTCATCCATTTAGGTAATGTAGTTCCCTCACGGGTCACCAGATGTCACCACAGACTAGTATGTCTTAATCACCATGTTCCTGAAACCCCAAGGCCCTCTCTCTGGCCCCATGCTCCCCATGATAACCAGGTCTATAAGGTTGTCTCACCTATCTTTGACACTGCCTATAGCTATCAATGAGCTTTTTTATTAATTTCAAACCCTTTGATAATTATTTCAATAGTTCAATTTTATGATTGATTTCATTTCCAATTTGTTTTAATGCAGTCTGGTGACCTTTTACTTTCTTTAAACACATCAGTTTAAGATAATTTATATTCAAGTATCGACTCTTTTCCGATTATGTGCACAAGGTCATCTCTTACCTCAGTGCAGTAAAGTTTTTGGATCGTTTTTATGACGATGATTTGAAAAGAAACATATGTGATCAAATATCTATATCATAGAGTTTTAAACATGAATATCAATGCAACGAAAAAGACTTTTCAGTTGATCAGAATTTATAAAGAAATTTTATGACAAATTATATTTAATGTTATTATTGAAAATTACATCTATGTCATTCTTCAAAATACCTTTTTTCAGATGCCACCTTAAGTCTTTGCATATGTTATTCAATTATTTTGCTTGGAAAAAAATGCAACATTCATACTGTATTTTATATTAACACGATGTCACAGAGCTATACATTTTACATAAAATAACATGATTTTATTCCATAGGTGTAGGATTTCAGTACTTTCAACTTGGCAATGTTGATCTTGAAGAGCCTGTAGTATTTCATGGACTTACCTCAGTTGGCAAGGTTAACATTACTACAGATGATCTTAGGAATGCAGTCGATCGTGAGTATGAAACAATCAAAATCTTTTAATGATGTATAAGTTTGAGCACAGAGTTCATACAATTTTCTTTGACTTCAATTACCAGGCGAGAATTGCATTTTCTTTAGTCACTACATCGTAATACAATACTTTGTGAAAAACTCTAGCAAACATGAATGCACATCAGATTTAGAATGAAACAAGCATAAAAATATGTTATACAATAAACTATATCTGTTCATTTAGTTCCAGACATCTGGGCAGGAGAAGTAGTTGTCATCGCCATGCACTTTGACAACTTGGAAGAATTGCTTTTTCCCCAAACTAAGTTAGTTCTTTTTGTGCTCTATACATTTGTGGAAAAACAAGGCCTGCTTCAAATATGATCTCAACGTTGGTCCACTTTCAAGAAGTGTTCAATCACTCACTTCATAGCTGCTCACGCAGAGTTTGGAAAAATTTTACTTAAGTAATTGATGATAATGTAAAATTGTTTAATCAAATTTTGTATTCAAATATGCCCTCTCCTATCTTATCCTTACATCCATATTGGATGCTCCCCTTGCTTTAATTAGTACTTACGCTCCTCGTGCCTTCTAGTCCCCTCTTTAAACTCATCCTGTCAGAGCAATAAACCATCTGCAGGCCCTGTGCCAAGATATAGGGCAGGGAAGGTAAAGGGTGGAGGTTTGTGGCTGGGTGTGAGAGTGCTTTTGATGCTTTTCAGTGGAATGCTATTGAGGGAAAGAAGGGTGAAATAATATTATTTGGCCCCACTTTCCATGAGCGTAAAGAAGCAGTAGTGATTCAAACTCAGTTTCAAAATTCATGATGTTAGAACGGGATAAATCTTCTAGGGGTTTATTTCATACTAGCTGCGCTTCAACAAAGATTTCCATGTAGGTCCTCTCAGTTATTATTCAGTAATCTTCAAACTGAACAACATGAACTTGTGTATTTATGGTCCTCATATTATCAGGCTAGAATTTCCTTGCAGACAAAACTAGGGAAATGAAAAAAAAGGTGTATGCAAAGAATACAACTTGTGGGCATATTACTTTTTGCTATATCTAACTCATGTGTATATTTGTAATACTTTCAGAGGCCCTCTGTTTGGCTCAAGGATGGTGTATCTTAAGAAGGCTAGGCAATATATACCATCTGCTTATATGGATTATCGAGCATTGCCTATTCAGCTTACATTTCAAAGGAAAAATGTTTGTGACTTATCACATTACATAGAATATATACTATTGGTTGATTATATCTTTTTGTCACACTTCCTACATACACACTAATGGTGATCCTTCAGTATTTGTTCTATTTATTCTCCAGTTGTCAATGTGAAGGATTACATGTGCACTTACAGTTTAAACAAAGCTATATTGCAAACATTAACTGATTTGTTAGTGAATTCAGCCAGATCATTATTAGAATGCATCAATGCACAGGTTTATTCCCCCATAGGATCATGAAATAACTGCTTTTTAATTGAAAACAACATTGAAATTTTGATTAATTTTCACTACATAAGTATTTTGATAGAGTTGAATCTCTAACAAAAATTGATTTTCACAGGCCTTGGGTGAGGGAAATGAAGAAGCTTGTGCCATTTATATGAATGGGTAAGATATATACTTAAACCATTCATTTAATTTTCAACTTTGAAAAGCCCATGCCGTCTCGCAGTTTCACAAGAATGTACACGTGTTTCAGTTTGACTAAAAAAACAGATTAATTATTAAATAATGAGGACTATTATAAGACACTATCATTCAGTATGAAGTCGTATATATCCAACACTGGTGCTATTGCCCCTTGCTTGGTAGAGCAAGGCCTGAATCAAGCCAAAGGTGGATGTAACAGACATAATACAACAGCAGAATTAGTTTTATATGATATGATGGATTCAACCATGAAAAGTAAACACTTGGATAGCAACTATTTATCAAAAAAAAAAATTCATGATCAATGTTGACATCTTGTTTGTTAAACTAATAATTAATGCTGATTGGTCAAAGGTAAATAAGTGTGACCACTGCAGCACGATGAAGGGGTAAAGTGACTAGTCCAGTATCAATATAATCATATATTCCATTTCCTATTTTCTACACAAATTTATTTATCAAATGTATCAAGTGCAACAAAAATGAAATGACCACAACAAAACCTAAAATCACCTTCAATTTCCTATTTTCTTTCATACTTATAGTTTATATTCAACACTAATGTCATTAAATTGAAAAATACACAAAACAGTAAAACAGACAATTGAACCCTGTCTTATTTGTCATCACATGTCACCACAGACTTAATATATCTTTACCACCATGCTCCCAAACCCCCAAGGTTACTAATACCTTATACTAACTATTATTCAGTTTACTTCCCATAGCAGTGCAGCCACTGGTAGACCAAACTCCCTGTGATCACTTGGTCTAGGGTTGTCTCACCCGCCGTTGACACAGCCTATAGCTATCAATGAGCTTTCTTATTAATTTGGAACCTTTGATAATCTTTTTGATAATAACATTTCACAGTCCGGTTACTTTTTACTTTCTTCAAACACTTCAACTTTGTGATAAGCATTCTAGTCTATATCCAAATATACATCTTAAATTCTATCCTAATTATATGCATGAAGTTTTAATTCCTAGTATAGTGCAGTATGAAGGCAAATAGGAAATTGAACGTGATTTTTTAGTTTTGGTGTGGTTATTTAATTTTATTGCAGTTCAAATATCTTATTATCTTAATATATTTCTGTAGATATGAAAATATGATTATATGGATATTGGATTTGCCACTTTACAGTTTCAGTAAGCATGTAGATTTCATCACAGATCTAAAGTACACCAGTGGGTGTACTCTATATCTATGATTTCATGAATGAGTAAATTTTGTAAAGGAAAAAAATAGGCATACATAACTAACAGTGCAGATTTCTCAATTTGTCCATATTGTCGGGAATAGCATACGGTCAACTCTCAGATTTGGGTTACAAATCGATTTTTGAGGTCCCAAACTTTAAATTCATTCTATGGCTTAGATATTTTAGACTAATGTTCCTGAGGGTTTGGGGGTTTCCTCAAGACTTTTGAAAAGATAACTTATGAAAACTCAGTCTGTGAGCTGTCCTTGAAGTAGGAAGTACTTTTTCACATGTAAGAGTGGGTGATTTTCATTTTCTGGACATAAACACCCTGTGATTTTATTTCATAATTGTTTTGCAACATTTTTTTCGACGTGTTTCTCAAGTAATAGTATAGATGGTGCACAATGTACAAGAATTATTGCTCTTTCTTTCTTTTTAATCCTGATATCACCCTATAGATTTTGATCAAAAACCGTTTTTTACCCAATGCAAAAACATGACCTTGTTCCACTACCATTTGTGAATAAGTTTAGATTTTCTTTAATCCAACTGCTTTGGAACACCCATTCCTTGGGCTTTCTCTTGGTATATAGTTTACAGCTATTTTCTAAAGCCCTCTTTCTTATTTTTATGCCTGAAAATTTACCACCCACTCTTACATATATTTTTTTATCCTCGTAAGAGCGGGTGAATCCTAGCCACCCACTCTTACATGTGTTCACTTAGATGGAATAAAATTGTACTTTTCACAGTTTTTTTAAGTCCTGTTTTGCTTTATTATGTACTGGAATGGTTTTGCTCTTTTTCTAACATGATATCATGATTTAATATTCATAATCAATAAATCAAATACCCAACTGTCTATGTGGTCTCTATTTGACAAATTTCACTTGTTACATTTCTTCCACCCTATTCGATTTAATTATTGTATCCTTATACATAAATTTTGCTTTATATCATACAGCCCATATTCCTCCGTCGTTATAACAAAAAAAAAAAACAGATCTATTTTACAGAAACTTTCCTAAGGACCCCAACAATAATGATACATCATAAATAGTCACCCACTCTTACCATCACCCACCCACTCTTACCCAAATTATTATTGTATTTATTTATATCAATAACCTTTTGTTAAATGATCTATCTGTGTTTTGCTTAATTCTTATTATTGAGAAGTATTTTGTCTTCAATAATGAACATTATATCTTACAAAAATTAATTTTTTAAACAGACTATAACCAAATGCTCACCCATTCTTACAAAAAAACACACATTCTTACATACAACTTGAAAATCTTTAATTTCCACAGTCTAAATCAGATAATTATTGTCTTCTCACGTGATAGCAGAATTAACTGGGTAACATTTCATGGCAAAAATGTTAATCTACTTCACAATATACTGATTAAACAATCTCTGTGTTAGGTAAGGGAAGTAGACACAACCACATGCTAGTTTCAACTCTAACTGTATTCCTGACACAGACATACAGACAGATGCGAACGGCAGGAGGTTTGTCTTGAGGTTTGTCTTGAGGTACGACGAATGGCACAGGGGGTAGGTTGAGGTTTTCCCCAGTGCTGGTGACCTGGGTGTCGATGATTTGGTCAACATGCTGTCTCAAAGTGCAGTTGTCAACCATGACCTTGTAAGAAAGTGGGCCATCCTTACTGATGATAGTTCCTGGGGCCCACATGGAGCTGACTCTCCTGTAGTCACGAGTCAGCACTGTTTGTCCATCAGTGAAATCGCGCAGTTTCCTTTGGCTTTTTCCGGAACATATATTTCCTTCTGGAAGTCAGTGCCTCTAACATCAGGTATCGTAACACCTAGGCAAACACGCAAATCTCGCCCAATCATAAGAGATGCTGGACTATGACCTATCACAGAATGCGGTGCATTTCAATACGCAATCAGAAAGTCATTTAGTCGCTGTGACAAGGTTACCCTCTCATCATAATTCCATAATGCATTCTTAAAGGTTTGGACGTACCTTTCTGCTAGTCCATTGGTTGCAGGATGATATGGTGCACCAGTGATATGTTGTATACCAGCCCCGTGGGGGTCTGGGTAAGAATAGGCCCTAAGTAGGCCCTGCTGATCGTACAAGGCGATGATAGGGGGGACCCTGCCCTGACCAAGTGGTTCTTTGGGTTTAATTCCCGGTCAGTGCTTTGTTCACTAAGGGATGAGGTACAGCAAAAATGATCACTGGGTTTTGATCCCCTGCTGTTTGCCCGCCCTGTCACCTTCATCTCATAGATTCGATCACCAAAGACAGAATTTGTCCCGACTGGTTCTTGCTGTGAAAATAACCTTAGCTGTCGGTACGGCATAAAACACCAAATACTCACTCACTATATTATATATCATTCGAATGCACAAACTCCTTGAATTTACTACTAGTAAACTGGGGTCCATTGTTTGTCACGATTTGATGTGGTAGTCTGAAATGTGAACAGACACTCCTCAGTTCCTCAAGAGTGTTTGCCTGAAGTGCCGTTCATGATGAGCACTTCTGGCCACTTTGAATAGGCGTCAACTACAACCATAAACATTTTGCCCATGAATGGTCCGGCAAAATCAATGTGAATGCGCTGCCAAGGCGCTAAGGGAAACTCCCAACGATGTACTGGTGTAACAGGCAGTTGAGGCCATACACTTTGGCACCCAGTACATGACATCCTCGAACGTTCTCGACATCTTAGTCGATACCAGGCCACCACATGTAGCTCCTTGCTACAGCCTTCATCTTGACCATTCCGATGTAGCCATCATGAAGCAGATCCAGAGCGCGACTTCTCAACTTCTCTGGTACTATCACTCGTAATCCCCAAAGAACACAGTCATCATTTACTGACAGTTCATTCCTTCGTTAGAAATACAGCACTAACTCAGGGAAGTTGCTCACCTCCCTTTCCCACCCTTTTTTTTTGTCGCCTCTAGTACCTGAGTCAGAATGGTATTCTTAACAGTTTCAGTTCACTCGGTGAGATAGGTTCCTCAATGATCTCATTAATCCTAAACATTGTCACTTTCTCATCATCAACCTGAACTGACTCACATGAATAATGAAGTGGCACCCTTGAGAGCCCATCCGCATTGGAATTCAACTTCGTATCCTTTTATTTGATCTCATAGGAGAACCCACTCAGAAATATAGCCCACCGCTGGACACATGAAGATACGTGTCAGAGGCTGGTGATCGGTAATCAAAGTGGACTGCCTCCCAAGCAGGTACTGGTAGAACTTTGCTACTCCCCAGACAATGGCCAGGCCTTCCTTTTCCAGTTGGCAATAGTTCCTCTCAGCCTGAGACAATGACCGTGAGGCAAACGCGATTGGCCTCTCGCTACCATCAGGCATGATGTGTGAAATAACGACACTGATCCCATAGGTTGATGCATCACATGCCAGATAGATTGGCAGATCGGGGTTGTGGCGGGTCAACACAGTATCGTAACATACAAGTCTATTGCTCTCCCTGAACGCCTCCTCCTGTTCAGGTCCCCAACACCACTCAGAGTCCATCTCTAAGAGTGCATTCAATTGTTTGAGAGTAGACGACAGATTCGGTAAGAACCGATGGTAGTAGTTCACAAGTCCCAAGTACAACTGAAGTTGTCCCACATTCTCAGGTCTAGGAGCATTCATCATCACTTCCACTTTGTCCTTGGACTTGTGAAGTCCTTCTTAGTCAATCACATGACCACAGTACTCTACACTTGCCTTGAAAAACTCATACTTTTCCTTGTTTACACAGAGTCCATTCTCCTCCAACCTAGACAGGACAATATCTAGGTTTTGCAAGTGCTCCTCATTCATTCTCCCAGTGATAATAATATCATCAAGGTAGCACTGAGTATAGGGGATACCCTGGAGAACTTGGTCCATGTCATGCTGCCATATCGCCGGCGCACTGGCGACCCCATACACAAGTCTCTCATACCAATAGAGACCCTTAGAAGTATTGATGGTCAAGTATTTCTTGTGCTCATCTCTAACCTCCATTTGAAGGTATGCGTTAGCAAGATCGATCTTAGAGAAAGTCTGCCCTCCTGACAAACTAGCAAATATTTCCTCAATCCAAGGGAGAGGGTACTGCTCAACACTTAACATGGGGTTAATCATAACCTTAAAGTCACCACAGATTCTCACCTGTCCATTTTTCCTGACAGGGGTCACAATAGGCCCAGCCCATTCGCTGTGGCACACCTTCTTTATGATCCCTCTCCTGACGTGTAGTGGTCTAGTCTGTTGTCTTTATCTTTAAGTCTTTGTGTATTAGGTGCCTGGATAACTTGGTCTGCCCCCTTTCTTGGTCACAGCCATATAGACACGGAAAATTGATAAAATCCTACAATTTGAATAACCCTACGAGACTGATTTGCAAAAGGGTGTGCTACTATGTACTACTGGTAAGAGTGGGCAATCATATGTAATAATGGGTGACCATTTGGTACAAAGCTAGGTTAATGCTGAATTTACTTTAAAAAACTTTTGTATATGGACTTACACTGAGGGTAGAGATATGACAAACACTAGTGGGTAATAGTGGGTGATCATTTGTAATAATGGGTGACCGTTTGATACAAAGCTACATTAATGTGGAAAACGATCTTTAAAAATCTGTTTATACTAGCACAAGCAATTTGATTGAACACCTAACAGGTAGGCCTCGAGGTACAGATACAAAATGGTGTTAACCAGCACCATGATCTGGATTCTGCCTAGGTACAAGGACTGAATCTTTTTTTTCCACTCACATTTCTCATATTTAGGGCTCTATATCAATAATTATACAAGGTTCTTTAGCCTACCTATTAGATAAGAATGTCAAAAAAATACATAGGTACAGCATTCAAATGAGATTTGACACTAAATTGCCTTTTGACAGAATTTCAAAGGGATTTAATGTGTGGGTGATGATGAAATAATTACCATGTAATAATGGGTGACTGCATTTAATAATGGGTGAAAAAAAGTACATTGTTCCTACTGCGTTGTTTTTTTGTTTTCGTAATTTTTGATGGGAAATTTATGCAGATTTCACATCCCATGACCATTCCCTAATAATTCATATAAGGACAACATTAACTTGGTACAAAGTTTTCAACAATAGACAATGAAAAATATGTGATAATCTTAAATTTCAAGCATATACATTTTTGCTTGTGTTGAAAACAGTCCATGTCCAGTAGTGACAAATGGCAGCCAGACACTGTGTGATGACATTACAGAAGTGACGACTCAATTTATTTGAATTTAAAATGCTAAATTGTTCTATTTTGTGCATTCTATCCTACCACTAAAAATCAGGCTAGAAATCACCCACTCTTACCACTGTCACCTACTATTACATTTCACTTATCACGACCCTTTGGGTGAAATATGGATAGGAAAAAATAATCCTTTTATACAGCATACAAGACCCATGTAGGGAAGCTTCATGCAAAATAATTTTGTTAACTTACATAAATTGCAGCTGCTACAAACTTTTGTATTTGTCACCCACTATTACACACAAATTACCCCACGACTTTTTTTTTTCAACTTTGAAAGGCTGTAGATTTAACATATACGGCATTAGGTGCAATTTTATTTTACCAAACTATAGAGTAGAACGGGGCATTTTTGAATTAAAAGAATAAAATGGTCATTAATTGGGTTTACTTTTATTTTTTGACAAATTTCAAAAATCCACCCACTCTTACAACCCTTGCCTACCCCAAAGGTTTTTCTAAAAAAAAAAATCAAAAAGGGTGAAAAAAAGCATGTTTTGGGGATTTTTTTTGTTATTTACCGCGGTTCTGGACAACTGAAAAAGGGTGCGCAGCGTGGGGCCAATACATACACAACTTTAAAAAAAGTGGAGCTCTAGAGCCATTATTAAAGATTTGAGATGCCAAAAATCGATTTGTAACCCAAATCTGAGAGTTGACCATATGTGACCCGTTTTGGCGAATTGAGTCGGATGTCGCACAGGGACAAATTTTAGTTAGGTATACCATCAGAAAATACTAATTATTAGCTTTAAAACGAGGTATAACATGTCTAGGTCCGATATGTAGGGCCTGAGAAAAGTTGCGACGAAAATAAAAAGAACCGGGCCTATGGGGGTATAAGAAACTGAGATAAATGAGTTCAAAGTTTTTCTTACCGCGCGCTACCGCTGTCCTCCGATAAAGCCCTAGCAACGTACACTTGTAATCAATCCTTGGTCCTGAAACTTTACATAGTCATTCTACACTAACAAATGCCAGTAATTCATGCGTTTATATACAAAACCTTTATTCATGCCGGCGCTGCAAAAAGCGAAAAAAATCCGGATCTGAAACAACAACTTAACCTAGAACAGCAAGCATAAAGGATCACAATACCTTATCTTGGCTGCCCTGGGTATCCATAATGTGTCTATAAAAGTTCTTGGAATGTTCATGATTGTCTTTGGTTGTTAAAATAGCGAAAAGCCACTGAGGTAAAAATCTTAAAATCAGAAAAAGTCTTAACAACTAAAAATAAGTTAACAATGTTCAAAATGGATTCTTAATAGTTTTCACAGGTGGTCCTGGGCCTGCCACGACCACGTTTAGCACGTTTACTAGGACGGCCCCTGCCCTTAGGTGGGGGTGGGGGGCCTTCCTCCTCTGAGTCAGATGAAGAATTTGATTCCCTCTCCAGCTGTCTGACCAACTCCTCCTCCCTCTACGATCCTGATGATGTGTCTGGAGTCTGTCCTCTGCCTCTGCCTCTGCCCCTGCCTCTGCCTCTGCCTCTGCCTCTGCCTCTGCCTCTGCCTCTGCCCCTGCCCCTGCCTCTGCCCCTGCCTGGCCCATCCCCCTCGCCAGCCTCTGGCTCTGATTCTGCATCTGGTTTCGGCGGAGGTATGTCACGGGGGCCTGGGCCGGGTGCTGGTTCAGGTACAGAGGGCATAGGGCATATGATGTCCTTTGTGTCCTCAGTACAAAAATCACGAATGTTCGTGAAGAGATACCACTGTCTTTTGGCCGGGAGGCCAGGGGATGGGGTGGGCTGAGGGCCTTCCTGGGGGACAGCTTCAGGGGCGACAGTCAGCATCTTGAAGGTCTCGGGGGCCGAGTCGGCATACTGCCGGAAGGTGACGTGGCCCTTGTTCTGGTAAAGGGAACACAAAGTGATGATACTGTTTTATGCCCTTGACTGGTTTAATGAAAGAGGTCAAAAAAGATTGCCAGTCATACGACTCGACAAACACCTTCCCATTCTCGTCCATCACAAGTTGGGCAAGGTTGACACATTCTTGGGTACTCTTCACCACAGTCTCCTCCATCTCTGTGAGGCTCGAGACCGGCTCATGACGAAACTTTTGTTTAAGCAAACCAAAGCACCAGTCTGGGGCAAACTTGGTGTGCCCTGTGATCAAAAAGTTTAAGGAAATGGACTGGTGCCGGCCAGTCAGGACCTGCCAGAGAAAATACGCTAGCACAAACTTGTTCTTGTTCTGACCACTACAGTTGTCACAGTGCATGTCCACCGCCTTCTCCCCCAGGGAATACGTTTCAAAATAGTGGTGCATGTATGAAATAACTGCATTTGACCCCTTACTACCGCAATGGCTTTCCTTGATCAAATAGTTCACCTGTTGGGGGATGGCCTCGGCACAGACACCGAAAATGCTGACCTTACGGGGGACAAGGACAAATACAGTGGGCCAGGCTGCATAGGAAAGGACGGAAGGTGGACCTGCTGGGCATAATCAAAACTGATGTGGACCCTCGTGTCAGAAGAACAAGGGGGGTGGGGGCCAAGGGGAGGGGACTCTGCTTCCTTGTAGGCAGCCTTGGCAGACTTGACCATGTCCTGATAAAAGGCCCTCTCCCGAGCCACCACCTCCAGGTGAACTTGTTGGTTTTTCAGCTTGGCCTGTTTCACAATGTCAGGTAGGTTACTAGAGGCAGAGATATCCATGTTGTTGCGCTGGCATTCCCAGCAAAGGTCAGTCATAGGGCAGGAACACACTATGCGAGGGAGGAGTTGGAGCCACAGGTTTCTAAAAGTTGAGTCAGCCACACACCTGAAGTTAGCCTCCTCCATGGCGTTTCTGTACAACCTGTAGATGTCGGCCTTTGTGGAAGAGGAGGGGAGGAGGAGGATGTCATCCCATTTGTGGGAAGACACACGACCAGGCAGGACGAGGGCATTGGTCTCGGCATAGGAGTTGATGAAGTCCACAACCCGCCTGATGTCCTCCAGCTGGAGGATCCTTGCAGTCGCCTGTCGCCCGCCAGCCTTCTTTTGCCTGGTCACCACCCGTTGGTCTTGTACCACTTGATGACGGAAGTCAGCTTGTTCTGGCTGATGCTGGAAAGGTCACAAGGTGAGAGTTACATTAGGCCCATAATTATTGGACATAGGCAACAAGTACAGGTAAGTATTGTAATATTAATATGGACGATTTGTGAAGGTAAGTGCCATGATCAGATTCTGTTATGATTCATTACAGTTCATCTTGTAATTTACCTCAAGTAGTACAATAATAGTAGGGATATCTAGGTAGACCTTGGTTGAGCAAAGAAGTTGAATATCAAAGCTACTCACGCGTACATGAACTTGAAAGTGTCCCTGCAGACTGGCCGAGAACCGACGAGGTAGTGGCTCCTTTGGTGCTGCCTGTCCCCCCTCCCCTTAATCCCCTTCTTCTAGGTGGACAGCCTGCTGCTATTGTCTGTGCAGGTACTGACAATGCCCAGTAGCAACATGTCCTTCTCGCCTAGAAAACAAATAATATTAATAATCTGTATGATATGCATGTGACTCAAGGAATGAGGTTTCTGGTTTGACCCATGAACTAGGTTAACACGCCCTAAATACTACCTTAAAAACGGTCTGGTTGAGTGTTAATAGTTGTCTGTTATACTTCAAGACGTTGTCATGGATTATGGGGTAGTTTGAGCGAGAATGACATAGCTACATGGTCGCGGCGACAGGTTTCCATAACATGTATCTCATGAAAAACGTACCTGAGGACAGCTGATAGACCTCCTGCCGACACGCGACCAGCTGTGTCATCGTGAATTGTTTACTGCACTCCTTGTCTTTGTAGTGCTTGCAGGAATATCTAAAGACAACAACATACATGATATTAGACTTAGTTCACCTTCCTGAGGGCCACAATGGCATGAGATATGATTGATAAACGCTACAGGCCGGCTGGATCAGCTGACGCCATTAAGTAGGTCACTGGACAACCCTGACGGATCATCCCTGTTTATGGCATGAAATCAACTTTGAAACTTGATAAAATCTAGTTAGGCAGTTAGAATACATACTAGGGCACAATCGTAGGCAGTTTCATCAACACTGAAAGGGATTTAGGCACTTTGCGTATTTGTTTCAGAGATACGGCAACCGACCGCATGTCGGCCGTTATAAAGTTTTTCAAAACTCACATGAAGTTTTCACAGTCATCCCATTCTGCCTGTAGAAGGTCGTTCGTGGGGTCAGGGATGACCAGTGGCTCATCCTCATTGTCCTCCGGTTCCCCTAGATCCTCCTGAACATCTTCTTCTTCCTCGGGGGCATCGTCTTTCCCCTTCTCCCCATCGGCGAAGAGAAAGTACTCGTCGACCAAACTCCGCCATTGCTGTGGCTCAGCTATACCACCTAAATTCGCCCGATTTATGGTATTCAGGGCATCCGCGCCAGCCTCCTGGCGATCCATGCGTCCATTTAAATTTCCACAACTGAAACTGGAAGGCACGCGAGGCCTCTCAGCCAATCAGCACGCCGCATTCCGCACATGTGACCTCCTTGACGACGATTGTTTATGAGATGACGATCGGGAAAACACGTTCTGATTTGATCCTTGCATGCGTGAATTCAAAATCCGAGGCTGTCATTGGCCAGTTCACTTCGCGCCCTTTCAGCAGGTACCCGGAATGTGGGGCTGGGATCGGATCCCGATCGACAGGCGAGCCGCGAAGTTAGGGAAAAATGGCGTGAATCGAGGGTCTTTTGTTTCAGATCACTGAGGCGATGTGCATCTTTCGGGTTTATTTAGAGGGACTTAGAGATGGCTTTGGGACCTAAAAATATTTTTGGGAAGACTTCTGATATAGGAGATATGAATAAAAGACCCATTTTCGATAAAAAATGCGAAATGCGACTTCAGAGCCCCATAATTATCTCAGTTTGACTTTCTGCGACATCCGACTTATTTCGCCAAAACGGGTCACATATGATGACCAAACACTTTCTTTCATCTACACCACTTATTATGACCATATCTAGATATTTTCAGAGTTTAGAGTAAAAGTCACAAATATTTATTTTAAAGGCTGAAAAATGTACTCTTTGCCATAGACCCCAAAAGAAAACAATCTTTTTTAAATGCTCATATCTTTAAAATCGATATGGTGACATATAAATTTTAACATTCATTTTTGTTACTCCTGTGACCCTCTAACAACTATGTGAGTTTTAGAATTTTGTCATGGTTTTTAAGAAATCATGCCAAACCGTTTCTATTTAACGTGTCAGTAGATGTTAGTATAATATTGTAATGACCTTAACTATACTCTTCTTTCATGAGATAAATGCACAACTTAAAATATAGCATTTCCCTTTTCATGCTATAGAATTTGGAACTCTTCTGTCTGCATTACAACTTGCTCTAGTCCAAGTGAAATCCAATGCCATTGTGATGAGGTTGGAATGTATGCCACCATCTATTCAGGGGACAACAAGGTATTATGTTAAGTTCAGACTGTATTTTTACATATAAATTTACAAATATTTTCTAAAGATCTAGTTGTACAGATACATGTAAAAAGAAATCTATAATATGAAAAGCAGAGTCAAACCTGGATTGATGAACTTTGTGATGATTAGCATGATCCAAACACTGTCCATGAAACTTTTGTGGTGAATTGTCCATTCATCTGTTTTTGAGGTATGAACTAGAATGTAATCAGCATCAAAATAATAGTAAAGATGTAAGGTACGAATCGGGTACGAAAGTATATCAGGAAATCCCAAAATCACGAAAGCAGGGAAATGTATTGTAACCGGATATGACATCAGAACAGTCATGTGATCTAAAGTGACCAATCAGAATTGAGTAATAGAGTATAAAAGGGGCGTGAAGGCCAAAATTAAACTGTCCCTTCTTGGTACTTCTTGTGTTCACATGTGTCTTCTTTAAGTAACTCAGCCCTTCAATTGGCTTAAGTGGAAGATATGCTAAGTCAATTGGCCAGTCAAACTCAAGTAAATGACCTAAGTTAGCAAGTTATCTGCAAAATGTTGGGTAGTGGTCCAGAAGACTGAAGATGGCATGGAAACCCCTATCGGCCCAAGGACTGACCCAAGATCGGAAGACCAGACAGGTACGAAAGCCCGAAATAGTGAGCGGCCGGCCCATGACTGCCCAGACGAAGGTGCGACCTGCTGGGCCCACGCTACCAATCAAAAGGCAAGCACCGACCCTATCCCCTACGGAGCGGGCAGCACGAGTACAAGATCCATCCCCCCTCCAAACTTCTCCACCTCCACCAAATGTCCGGAACACTTCAGGCCCGACAAACCGGCACACTCTCCCTCAATCTGAGAATACTGATTCCAAGACCGTCCCGATCATTCCCCCACATGTCCGAGGCATGACTCACAATCTTACACCTCAGTTTCCTGCTCAAACTCTTCATACGGCTCGAGACCAAACTGACCACCACATCCCTCTACCGTAGGAATCGTTAACCCTGACCTATCGAGGAACGTCACACTTTCAAAATACTCTTGTGAAGGCAACACAATATTATTGTGATATCAAAAGCACTTGTATGCAACATATGACACAATGTGTTTCGTGTATATGGTTTGAAGAATAAGGAGACAAAACTTTTCAAAAACTGTCTATTTGGCATTATAGCATTTTTTCAAAATGATTACTGTAAACTTTTTATGGTTTTCTAACTGTTGTACTTTCTTTAAGATAAGTGTTTTAAAGTAGTCCAAGGCAACAATGCCCTTTTTTCATGCGCAGATACAGTGCACAGTTTCCCCACACTGTTTTTCTTTTACTCAACTATTTGGGCCAAGGTTCTTGTCTGTATCTTTCTTAGTATTCGTTCATTTCCCATATGTATAGTGTAGGACACAAAGAAATAGCCTGAACGCTTACAAATTAGCTTTTAGGTTTTTTATGTCTTTATTCCAACAATTTAAACAATAACTGGCACCGCTGTTTACAAAGCATTCTCTTAGGCTTTCCACAATCAATCTCAACAAAAATTTGCATCTAAATACTCTCTCTCAAGTGACTCACAATAATTTGTATCCAAAGGAATAGTGATTATTTGGCCAGTGGCCCGCTGCACCATGAGTTTCGTAACAATGAAAATAATGAAAACTAATGAAAAAGTGCAATATTTCCTTTTGTACTTTAATTGTAACAGCACACATTTGCACACACAAAAAA
This sequence comes from Lepidonotus clava, assembly GCA_936440205.1. NCBI lineage: Eukaryota > Metazoa > Annelida > Polychaeta > Phyllodocida > Polynoidae > Lepidonotus > Lepidonotus clava. The sequence goes on from OW387145.1 coordinate 50,732,111, forward strand.
ACATCATTTAGAATTCTCATATTGAGTTATAATCTCGTCAGGAATTTTTTATATTTTTTCCTTTTCTGCATCAATTTACAGACTTTAATTTGAGCCAGTAGATACAGAGATATTAGGGTTGTGCTACAGGACAACCTTGTACTGTAGTACAACCATTCTTAAAGTTATCCTTGAGCGTGTAATGTTACAAAATTTCATTGTGCAACAGGCCACAGGGTAGGTGGTACATTTGCCAGGGATTAGGTATAAAGGGAACTGTGATATTTATTGTTTATTATGCTAAGTTGAAAATTGATTAATTACATTCCATAAAAGATTCCACTTTCTTTAAAAGCAAAATTATTGAATCAGATTTTTTTTTGGGGATGGCGCGCTACTGCGAGTAAACCGCGACTGGTGACCGCTCCGCTAAAATCGACATGTATGTGGGATATTGCTGCAGTACAAACATATAACGTCAAGGTCTGCTTTGTGAACCCATAGAGACGATAAATACGTGGGGTTTGGTACAAAAAAGACATTATTTACGCGGATATTCGCAACATTTACGTGGTTAAATAAGCCGCCAAAGAAAACACGGAGGGAAGGGTCAAGGACGAACGGCACTGTCAACAACACACCTGAGGTGAAAAAACCGTCGCCACCGCCACTGACGAATACTGACCAGGACTCCGGAGCGGAATATGATGACTGTAATGATTCAACTGCTACTGACGATGTTGAAAATATCCCAGACCTTGAGTTGCTATCGCAAATATTGCAAAACCAAAAATCGGCATCCAAGTCATCTGACAAAAAATTTAGTAAAATTGAAAAATCAATGAAATTGTCCCAGGCATCCTTCGAAAAGTTAGCCTTAGATACAGAAGAATCAGTTGAGAAGATACATGCCGATGTAAAAACTAGTAAGGAAGAGATCAAATCCCTAACCAAGCGACTGGATAAGATGGCAAAGGATCTTGAAACTAGTCATGAGCAAGTCAGTGAATTAAATGAAGCATTAAAAGCAACAAATGATGAGCTGAATAGTAAGGCAAAGGTGATCAATAAACTAGATGCAAAATATGTCAAGGATGAGGCAGATCTAAATCAAAGGACAATTATTATTGACGGTGTTACTGAGAGGGACTATAAAAGACCAAAGCAGGTGGTTGATACCCTTCTTAAAGACCTAGGAATTGATTTTCAAGACGCTGACGTGACAGTGGCTTATAGGATAGGAGCCTACAATGCTGGTATCACACGACCGCGAGCAATCAAAGTACAATTTTTTGCAAATGGGGATATCAAACCAAGCATTTTCAAGAACATTGAGAAACTAGGAAAGCAAGAAAAATGGTGAGGTGTAAGACTTTCTGATGCCTTATCTCCCAAAGAACTGTGCGAGCAAGCTGATCTAAGAAGTATATATATGCTTTTGCCAAATCTAAAGGTTTAAATGTGAAAACAAGGGGAAGATCTAGCATTATTGATGATCAAAGGTACACCTTTAAGGACATAAATGAACTGCCAAACTGACTGAACATGTCAGATATTAAAACAGTAACTGTTAATCATGGGGTAGCCTTTCAATCGAGTCACTCATTTCTGAGTAACATGTTCCCCTGTACAATTAAAGACGAGGGGATTGAATATAAATCGGCCAAACATTTTTACTCATGTGAGTTCACACGTTACAATGATAAACAGGACATGGTTAAGGATATTTTGGCTGCTGAAACTGGGTACGATGCCAAAGCTATGATCAAAGGGATCAAATGTAAACCAGGTTGGCACGAGGTTAAATTGGAGGTGATGAAAAAAATCATAACCCTCAAATTTGATCAGAATGATAGCATCAGGCAAAAGCTTCTTCAGACCAAGGGTTACCTGTATGAAGCCACCAGAGATAGAGAATTCGCGTGTGGGATGTCTTTATCACAGGCTAAATATATTAAACAAAATAACATCCCAGGCAAAAATATTCTTGGATCACTACTTTGTGGGTATAGGGACACTTATTTAGCCTAAGCGTTCATCCGAGTTGCCTATAGTAAAGGCTTAGCATACAGAATACTTTATTGTAATGCCCATTGAAATGTATTGTGCATTGACCCTGGTACGTTAGTGAAGTGCTTGAAACCCAATTGATCTATATTTACATTACTCAATTACGGTCATGCTAGGACGTAGTATTTCAAGTGTGACAAATTGGTCTGAATAGGTAGAAGTGTTCTGACCCAGTATGGACCTTAGGCCACTAAAACGCAGACCTGATGTTTGTTTCTTTCATGTTATAAATGTAAGATTGTGAATGGAAACAAATGTGTATATTTTTAAAACTAAATTATGTGTTAGTTAAGAAAATGTATGACTGTAAATTGTATTAATATCTGCTGTTTAGACAGGGATATTGAATATAAAGTGGAGCACAAATGTATGTCACTTTTTCAAGGTTGACTTGTATAGATTGAGCTCAGGACGATGACTGGAGGCATGGTAAGCCGATTCCAGATAGATTCAATATTAAAACTTCAAATAATTAAAAACTGGTTGTGCATTGATTTAGCTGTGTTGTACATTTTTTCATTTTATATATGGCTAACTTAGATGATATTTTGCATGGTAGGGGTATACATATTGGACATCTAAATGTAAGAAGTCTGTGTTATAAGTGGGAGGTTTTTAAAGCACAATTTTCGTCTAGTTGTCTTGATATACTTGGGTTATCAGAAACCTGGTTGACTGAAAAATTACCAAATGAATTGTCTGAATTATCCAAGACCTATGATTTAGTAAGAAATGATAGAGATTGGAGTGATCAAATTATTGATCAAACCATTAAAAAAGGAGGTGGTATTGCGTTGTATGTTAAAAAGACACTGGATTATTCAACTTCAATTGGTAATATACTTAACCAAAGTACTAAAAACATAGAATGTCAATGGCTTACTATTTCTTATCCAAATTCAAGTGATATATTCATTGGAAATTTTTACTGACCACCTCAAGGTGATGTAGATATTTTCTGTGAGATATTAGAAGAAAACTTAAATCAATTAATGACAGAAAATAAGGAATTGATTTTAATGGGCGATTTTAATATTGATTTGTTAGACAAAAAGAATTCAAACACTAAAAAGTTAAATGATCTGATTAAACCATATGGTTTAAGACAATTAATACGTACACCTACACGTTTTTCTGAATCTAAAAATAGTTGCATTGACTTATTTATAACCAATTCGAATCGGATTTTAACATCAAAAATGTGTGATGTGAATATTAGTGATCATGAGTTGATAGTTCTAACCCGGAAAAAACTATTATTAAAGAGAAGGAAATGTAATTTTATTGTCATGTTATAGAAATTATGATAAAGAAAGGTTCCAAAATTTATCATTACATGCAAATTGGGAAGAATTTGACACTAGCAATGATGTAGACACTAAATGGATTACATTGATTGATATTATACGTGTAAATTTAGATATAATGTGTCCACTTAAGACTTTTAGAATTAATCAAGGACAAGGATGCTGCCCTAAAGCGTGCCAAAATAAGAAATGATGCTGAATTATGGAAAATAGCCAGGAATCTAAGAAATAGATGTATCAATAGGTTAAAACAAGCAAGAGCGGATTTTATTAAAGAAAAATTAGAAAATAATGGCAATGATTTAAAAAAATTCTGGCGAAATATTCAAAATTTAATCCCATCTCCAAAAAAAATGCAAAAACATGGAGTTTAAACTTAAGGATAATAACCTTAATTCTTTTGTGGACTCAAATGATACGGCATCTTTTATTAAAGGGAACCAAAACCAATAAATTCCTTGACATTTTCCAAACTCAAATAATCATGGAAATCCATTCCTTGAGCCTATTTTTGGCCCATGTTAAAATCTAAACCATGAAATATGGTAAAAAAAAATCATTAAAAACATGTTATTCTTGCTCAAATCAATTAATATGGATCCGCAAAAATAGGGTTTGTTTACAAATGAATGTAAACAATACCATCTCTTGTGGCATTCTACTTCAATTTGAGCTAGTTTTCACAGCTAATACTTTACCACTGACCTTAACTAGACTCGTCTAACATATTTCTATACTTATCTGAGTTTTGGAAATATTGTCAATTTTATTGGTTTTGGCTCCCTTTAATGATCTTTTTTTTGTTAATATTGGACCAAACCTTTCAAAAAAGCATAATACTGATTGGGAATATCATGGTCGAGCTACTGATTGTATATGTGATACTTTTCATACAAATGCTGACGAAATTATCAGTATTTGTCAAAAACTGAATATAAATAAATCTTCATGCATTGATCACCTCTCAACTGAGATTTTAAGAGATGCCTTCTTAGTAATCCCTAGCAAGATAAGTGATCTTTTTAATTTGTCTTTTAATACAGGCAAAATTCCAAAATCATGGAAAATTACCAAAGTTACACCTCTTAAAAAAGGGGGTGACTCTGGGGATGTAAATAATCTTAGACCAGTATCGTTGCTTCCTGTTATATCGAAAATGATAGAGAAAGTAGTACATAAAATAAAATATAATTATTGTACATAAAACATGCTTTTAAATGACAAACAAGGGGGTTTTAGACCAAACCATTCGACTTGTACTACAACTGCATGGTTTACAGATGAAATATATAAAGCAATGAATAATTCTGAGTATATGGTGGCAACTTATATAGATGCAATGAAGGCTTTCCATTCTGTAAATCATGATATTCTTATTCGAAAGCTCACCAAAATTGGAATTAAAGGTAGGGCTAGGGACTGGTTTAAGGATTATCTAACTGAAAGATATCAATGTGTTAAAGCTAATGATGTACTATCTGATCAACTGTTAATTAAATGCGGTGTGCCTCAAGGTAGTGTGTGTGGGCCACTGCTCTTTATTGTTTATATAAATGAGATATTAAATGAGATATTATCAAAGGCACGGTTTATCTGTGTATGCTGATGCCACGGTATTATATGTGAAACACAAAAATCTTACAAATGTTTTGGATATAATGCAGGCTGATTTGGATAATCTGAATAAGTGGTCTACACAAAATTGTAAAAAGACAAAATTTTGTATTTATGGAATGCGTTTGTTAATCAAAAAAAGTAGGAACTTAGATTGTATATTATCCCTGGGCAATACGAGACTAAAAAGAGTCTGCTCATATAAATATTTGGGTTTCACACTTGATGAATAGTTGAATTTCAATAAGCATATATATCAGAATTGTGTAAATTAGTTAGCCACAAATTATATCTGTTATCATATATGAGGAAATACCTTACAAAGCATGCCAGTATCATGATTTTTAATTATAAAACAATGATTTTTTTCCCTATTGGAGTATGGAAATGTCATTATACTGGCACTTCTGGTGCAAACTTGAATAAAATATATAAATTGTTCTATAAGGGATTATGGATATGTTTAGGAAATGATGTATATAGAAGTAAGAAGGACTTGAGTACTGAATGTAAAGTATTACCAATTTCTGATAGAAGTGAAATCCATTTATTATTATTTATGCACATATTAAAAGCAAACATACAATTATTGAAAACTAAGAGATGTAATACCCGTTTGTATGACGATCAAGTATTTGCTACTAGTAAACCAAATAATGAGAAGGCAAAACAATATGTATTCTATAGAGGAGCAAACTTGTGGAATGGCCAAACTGCTGCTATTAGAAATTTAGATTTTAATGAATTTAAATCTGTAATTACTAAGAAATATAGTACTTAAAATTTCAATTTTTAATTTATTGCTTTTAATATATTTATGTCAATGTCACAGGTATTGAAACTGATATGTGTTTTCCCTTTTACCATGTAATCAATTATTTTAATTGAGCTATTTTGTGTTATATATATTTTTTGGGTTTTTTTTGCCTACCAGTTTATATCATTATATTATGAATTAACTGTTGTCTTGAGTACTCTAGTCTGATGATTACATGATTGTTATTTCGAAGCTTTTTATGTATTTAGATATATTTTGGGTTATAGAGGAGCATTTATTGTATTATGCTGTTCAGGCATTCAATGTAAACATGTGCTTTTGCACTTATTTTATGTCTGATTAAATAAACGAATTAAAAAAAAAAAGATTCACCCCAAACTTTTTTTCTTATTTTGTGAAATCATGCATATGCATGACTTATATCATGTGTTCCCTTTGTATACCAGTAAATGCATAAAGAATGATATAGTGATGATAGTTAATCATTTGGACACTTAGTAAAAGGGTGTAAGAAGCTATACTCTACAATTTTGTATTAACACACTGTAATATTCTCTTTTAAATCTTGCGTCCTTCACATTTTTCGTCTTGACCTCAGAATCAAGGGACTACTCCAACATTAACCCCTGTTTGTCCAACCACCGACCCTCCAACTACTGAGACTCCAACCACTGACCCACCATCCACTGACAGTTCAACAACCAACACTCCAACAAAAAGCTCATCCACCAGTGATCAAAGAAGTACAACAACTGGTAACCAACTGCCATGGAAATATTTTTGCATTTCTAACTATGAAACAAAATCTATATCAAATATATTTAGTGGCCCCGCCAGCATTCCCACCCCGGCATTCCTTAACCTCATCTACCATATTTTTCTTTTCCAGTCCCTGTCAGTGTGAACCTGACTCTATCAATTACACCATATGAGGTCTTTGAAAGAGACACCACCATTATGGAGTGCACTGCTCATATACATCCACCTACTACTGAGGGTACCTTCACCTGGAGGATGAAAAACCAAGTTGCCCGTGATGGAAGGCGGATAACTATTAAAACAGGGAAAGGGTTTGATGAATCAGTCCATACATCAAAACTGATCTTGTTGGAATCATCTTGGACAGACAATGGTATTTAATGGTTGAAATGCAAATTTTTGATGAATGAATATTAAGCATTTTAGTCATATTGTGTACAAACTCAGAAATGTCTGCATATGTGTTCAAAGAGTTATATTCAATGTCATGGTCTCTATTCAGTTATAACTTTCCTTTCAAATGATTCTGCGCTCTTCCTCATGTCATGAATCATCCTCTCTAAGCCATTCTTGACTAGTAATAGTCCAGCATGTCTATGACATAATGTATTGTGAGGAACATAGTTAATGGCAATTCAAGAATCCTCAGAGTATATCAATGTACATATTTCCAGGTCCAGTACTTACATTAACATATGATAGATAGAAAGCAATAAGTGTCCTTGCAAAAATTGTCTCAAAATGCCAATATCTATTACATTGTAAATCTTTGATAATTGTTGCAGGTGAAGTGATCTGTACCTACAGTTTCATATCCTCGCTACGACCCGCTGTTAATGTTACATCACATCTGTTTGTACTGGGGATTCCGTCCGTCCAAGTTAGCCCCCTCAGTATCACGGTACAAGAAAGGCATTCAGTTGTAATATTGTGTGAGGCATCTATCTTTGGAACAAACAAACAAAGAATATCCCTTTTCAGATGGTTCAAATGGAATGGCATGATGCATTTGGAAATCACAAATAAAGGAAACAATGGTAAGGTAGTATGTAATAGAATATAGTCAATATACACCAAGTGAAGTTTATTTTTAAAGGCATACTTTCTTTAACAATCAAATTTTACATAAAACATATTTTGACATAAAAACTAATTTCTGATTTTAATTTTATAGATTTAGCGATAGAATATACAAAGTGAAGTATATTCATAGTCAGGCAGTCAGTAAACCAATTAATTATGCAAAGGATAACTTTTTGTTAGTGAATATTACTATATTTGATTATTGCTTGTTAGATCTAGAGCTAAAAAAATGTTTATTAATGTGCAGTAATTACTTTGCATACATGATTTGGTACCAAGCATACCCCAAACAGTGATAACCATTATACAATCTAATGTTTAAACCTAACGAGTATTTACTGTGTCACTAAAACTTTTAAAGGTTGATTAAATCCATCAAAAGAAATGACTGCTCAATGTGAGCAATTTGATCAAATGTCTGTGATGCTGGTCCATTGAAAGGGACTAACAAATATGCAAAAAATCCCTTTCCCCAAATATCTAGCAGTGTCTTATATTTTTCCCAAACTACTGGATCATTTTTATCTGTTTCTGATCACATAGCTTAATAGTAACATTTCTTTTTGGCATGAAAAAAAATCATTTTTCATTCATTTCTACCCAGGCAAGCAGTGACGTAACAAGCACGTTCTGCGACCATACATTTTTTTAGTCAGTTCATTACCTACTAAGATGGTACATAACAAATACGTTATTGATGGTGAGGTGGAAACCTCACCAAATCAGAATGTTATTAAAACATTATTTTTAGGTGAGGTTAGGACGAAACCAAAACAGAACGTTATAAGAACATTCTGTTTATGTTGAATAACGTAATCAGAACATTATAATAACGTTGCAGTGTAACGTTGCAGCAGTACGTCACAGCAACATTATTGGGAGCCATCAAAATAACGTAACAAGAACCAGAACAGAACCAAACAGAATGTTGCTGCAACGTTATAATAACGTCACACGCTTGCCTGGATAGTCTGTAAATGTTCTTTCAATTAAACATTGTTATTACATGCAAAAATGGAAATAATGGTAGACAATTTTAGAAGAGCTGAGATTTCTGGAATGATGTCTAAGCAATCAAATGTCAGTTGCATCAATCCACTTATTATTGTTCCTGCTTACAACTATAATCCACAACTGACATGACCTGATCCTTTTTCTCTCCCAGGTATCACCATCAGTTCTACAGGTCAGAAAAGTAAACTGACAGTCAGGAATGTTAGGATGGATGCCACCTATGGCTGCACTGCATCAAATAGGGCAGGGACAAGTCAAAAGAAGTTATCTGAAATCAGTGTGATGAAAAGAGGTATGACAAAGCATTCATATTTTCTTCACAATCAATCCATTCACACCAAACTACATTTTCATGGTGAATGACAAAATCTGTGGTTTAACATTTCATAGGCCTACTATTTAATGTTTGCTTAAGAACAGTTGTTGTGAATAAGATGAATTTTGATATAGCACTGCCTTCTTTCTGGTTCAACTGACACAAACTTTGTGCATAAAAGAATATGAAATAACTGTTTATTATAGTTGAGAAGATAATTCTCAGTATATCACATAGATTCTCCTGGTGAAACTGCCAGCAATATTTTGCTCAGAAGAATGAATAATTACTATGTTATAACTACTTAAATTATGTTTTTGAACAGAAATACCTAATTGTGAGTATGACTTTGATGGAAATGTCGAATGGCCAAAAGCTACTGAAGGGAGCTTAGCTAGGATGCCATGCCCAGGAAATGCAACAGGTACTGCTTTAGAACATTTCTAACATCCAACTTGTACTTGTATTGTCGCTGGTTTTGCAACATCCCCACTCAATGCTTCATTTCAATGTTTCAAAATCTGCCAAAAAGTCCTTATCTGATAGAAGGGAATAAAAAGTTCCACTTTTGAACTGTAATATAGATAACAACAAATAGTTAAAGGTTTTATTGAAAAGCCTGCTACAAAAAACTTGTAGGATATATATGCATGGTTTTATTTCTATAGCCATTCTTCTTGTTTATGTTGTATTTAGGTATTTTCAAGTTTGCATACACTGTTATACTTAAGGCCTTTTGCCTTGTCATGCATTATCTAAGAATAATGTGTGATGACCCATGTGTTTCTGTGTGCTTCTTTGTTAGGGCTAGAATCTAAAACCTGTTTTTGATGTCTGTAATGGTTTTGTAGTTTAGGCTGGACAGACAGTAAAACGTTTAACCAAAATAGTAATATATAGTTACATTGTACACAGTTACTTTCTGAAAACCCCCTTAGTCTTATTATCTCATAAAATTCCTGTTAGTATGAACAATTTTGTTGTTTTGTTTTTGGCATACTATCACAGTTTATAGTTATTGAAACCAGAAAAAAAAAGAAATTTTCTGTGCTTTCAAAATTATATATAATATAAACATGTTTGTTGGGGATATTGCCAGCACACTGCTTAACAAACTGGGAAGGTATAGCAAGAAGGGTTCTTAGTTTGAATTAAGCTATGATATAGCATCACTGTAATGATGTGACAGCATTGATTAGGTTGTCATTGAAACTGGAGGCTTTGTATTCCTATTATTATAGGAGAGGCAACACGGAAGTGTCTTGCTCTTGGAATATGGGATATCCCAGATTTTGATGGCTGTGTTGATGAGGTTTACAAGGACATTCTAGATGAGGTTTGTTTATGCTTTTTCTTTGATATTCACATTCTGCCATTTTGTAATTGAAATGTATGTAAAACGCCCCATCAATCTTTAGATTTCAGATGTATCATCAGGCATAGGAGTTGATTCTAATAGGACAAAGTCAATAGCTGATAAATTGGAGGATGCTGTTATGGCAGACACAGATAATGCTGAATTCCCAAACAAAACGATGAAGACTGGAAACATTAATGCCTCACTGGATGCCATGGATGAACTTTCAGACGTTCACACTTCCCTTGAACTACCATCCTCTCCTGATGAAGTCCAGGTTAGTTAGTCTGCTATTTTTCTATGTTCAACACAAAATGTTTTATACAACATACACAGTTTTGTAACATCCAGTCTTTCATCATTATTCACAGAATGTTGACTTTAGCTACAATCATCTCACAATAATTTCTATATTTTATCCATTTGCAGTCAATTGTGAGAACCTGCAGTATCCTTATTGACCGAAACAATGATGCTGCATGGAGACCAATATTACATGTAATGAAGAATTTTAATATAAATGTTACAAAAAAACAAACTATCCTTTATTAAACATTAGAGATATGAGAGAGAGTTTTAAGTTCTGCCTGTTATTATGAAAATCTTACTTTAAAAAAAGCAAAGTTTTGTATGTGATAATTTCAAACATACTATGTATAAGCCAAAATGGATTTAAGAATCTGCTGTTTATATTTCTGAATCTGGCTAGGTGGATGAGACCAGGGCAGCAAGTATAATGAAAACACTGGATCAATATTCTGAATCTTTGGCCAAGATTTTCAGAGAAATTGACAGAGAGCAGCTTTTTCAAGAGAACAACATTGGTAAAGGTTGAATCTAATAATTCTATGCAATAAAAACACATTTCCAACAAATTCACCCCAGAAGCCATTTGCATCACTGCTTCTGCTATTAAAGAAATTTCTGTCTTTCATTTGTTCTTTAGTGTTACTAGTGGAGCCTTGGATGGCCTTGAAGGGGAGCTTGTCATACCCAAAGAGATCCATTGATGAAGATGGGAAGTGGGTTAAGAATACAACTGACAAAGTTACATTGTCCAATGAAACTCTAGCAGAAATAGCAAAGGGTAAGCACACAACATAATCTTGCTCTGTCACGTACTCTCATTACCAGAACATTGTCTACTAAAAATCAAAAGTGTGACATTATAACTGTTCTGATCAATTAAAAGACTTGTTTTAGTTCACTGTTATTCCTATCAATGCCATGGCATCCTCGTAATATTCCTTTTGCTCAAATTGGAAAGACAACGAGTTAAGATTTTGCCATATTCTCAGTGAATAACCTGGAGAAACTGGTTGTATCAAGCACCTACTACAAAACACTTCATTACCTACTACCTAATGAGAGCAAGTATGTGACCTCCTTATCAATGAAAATTTGTTTTAGGTTTTAAGTGAGATATTTACGTAACCTACATCCCAATGTGTGTTTTCTAAAAAGCTGGAAGTATTTTTATTTGGAGATCAGATGATAGTATAATTATATATCCTCACATTAGAAAGTTATAAACAATGTACATGCTTAATCTAACCTGCATTTCATTACAATGTTTATTTTCTAAAAATTAGAACTATTAAAAAATTTTCTTTGCTTATAAGAAAATTAAATAACTACTTAGTCTTCTTTAGTAAGTTGTTTACAATGTATGTGCTTCTTCTAATTTCCCAATCAGGACAAATGATAATATTGGATCAAAAGTGCTGTCTGTGAGCATTACAAATGCAACAGTTGCTGGAGAAGTAGTGAAACCAATTTCCTTCATCTTTGAAATGAACAGCGTAAGTCAACAATTAGACCATAAAGTAATTTTTTAAGATTTAAAGAAAGTTCTTTGATAGAACAAAATTTCTTTGTCACTAAAGGTTTTGCTCCTTTATCTATTGGGTCATTGATATTATTTTGCACTGCAATTACATTATTAAAATATATCATGTTCATATATGTTAAAAAAGCAATTTTATTTCATTTGGATTTACTTCATTTGTTAGGGAATACAGGAAGATGACACAATCACATGCAGTTCTTGGAATTTCTCTTTTGGAAATGGGTTTGTAAACTTTACGATAAAAGACTAATTGAAGCCTTACATGCCAAAATCCTATTTCCAAAGAGAAGAGATTAATCCATTCAGATAAGCTCAGATGAATAGGTATGAAATTTGTTTTCAAAAATTAAATTGATCAGTCAATTTGAACATGTGCATATATACCTTTATTGGCATTCCAAATACATAGCCTAAACTCATTTACTACTATGTAAATATTTTTGTGTAACTTCAATTTTTCATTCAAATATATTTTCAGGGGAGGATGGTCATCCTCTGGATGCAATACATCTACTTTAAGTCTATCTGCAACTTCCTGTGAATGCAATCACCTGACCAACTTTGCCATTCTGGTTTCACATTATCGACCCGTATGTTTCTTTATTGTATAATAGTGGTAGGGTTCCCATCAGGAAACGTGTCATATAGTAGCAGCATGAGAACAATAAGGAACAATAATGCATGAAATGATCACTTCATCATCTTGCTTAATCTGAAAAAAAGACACTATGATTTTGACTCTGGTGATCACAGTATGATTGATGTTTTGCTAAAGACTTAAACAATATGAAATGTTTATGGGTACAAAATTAGTAAATAAAATATCTTTAGTTTTAAAAAGTGTTAAACTTCTAGTAATGTAATTAATAATGAAAGTTCCTACACTAAAGAATGGTGATTTGTCTAAAAATTACCCAGCATGCATCCTGATCTAGGCAAAACTCAAGAAATTGGCTATCCAGGGTGGGGTGAATTGTATGTCCTAATTTATAATGAGCATTTTGAATATTGAAGCGTATACCAGTTTATGTATAGGCTCAAGGTGCAGTTTATAAACCTTGCAAATTTAAGACCAATGGTACCAACAGCCAGAAATAATGTGGTACAGTCATAACACTACTCTAATTTCTGTTCAAATACATGTCATGGGTGTTCTAATATAATCATCTATTTAAGCAGAAATGTTTGCAATAATTTTTTCTTGCAAATTTGTAATGAAGACATGGACATTCCTTACAGTCCAAAGCTGTTATGAAGGGACTGTCCATTATTTCAACCATTGGATGTGCATGCTCAATAATTGGAATGCTTTTCACAGTAGGAACTTATTGTACTTTATGGAGGTAAGCTGAAACACTAGAATAATGTCAGTTTTAAAATATTGCATGGGGATAACTTGCCTGATTCATGTCAATATATGTATTTCCATTCATCAAGGACATCTAAATATAATTGATTATTTTTGTGTGGATTTATAAATTATCTGAACAACATAATAATGCTATGTTACAAAAATATTGAATATGGAAGTGCATAGAGTAGGGGTCAACCTCTACCTGAAGGTCAGTAGTCTGTCCAGGTGACTCTGTTAATTTGAGTTGGAGGATCATTTTTCTAGAAAAAAAAACCCAAAGAACTTAATCAAAAATGTTATTGAATTTGCCTGCAGTAATCTACATACCCTTACACGTGGGAACACTGCCCGTCAAGTCACCCTCATGAACCTCTGCTGTGTTCTTGTTGTTGCAAACCTATTATTTCTATTTGGCGTGGAACAAACTAAACAAAAGGTAAATAATCCAGGGCAATTTCAGACAGGAGTATTTTTGCTTTGAAAACTAAGAAAAAATATTCCTAATAATTATTTTGATGGTAACATTTCTCAAGAACGAGACGGTAACACGGAGGATAATGAGGGCAACGAGGCGTTACGAGACGCGGGGGCCACTTCACCAACTGTGAAAACTGTCGAGGAGGTAAACAATGAACTGAACAATGTGTCACATTCCAGCCTAATTGTCGAGGAGGAATCGAAAAGCCAACCACTGGAACAGCTGATCGAGAACAACAGTGAATCAGCCGACGATTCTAAAACGGACAATGCCAAAAAAATGGACACAATGATGCAAACCATGGATATGATAGTTAAGAAACTAGACGGACTGGACCTTGGTATGAAGGAACTGAAAAGGGATATGGTGGGTAGAAAGGAGGTGGAAAAAATGATAGAAGAGCAAAGTATGGTTGAAAAAAAGAGGAGTGATGATCTAGGAAAAAAGGTAAACACGTGTACCGATGAAATAAAACAGCTGCAAGCATCTCATGATGTATTAGAAAAGAAAGTACAGGCAGTGGTCAACAAGGTTGATATGGTGTCAATTGCAAAAGTAAGGGAGGGGACTTACGCAGAAGCAGTAAGAACGAATAAGGTGAAACAACATGGGGAGGATACACTTCATAGTCCACGTAATGTCATTTTTCAAGGAATGGTAGAAGATAGGGGAGTGGAAGACATAGAAAAGGTTAGAGACGTGGTGCGTGATGTGGGTGTCAACCTGCACAGATGGGACATTAATCGGACAGTCCGATTAGGGCCGTACAAAAAAGGGAAAAAAAGACCGGTTAAGGTTGAATTTGTGTCAGAAGTTGTGAAATCAGACGTGCTAAAACACAAAAAAAATCTCAAAGATTCAAAATTCTATTCGGAAATACAAATTCAGGCAGATGAAAGTAAGGAGGTACGACAGGGTAAGGCCCGTCTGCGACATGCGGCATACCAGGCAGAACGACAAGGGGAGCGTGTATGGAAAAGACACGACGTTGTGTGGATAAGTGGCCAAAAGTATAACCTAGACAATTTGGATGAAATACCGGTACAGTATTGTTACAAAGAGGGCAACCTGAAACCTAAAGTGAGGGACCAGGATGCTGGGGAAGGTCCTGAAAAGGGGGCAGAGAAAGAAAAGAGGGACATAGCTGAAGGGGGTGCCAGTGAGGATATGGAGGTCGTAGACGAAGCATGGGACACTCAAGCAAAAAAGGAATATAGAATCAGAGGGGAGGGTGTATGGGAGGCCACTCATACCACAAAGAGAGGACTGGCGTTCTTTACCGAGAAGACGTTTCTTAGCAATTTTTACAGGGTGGCAGTACGGTTTGGTGGGAAGGTGTTTGGATCCGTCGAACATGCTTTTCAATACGAACGTGCCTCTGTATGTCAGGAAACTGACTTAATGGAGAAAATATATAGATGTACTACTGCCAGGGAAGCAAAAAGGCTAGGGAGCAAAGTGAACGTGACAAAACGATGGTTAAACATCGAGGAAGAACGGATGAAAGAAATTCTACTTGCCAAATTTTTGCAGAATGCAAAGGAAAGGGGACTATTGTTAGAAACCGGGAATAAGTACTTGATCGAAGGCAGCACTGACAGAAAATGGGGGTGTGGACGTGCCTTGTATAGTCAGGAACTCATTGATGGCAATTGGTCAGGAGAGAATAGGTTGGGTGAGCTTCTGATGCAGGTACGGGATGAACTCAGGAAGAGGACCAAATAGAATGCAAGGGTTAACTTAGCAAATATTCAGCACGTATGGATATATTTTCACAAGACTTTAGGTCATTAGATATGTCTAAACGTAGGGGTGTAAGTATTATTCACATTCACATTTCATACCATTATATTATACCACTATATACTGCATTAATAGATATTAGACATATCTTACTATGGGGAAAGGTTTTAGGATTGTACATTTGAATATACGGAGTTTATTAAAAAACCTGGAGGAATTATTCGTACACTATGATGGGTTTGATATAATTGCATTGTCTGAAACTTGGTTAAATAGTATGGTGGACTGTAATTTGATTAGGCGGAAAGGATACACTATATATAGACAGGATCGTGATAGTGTAATATCAAAAAGGGGGGGAGGATTATTGTTCTATATAAAGGACTGTTATTCTCCGTATGTGACAATTGTTAAATCAATTAGTACTGTTACTTCTGATTATGAGCAATTATGGATAGATATATGCAAACCTGGAATGAGGAGAACAGGTATTGGCCTGATATATCGACCGCCGAATGGTAATGTTGGCAATTTTCTGGTGAATTGTCAAAATAGTTTAGAACAGTTTGTAAAACCGACAAAAAAGGATCATGTAGTACTGGGTGACTTTAACATTGATTTCTCAAATCGGAAAAGCACACCTGTTCGTGAGATTAAAGAAATTATGTCAAAATATCAATTAACCCAAATTGTAAAAGATCACACTCGTGTAACTGAGTATTGTCAAACTATTATTGATTTGATATTTACTGATATGCAAAATATATCTGAACATGGCGTTCATGGATATTGTATTAGCGATCATTTACCGACATATATCATTAAGAAAAAGGAAAGGTGTAAAAAATCATATGTGTATAGGAAAGTTCGTACATATAGGCATTATAGTTTTGATAAATTGAAATCTTTATTGAAATCCGATATACGATGGTATCAATTTTGGTTTGAAGATTGTACTGTGGATCGATTGTGGTCGATCATGTATGATATATTTATTAGTGCAGTTGACGAATTGTGTCCATATGTAAATAGGAAAATACAGACGGATCGACCCGAATGGATTACATCGAAAGTTTTAGATTTGATACGCGAAAAAAATAAATCTTATCAGAAGGCCAAACAGTCAAATCGGGTTGAGGACTGGTATGCTTTTAAAGAGAAAAAGAAAGGCGTTTCACGAATAATTAATTCTAATAAAGGTAATATAATTCGTAGAAGGCTTAATGAAGAATATAATAATCCAAGGAAATTTTGGCGAATTGTGAAGCAGGATGTACTGGGTCAAACGAATGATAGTTCTATATCTGGGATACAGACGGATGATGGGATAATACTTGATGGTCAGAATGCTGTGGAATATCTTAATAAATTTTACGCTGAAATGGGTGAAATTTTGAATTGTAATAATGAAACTGTATGGACAGAAGATGATATGAATGGATGTAAATGCAGATCAGATTGCGAGTTATCATTTACTGTTATAGAACAGAATGAGGTGAAAGGCTATGTTGAAGACATAGAGTTACATAAATCTTCGTGTTTGGATGGTATTAATTTGAGAATTCTAAAGGACTGTTTAAAAATTACAATCCCGGAACTGACTTACTTATATAACATGTCGTTGTATACCCAAGTTTTCCCTGCAGATTGGAAATGTAGCACTGTTACCCCAATTCCAAAGGATGGAGATGTTAAGGATCCAGGTAACTGGAGACCCATTAATAATTTGTGTATATTGGGTAAGATTCTAGAGAAGTGTGTGTACAAACAGCTTTCTAATTATTTTGAGGATAATTCCCTTTTTACTGTAACGCAATACGGTTTTCGACCAGGGCTTGGTACAGATATGGCGATTATGGAATTATTAAGAAAATTATTTGATGATATAAATAATGATAGTGTCTCAAGTTGTTTATTCCTCGATTATTCTAAAGCGTTTAATTCAATAGATCATGCTATTTTGTTAAGAAAATTGTCCAGATATGGAGTGACAGATGGTACATTAAATTGGTTTCGAAATTATTTAAGTAATCGTACGCAGGTAACAAAGACTGGTGGATTATGTTCAGATCAGCTGCCTGTCACCTGCGGCGTGTATCAGGGTAGTCCTCTCGGACCTTTGTTGTTCATCATATATATTAATGATCTTTATACTGTTGTTGAAAATAATTATTGTAATATTTATGCAGACGATACTGTTCTGGTATGTACTGATAAAACACAGAAAAATGCTGTTAGACGAAGTGCAGATCAACTCAGGGATGTATACAAATGGTGTGAAAAAAATAGAATTGTGTTGAATAAGAAAAAATTAAAACATATGTTATCTGGACCGCGATCGAGAATACGAGAACATAACTGTTGTCTGGTTCTGGACAATCATATCATTTCCAATGTAGATTGTTACAAATATCTGGGAATTTATATTGACAAATATCTTGTATTTGAAAAACAGATTAATAATGTGATTGCAAAGGTTAATAATAGACTGACTACATTAGCAAAGGTGAGGAAATTTATTGACAAAAAGACATCACTGTTATTATATAAACAAATGATCTTACCGCTTCTTGATTACTCTGCTATAGTAATTGATTCTAGTACTCAGAAAAAAATTGTCCGACTACAGCCTCTTCAAAATAGGGCAATCAAGACTATAATAATGCGAAATACGTATGTATCATCTGACGATATGTCTGGCATACATAGTGAATTGTCACTGGATATGTTAAGCTTGAGACGAGAATCTATCATGTTAAAAATGATGTATAAACTGAGTCGAATGCCTAGATATATTGATTCTGTTAAACCGGACATTACGTTAAGAAATAGTACAAAGATTAAATTTAAGTTACCCTTTACTGTAAAGGAACGGGTACAAAAAAGTCCTTACTATAAGGGTGTGGACAGGTGGAATACACTAAATACTGAAATCCAGAATGCTGTGAATGCGAATGATTTCAAGCGATATATTTCCAAGTTGTATAAAAAGTAATGAAACTCCCATAGCTTTTCTTTGATGAAATAGTATGTTCGATGAAGTGTACATTTATTAGTGGTATGATATTATAATGTTTGTCATATATGTTCATCTATTCATTATCTGTATATATTATGTTTTCACACTCATCGGAAGAACTTTGTGTATACGAAGAGATGTTTAATAAAAAAAAAAAAAAAAAAAAAAAGAATTCTAGATTTATTATATTGGATTCCTTTGCAATATGCATGTGTGAATAAAGTTATAGGTTCAGTCTACAGCGCCATAATGATCTTGTGAATGATTGCATTTTTCATGTCATTGAAAGTATTACAAACAACTTCAAAGTCAAGCTATTTCTTATTCTTTAAACAAAGTAGAGCAGTGCTTACCATGAAGAATCAAAAGAATGTTTAAAAAAGGAGCACACTGGTCCAAAGCCTTATGGTAAATAAATGAGACAGCAATATAATGATGCTCATACTTATTTCAACAGGCCCTGTGCACGGTGATTGCTGCCCTGATCCAGTACATGTTCCTCGTGTCCTTTGCCCTGATGCTGGTTTTAGGGGTCAACCTCTACCTGAAGGTCAGCAGTCTGTCGAGAGGCCTCAAGGGTGACAACCTGACAACAACAGCAATGTCCATCTTTGCTGCCTATGGTATGGACACATGATAACTAATTTAGTTCCAGTTGGTTGACTTGATATTATTGGAAATAGATATTATTTCTCTATGGAACTATTTCTGCTGTTTCATGCTATTGAGAAAGAGTGATCAACTTCAATCCCGTAGTAGTCAGCTACTTCAAAGAGTCTGTGCACCCATCCCTGACTACTTTCCATTATAGTGATATTTATTTTGCATTGATAATCACAAATACAAATGTACCAATAAAAACTGACATTGATGGCATTAATACAAATTTGCTAGCTCAGTTCTTACAGTTTGAATGTCTAATATACAACCTTTAAAAATGTTGTCCTCTATTAAAGGTTCTCTACATAATTAAGAGGCTCTATATTTGATATTTCTGGTTGCAGTTATCCCAGCATTCATTGTTGTCATTTCACTTGGTGCGACACAAACACAAGGTTATGGAGATGAACACTAGTATGTTGAAATCTGTATGACCTTTTTTATCTGTCAAGTTCTACCTGTAACTATGAAAATAATTCCAACAATCTACAGACAAATCATATCATAGCCTATCCAATCATCTTGTCCCTTTGTCACACCTATTCAGAGTAATTATAATATTAATGTACAAATTTATACAATTCCTGTCTTATCTTTCCCTAGCTGCTGGCTGGCAATTGGTGATGTGATGTGGTCCTTCCTTCTGCCAATTGGCATAGTGGTTTGTGTATGTATCAAAAATGCTCTAAGTATTTCTTTAGTGGATGCAATCTTTGCAATTAACCTGTGCGATGTGGAAATCATTCTGAGACTTAGCTTCAGCTAGCAGAAGTTTAAATGATAATTATCTTGTGAACTTCTGCTGTTTCATGCTATTGAGAAAGAGTGATCAACTTCAATCCCGTAGTAGTCAGCTACTTCAAAGAGTCTGTGCACCCATCCCTGGATACCATTCATCATGTCATGCATTTAGTATTATATTCTTTTACATTGCATTTACCTCCAATTGCAGATCAATCTTGTCATTCTAATACTGGTCATGATCACCAAAGTCCGATCACAGATAATTTGGAAAGGGAAAAAGGATGGTGGATTTCATCAATTGGATGATGCAGAGATCATCAAGTAAGTAATTCCCAACACTATGCATTACATATATAAATGACCATCATCCATCAGACTTGATTTAAATAATCACTGAATGAACAGGAGAATGTGCAACAACTAGGCAGTTTTATGCAAAAAATAGAACCAGTAAGCATCTTATGAAGGTGTTCATTCATAGGTTCATAAATTGTCTTGAAGGAAGGCTCTAAAATATTGAAAGCACTAGCAACTATGAATGAGCACTGCATGGGAAACTTTATGCATGTGAAAATCATAGGCAAATTTCATGTCATATTTTTCATGATAGATCCATGATGTGGAGCATTCTGGTTCTGATGCCAATCATGGGAGTCAACTGGATCTCAGGATTCTTTGCCATAAACAAGGAAACTGTGGTTTTCCAGTTTGTCTTCGCCATACTGAATTCTTTCCAGGTGAGGCTCAGTACATTGATATGAGATGTATGGGGGGTGACCTCAAAGGTTGATCATTTTGATCTAAGTTTGCCATACTACCCTGTAGGATTTATGAGCCACATGCTTCATAAGTATATTAGTTGAATAAGTATTGTCATAGTGCTCAGGTAGATTAACCTTTTCCTGGGTACTTTTCTATGTGTTGTATGTGATACATTTTATCAAATTGCAATAATTGTGGTAAAAATCTGATGTTAGAAAGGTTTATTAAAGGGATCTGCATAAAATCAGTTATAGAATTAGGTATGAGCTTATTGTTCAATTAAATGATGTCTTGAAGATTTTTGTACAAAATATGTAATTTTGAATTCATTCAGTCTATGAGTGATATGATATTCATATCTTACAGGGAGTTTTTCTCTTCATTTTCCACTGTGTCATGGACGTCAATGTAAGTTTCCTCTTACATAATAATTCATGCTAGACCTATTAGCCCAGGAAATGTCACTTATCCTGGCCAGTCAGTCCTGTCTATTTGGCTAATTCTACCTTTTTCACTTACGCCTTGTGGAATAATATGCACTAAATGAAAGGGTATTACTTGATTGAACAACCATCTTTGAACTCAAGGATATGTTATGAAGAGCAAAGAAACAGTTTGAAAAATAGACATGAAAATAAAGAAAAATAATTGTGCTTTTTGTTAATTTTCCACTTTTGCAATGTTTATGAATAGATAGGCTTATGTGCCAACCACTTATATTAGGATGTCAATCAGTGATAGAAATCCCTTTGGTGAATGTTTTTTTGAGGAAATCCCTCGTGGCTGGAATATAGTCTTATCTATCCCCTAACAGCCATGCCATATCAATAAGTACTATACATTTGAGCTAATTTTGATGTGATACAGGTTAAGAAGGCCTGGCAGATGAAGTTTGGTTGTAAGGAGTCAAAGGTGAAGAATGTGAAGAAGGCGAGAAAAGAAAGCAATCAGCAGAAGGTAGGCTGATTAGATCCTTAGTGATATATTAAGGTCCATTGCCTTTGGGTCTGGAGGAGGATAGGTTGTGAAATTATATGTGCTGTAGAATCCAGTTAAAGAACAGTTATGCCTATTTGATAAATATCAGTCACTGTTGTTACCTATGAATGCTTAAAGTGGTCCTAAAGTTGTAATTGTTATAATTAGTTTTTTCTACAACAGGCCATTTTCTATATCTCATTTGGTGTTCAAAAGACCTAAGTTGGCATACTCAATTATGGGCAATGTTGGTCTTTCAATAATTCATGTTCTGTATGTCAAGTACATTCTTAAACTCCTGATTTAGGATAATGTGCTTATGACATGATTGTAATTTCAAATGTTTCTCTGTTAGGAGCACCATATTTCTATTTTGCTAGGGGTTTTAAACTTGATTTGTATAAGACTATTCTGAAGTGTTTGTGATTCTTTCTATCTTATTTTCAAGCATAAGGACCTGGAGAATCTGTGTGAGAGTGTTGAAGAGCGAAGCAATGCCATGACCCTAACCAATGATTCCTTCACCAAGGGTACCAACTATGTAAGTTAAATTCTCATTTAGAACTTTAAGGGCTCTATTACCCTAATAGATTTCAATAAAAACTATATTGTTTTGTATGGTGAGACCTTTCATAATAAATAATTTGGCTACAATTGTTCTGTTACCAAAGTTATGACACCTTGTCATTATCAGGTTTAGTAACAGTTGAAAATCAGTTTATTATTAGTTGCCACCCCAACACTCAGTTGTATTTTAGATTTTTTAGAGCTGATGTTATAATTATGGAGATTCTAATAAGTATTGTATATTTATTGCTTGACTAAACAACTTCGCCTGTTTATCAATAATTTCTATTTGTTCTATAAATATTCAGTCATGTAGACCAGCAGCAAATATACTAAAGCAGCGTACAAAAATTAGAGGGTTATTATATTCATGATAGTCATGCTCAGGACCCTCACGTTTATAGAATATCTTACACACGCAGGTACAAAGTTGGCCCATACAGATATCCTTACATATGCGGCTAAAGGGTAAGGTCGCACATATACTTTTTCTAATATACATGTACCTTTTATATGGAGTGTCTATTGTATCCAGAATATAGAAAAGGGTAATTTCAGAACAAACATGGAAGGAATATAAAGAAAAGGGTGTTTTGGGGCATAGCCCCCGACTAAATTATAAATTCCAAATCCTTAAAAATGGTGTATGAAGTGGCTACAACAATGCAACGAAGCATGCTCGTATATATCCGAGGACGTATCCACCTGTACAGGCTTACCATTATGCACAGACAGCCACATATGTAATATATGTTAGGGGCTTTCCATTAAGTACATACGCATCAAGGGGGGGTGGGGGGGTCTCAAATTTTTGAAAATTTGCGTACATACCTGTACAAATCCAATGCGTATTTTACTTCAAGAGGGGGTGGGGGGTCTAGAATTTCATAAATTTTGCGTACGTACTAAATGGAAGGCCCCTTACACACATGGTCACAAGAATACCAATGCACACAGACTTTATACCTGCGTGTATAACAAATGCTATTGAGGTGGGATTCACAGCGCCCTGCCTGCACATATAACCCAAGTCCAAAAATTAAAGTCATCCGTTTGAAAATAGAATCAAGAGGATTATTGTGTATCCCTGTAGTATAATGCTCAATCCTCATGAATGTTCATATTAAAACTGGTGGTGTCTTGCAAACCTTAATCTGAGTTTTAGCTCAATTGACTACACTTAACTGTTAAATCTAGACTTTTGTCTCTTTCAGAATGACAGCCGCTTCTCCAGCCAAGCCTCAGCTGATTAGCATGTGTAGAAGGCAAGACATGGTACATATAGACCTGTACCTACTGTGTAAAGATGTAGTCGCATTCATAAGGTATTTGCCATGACAGGCAGCTATTGTGCTACACATCACAGTTTGCAAACAGGCTAATTGAGGTGGCTAACAACAAAATTCAAAAAGTCTTGGTTGTGATAATATGATATTTGGGAAGAATTTTCCGGATACTTTTTTGTCATGTTGGTGGGTTTTCTTTTTTTGTATAATGCCCAGTCTAGATGTATGTTGCAATTGTTCATATTTGATTGATGGCCACAATGTGATTTCATGTATCCTGTTCTGTATTTGATTTTGCAAAGTTCATGTGGGAATGTATTAGACTGTGTATGATTTTTTTAATGCATTAACTGAACACATATATCAGTGGACATTTTTCTGGACAACTTCTTTAATTTGTTTCACTGGAACACATCCACTAATGTTTGATGACATTTTATGGTTGCCTTTCCTGGCCTATGTTTAGAATTGGTGGCTAGCTTATTTAGATAAATCTTTATAATCAGCTTGAGATAAAGCTTAGGTCTTTGAACATTTCATGCTAATTTTATCTTGACTTCTATGTATATCTTATTAAATACTGCAAAATTAATTACTTATGTGAAGAACAATAATGATAACATTGGTAGCCTGTAGCTGTAAACTGATGTCCAAAGTTCTGTATTATGGGGAATATGGAAGAATACATATACACCAAATTAAATTATTTGTATTAAAATACAAGATTGCTATTTGTTATCCAGAGTAATCATGTTTTCCTTTGATTTATATAAAATCATTTAAATCACATTCTAGATACAATTCAATGTTGGTTATTCCTTTTTGATGCAACTATAATACACATATAAAGAGATGAGAGAGAGTCCCATGGGGACTATGGCAGTTTATATTTAATTTATCATGTTTTTTTGTAACTTTATTTGTCTTGGAAATGTTCCAATTGGAGAAATATTAAAAGATCAGGTATTTTCCAAAGGTTGCATCGGATGGGTACTACACCCACAGGCAGATATGACAAGATTCAGGGCTAAAGAGATGATTAATGAAGTTTAGAAGCTGACAAATAAAATGAAAAGCACATATTTGATACCAAGTATATTGGAGTAAAAAGTCCCCAGTTGACTGAACAAAGGGCCTTTCTATTTGGCTAGTAAAAAAGATGTTATATCTGCGTATACTTTTTTCAATTTGGCTTAAGGATAGAAGGAGTATCAACAGGCTTTTCAGTAAAAAATCATAACCATTTGTATATCAAATGAAAGGCAGATATTCTAATGATATAGATAGATTTATAACGAAAGTCGAAATTAAAAAGATTAAATTTTTCACTTTTATTTTTTGATATCTTCCCTGGTACTCTAAAACTTTGTGGGCAATGCAAAAGCATCCCTTAGAGGGAACTGTTTCTCAGATCCTTATTTTAGGTCTTAAATCTTTATTTTATTCAAAAAACAGAGCAACTTTGTAATAATTATTAAACATTTTTTTCAAAACTTTCTTAAAATGTAGCTAGGACCTATTTAAAAGTCTGAGGCACAGTTCGCTGCATCAGTTGCAGAATGTTTTAGGCACACATCTAAATTTCCAATAAGCACCCTTAATACTAGTCAGATATCAATCTTCAAAAAATAAAAGTTCAAAATCACATTTTATTATTTTTTATTCATTTACTCAGTCAATTTTCAACAAACTAACATTAATATAAGAACTCCCGCGGTGGCCATCTGAGGGTGCCAGGACGAACCGCAGGGTGTCAGGATGGCCCAAGGGCAAAGCTCGCGGGCCGTTTTGACACCCAGAGGTTCGTCCCGACACCCGAGGACGGCCCTAAGGGTGTTCTACATCACCCAAGCAATAGAGAAATAACCATAAATTTTGAGAAAAAAGACAATGCACTCGTTCTTCCCACGTAGCACTTCGTCGTTCGTTAATCAACAAGCTTCACGGAGAAGGGATCCGTATTCATAGGCCCTCAAGAAAAAAAAGATGTTTTTGATTATGCCATAATTTTCTTTGACATTTTAGATCTTTCAGTTTGAATTTCAGAATTTTTCATCCAATATTAAAGATTTGCCATCGAAATGAATATTTTTGGATCGTACCAGAACTACTTTTTCGGACCCGACGAGTGGTACATACAGTGGGGCCTTACGTCAAGACCTTATACCTACCACTCGTCGGCCATGCGGGTGATAAAATATATGGAGGGCATATTTTATTAAGATTAGGAACAATCTCAAGCAGATATTCCTAAAATTGAATTATCAATAGATCAAAATGCCAAAATGACGTCTCTATGTCCCTAATAAAGTTCATTTTTATGGGTTTGGGTAATCATATGTCATCTTTTCAAGGACAACTGTATTTGTTTACATATGCATGGGATTTGCTTTATCAACTGTATACCATACAAAACTACGAATTCTATTGTGCTAATTCTGCAATATAAGTTGCCATTTTTACTTTGGTGAAGCATTACTGTATCATTATATTATCATTGAATGTTTATAGCGATATCATTTGAATATTCATGGTCAGAGTGCCTCATACAATAAACTTATTATGCATCGATTAAGTACCTGATTAAGTTTATCCTGCAAGAGTTCTTACATGATGTAACAGTTCGTAAAATGTAGTAATCAGTCACAAATATTCCACAATATATGCATAAATATCGACAATACATGCATAAATGATGTTTGTACCCAGTTACTTAGGTTGTGTCACAATATACCTCAATTTCATTTATAATGGCCTATAATTTTTTGAACAATATGATCATAATTATACCCGACAAGTTGATTGGCTTTTCTCAATAACTTTATTTGTTGAATAGGGGCCTTCCATTGATAATACACACATTTTCTGACAGACTTTTAACTCACATTTCCAATTTGCATAGATTTGAAGAGTCCCCCTCCGTGCCTACCTCTTTATTTCACCCCCGATACAAAGTCGCCTATCTTTTAACACTGGAGGACACCTGCGCGCCGGCCCGGGCAATACAGGGTCTGTATAGCCCTGGTGTGACGTCACGCCAGGGCGATCCAGGTCGCCGCAGGGCAAGGTAAACAAAAAGTAAACAAACATAAACACATACGCACAATATTCGAAAGTAATCGCACAATTACTGTCCCAAACACACAATTAGTAAACAAATATGTAAAAGGAGATGAAATCCCAACAGATTGACAAAATATTTTTGTTTATTTTCGATGTTTTCCGCCTTCCGTAGTTTGTTTAAAGTACACTAGATGGCGCCGTAAGTACGCCAAGGCGCGCCATAAGTACGCTAGATGGCGCCATAGGTACGCAACACATTTTTATAAACAAAATCGATCAAAATTCACATGATAAAAGCACAATAATGTGTAGGGGGTGAAATAAATTCGATACTGACCTTGGTCAGAGTCCCGCACCTCTGTATTGCGTCTCGGGGACTAGTTCAGCGAGTGGCCGCTCTCAAGCCCTGCGGCCCTCGAGCGGCCACTCGCTGAACTAGTCCCCTCGCCGCAATACAGGGTGCGGGACTCCGACCCGGTCAGCATCTACTTAATCTTCAAATGAGGACCCTACTTAGCAACCTTATATTAGTATTAATTAGAAACATTGCTCTTTGATGAATCATAGGTTGAGACACTTTTGGCCAAAAGTACTTATAAACCGAATGTGAACGTATTTAATGTTCTAAATGCCCAACCATCCTCCCCACACCATCTCCTTCATTTGTATGTTTTCAAAGGAAGGCCCCTAGAATTATTTTAGCTGTGCTTATTCCTTTTGTCTTGCAAAACCTTAGTTTTTAATACTTTCTAATCATTCATGCTGCTTTTTCGTATAACATTATGAAAATAAAAGTTGATTTATTGATCAGAAATTCTTGATGCTTTCCTGTTCTTTTTTTACATAATGATAGATTCTCCCTCTCCTCATTTGTATAATTTGGAATGTTAAATGTGCATTTTAGCTGAAAAATAGTGAAGAAAAACATTATATCCATAGAGTAGACTTTGAGTATAAATGCACTGTTAAGGGAATGTAATTATGAACTCACATAGGCAATATTTTACAAAAATTGCAGAATTCTTTATTTGCCTCTATCTTATTAATTAAAGTTTTCATATAATTCTCAAGTACTGAAGCCCTGCACTATAAAACATGTTATCAAATGACAGCATTAAGGGCAAAAAACAATAATTGTAGGACACAAAATTGAAAATAGGATTCACACTGAAATAGTAGGTCCTTTGCCACATGAACACATCCTATATGTCAGATATGTGTGCGTGGGGCCTAAATAATCAGCAGAAGAACAAACAATTTTCGTTTTACTAATTGAACACAAAATCTCAGGGTTTTAAGTGCAAGTGTATCACTGGAAGCATGTGTGGCTGTTGGTGGCTATGGCAGTTGTAGGCATAGCCACCCAGAAACAATGATAGTCCCACCACATGACAAGGGGTGGCAGAGTTGATATGACATATTGAGACAAGATATCAATATTAACACATATATTTTGTTTGGATTGATTTTTATTGGGTCCAACAAGTTCGGTATAACCGAACTTCCACCTGCTCCCCTTCATCATTTACAAATACTGGGTATGTGGGAGCAGGCAGCTTCCAAATACACATTAGGGGAGATGTCCAAATTCCCCACAGTAGGCCGCAGCCAGTTGTCAGTGACTTTACAGCATGTAGCCACCACTCTGGGTAATGAAGGTTGCATTCTGCTGCCATTTGGCTGCAGACTGGTAGGAAGGGGATCAGACACTATTTTAATAACCCTAAATAACCTCATTAACCCATTAATTAATTAACTAATTACCCCTATGAGGTATTAGGGTATGTAATCTGCACAAACATAAAAAAAAATTCAATATATCTTTTTCCTAAGTAATAAACTGACAAAAAGCCACAGCTGGCCCCCTAATGAGATGGGAATGGGGTTTTGGATGGCTGCAGCTACCCAGAAGCACAGTATCACAGTTTTTCACTACCATCCGGCTGCAGCCTGCCGCAGCATCTCAGGTTCGCAGCCTGTGAATTTAAATCACCCCTTACAAAGTATCTCTGTCATGAAACAGCATTTTTGTATGAGAAAAATGTGATAAATGAGATGACAAGCATCTATTAAATAATCACAAAAGCTTTATAAATGGGTTTGGAATCAATAGGCTAATAGATTTCTTAAAAATATCCCTTTCTGTCATACACCTGTGCACTACCAGTAATGCATTTCATGCCACCATTGCATTGAAGATGTTTTTTTTTTACATATCTGTAATGATTTTTATCAGGAAGACAAAATAGTACTACATCATGTCTTTGTGCGACAATTTCACGGGTATCAATCATATCTTCATGAGTATTTCTGTGATAAAAGGCTAATTGTAATAAATGGAGCTTTCTCGTATGAATTAATCTAAATAATTTACAAACTCTATGTAATGTTTCAGTGGAATCTCTCTGGTCATAACATAAGATACTTTGGTTAGCAGCAACAGGTAGACCCTGACTCTGTAGTTTTTGCGGATCTTTATTCTTATAATTAATTTCTTGATCAAGAATGAAATCCGCATATTCAAGAGCAGACAAGATCAGGTTTTTGTAGATAGCAGTGGCTGCTTCAAATGTTACTAATGGTCTAATTTTCTTAAATAATTTAGTGTTAATTGCACATCATTTTCAAGTATCTTTAATGATGCATCCATTAGTACCCCCAGCAGGTATCTATATTTCAGTACCTGCTTAAGTGAGTCATCCTTAACCATAAATAAAGTATCCGGATCTGGCCAAATGCTACCACACACCTTGGTTCTTAAACACTGGGATTTCTTAGTATTTATTGTCAGTAGATTTTCATCACACCACTTCGATGTTTTTTGCAAGATCCAACTGCAGTATGTTTTTATCATAGAGATAAATTACAGTGTCATCTGCATAAATCTGTATATGACTATCAATGTGGTCCGGGATGTTATTTATATAAATGGAAAACAGAATGGGACCCAGCATGCTTCCCTGGGGTACTCCATAGGTTACAAATTACCTATAAACCTTAATTTAGTAATCAATTTAGAATGTGAGACTGTGTTGAAGGCTTTCTTCAGATCTAAAAATATAATATAAGGGTCTTAATTTTGATTTATATAGGAATAAACATCATCTAACACTGATGTTATTGCCGTAGTGGTAGAATAGTTTTTCCTAAAACCATGTTGAAATTAAGATAATATATTGTTTCTTGATAGGAAATCCTGAATCCTAGAGCATACTATTTTCTCCAATATCTTGCCAAGCAATGGAGTAAGTGCTATGGTCCTAAGGTCTGATGCATGGACTGGATTGGCAACCTTGGTATTGGGACAATCAAACTGATTTTCCAATCTTCAGGAAATATATTACTTCCTAATGACAAATTCAGTATTTTTGGGAATCTAGCTTTTTGAATACATATAGCGTCTATAAAAACACTTGTATTAATATTTTCGAGCGCAGAAGACTTGTGTGATGTTCCTCGGTAGGTCAGGATGGAGGGGGGGGTGTCGGTCTGTTGGGCCTGGAGTGTTCCGGACATCTGGAGGTGGATGATTTTTGGTTTTAGGGGAAAGGATGGATCTTTGACGTTCCAGCTGTCCGATCTGGTTTTCCGTGGGGGTCAGGTTGCTGCTTGCCTAGTGGTTGGGCGTAGGGCTTAGCGGGTCGCACCTTCATCTCAGCTGTCACGGGCCACCCGCTTACTATTTCTTTTGGTCTTGGGCCGATGTTCGGGCCAATCCGGGCTTTCGGGCCATCTTCGGCTTTCCGGACCCCTACTCTATTCGTCGCAGATAAGGGGAGACGTCAAAATTCACCACAGCAGGTCGCAGCCAATGGTCAGTGACTTCACAGGACATAGCCACCACTCTGTGGTGCTTAGGTCGCGACCTGCTGCCACAGGACTGCAGCCTGATAGAAAATGGGTAGGGACACCATCTTAATGACCCTAAATGACCTCATTAACTAATTAGATAATTGATTAATTAGCCTTAATGAGGTGATAAGGGTGTGTAATGTATATAAACATAATAGAAAAGTTCCAACTTATCTTTTTCCTAAGTGATATACTGATTAAAGGCTATGCCTGGTGCCCTAAATGGCCAGCCAATGGGGTTTTGGAGGGCTGCAGCTACTCAGTGAGGTACAGGCATGTCACCAACATCCTGCCACAGCCCACCACAGCATCTCAGGGTCGCAGCCTCTGAATTTTGACGTCACCCCTAACTTACTAACCTAGACCATTTACTTGAGTTCAACTGGTTAATTAACTTCTATTTTAGCATATCTTCGGCTTAAACCCATTCAAGGGTCAGGTTATTGGAAGAAGACACGTGTGAACACCAAGAGAGGACCTTTATTTTGGGCCGTCAGAGGAGAAAGGACCTTTTCATACTACACTTTATTTTGGGCCTTCATGCCCCCTTTTATACTCTATCGCTCGATTCTGATTGGTCGCTTAGATCATGTGACTATTCTGACGTCATATCCTTGCTTTTGTGCTTTCAGGATTTTCCGATATACTTTTTTGTAACTTATTATTTACCATATTATTTTGATACTTGGTTACATTCTTGTTCACACAGATGAATGGACATTCATCAAACTTGGAAAGATCTAGTGATTTTAATATGGAATCAATATCATTGTCCTGCATTTCAGTATTAAACAGATTTGGACCATCATCCCTATACCACACTGGGCGTGGCCATGTTGTGTCATGTGGGACATGGGGACACTACTCATTGGCTGGTAGATCCGCTTGACCCCCGACAGCTAGTGGTGCACGAGGTGGGCGCATGTGCCAACAAGGACTCCCGAATGCAGTATTATGTGCTTTATTGCTAAGAGGACATGCTTGGCCATTGCATTTATTAGCCACTTTCTGATCTATCTCAGCAAAACATTTATTTATAAAGTTTGGCTGGTCTTTAAAATTAACTGCTTCGTCAGTATCCACGTCCATCAAGCAATATATACTATCTTTCTTAATACCTTTGATGAGATTGTTAATACCCTGAGAACATTTCTTTGGGTTATTTCTATTGATTTCAAAATTGTTTTTGATATGTTTTATTGCGTTATATCTCCAGTTCTAAATTATTCTGAATATTTCTTGCTCCAATCCAATCCTGTTCAGACCCTGTTCTTCTTGTCTTTTTATACAGTTTATCTCTGTCCCTCATCATCAACAAAATATCATTTTTTAACCAAGGGGGCTTGTTGGCAACAACTATTAACACTTTAATAGGGCACATTTTATCCAGACAATAAACTATATTATCTATAAAAAAAACTTTCCATTTTGCATTAACATCATTTGTGGTATCAAATTGATCCCAAGGCTGAGCATCCAACAATCGTTCAAAAGTATCATATCTATAGTTAAGATGATCTACCCCAAGCTTGACTTTTAACTATTTTATTTCTATTTTTCTTTTTAACCAAAAATATCGGTAAATGATCACTAATATTTTAATTAATTGTTCCAGCACTAGAGATATTGCACTGAAGTCCAGTGCAAAAGAATTATTATAGACTTTAGGAGTTGGTATTAAGTATTGTAAGTTCGTTAGTACTGGCAAGGGTTCATAGTGAAACATGTAACGCTGATACGTGTGCTTGATGCCGAGCGGTGCCACTGTCTCGTGGCTTAGGTAGAATGTATGGGAGAATAATAACACCCTCAGGCGTAAAAGGCTGTAACTGGGTTGGTTCACCCTCCTGCAGGTACGCACAGGTACAAAAAGGGGCACTCTTGCAATGGAAAACCTGTTTGGGAATGTTATGAGTTAAAATACCCAGTTAAAGAACACTGTGGATAATGGGCCTTGTCGTCTATGATAGTTTGTACATAGTTAGAAATAGAATTAGTCAATGTAAGTAAGAATGGGAAGTATGAAAGATAGAGGGAACACTGTTATATGTGTTAGAGTATATGAGTATAGCGCCAAGCCTTTGGCTGTCGCTATATAAGCGGTATGAGACTTGAGATGGACGAGCAGACCAAGATAGAGTTCGATCAGAACACATGGGAGCAATAGTCTAACATACGGATCAAAACGGGTAGTGCTGAGATGGTAGTAACCACTACGATTAGGTGATAGTAAGGATTGGGACAGCTTAGGCTTAGCCTTACGGATGGTGTACTGGACGCGATGGAGATCCTACCGATGGTCTCCAACACAGGTAGACGGGAGGTGACTCTCTCAACAGTTGCGGAGTGTATATACCTTACAAATGGGGAAGCTTAACCATAGCTATACCTGGTCGGAACGTTAGTGATGTGTTAGCATTGTGAGATGGATGGCATGTATTGTATGGATGGAAGAACTATATACTTGTATCTTCAGAATGTCTACATGGATATAAGAAAAATACCTCTTGCCAAGCGCGTGTTCTTTGTATAGGTCTGAGCCCCTTTACTTAGAATCTCTACCACTAAAGAACGAACTATTATCCAGGATGAAGATCTACCTGGACTAAGCTAGCTAATTCAATGATTAATAACAAAGAACTCCCCTTTACTTCAAAATAACAAACATTTATTGATATCTTCAAATAAGTAAAATGTAACTGATAAGCGATAAAACATCACGCAGTCGAACAACGATTCTACGTCCTGTTATGGGATGTTAATAAATAGGAACTATAACAACGAAGCATACTTGGTATTAACTAAAGATAAATAACATCAGTCTAGCTCAATTTACTCCAAATCAGTAAAAATTTGATCACTAGTTTTCCTCGTATTCTAAGTAATCCTAGTTGGGATTTTGATTAACTGTTTAAAATTATGTTTCTTTTCGAATGTAGCTAATTTTTTACTGTCAGATTTATTGCTCTGTTAAAAGAACAGTTTTTACACAGGAAGAAAGTACTAAGTGGATGACCTGACATGTTGACGTCTGCTTTCTGTATGCTTTGTTGTAGTAACCAGTCAGGTGACCTAGGTTTACCTGATGCCCCTTCCAACTATCTTATAATCTCAAATATCTGATTTACCTAAACTGTATATTATGCAAAACAAAAAATACTATTGTGTTAATTTTGAAATATAAGCAAGAATTATTACTTTAATAAGACATTATTTTCCCTTTATACTTTCATTCTACATTTAGGATATAGAGAGCTTGCGCAACGTTGTTTGCTGCGGAGCGGTGGATGACTTCCTGTCAATCTCCCATCGTTGGGGGGCCAAACAAACCAGCTTTTCTGATTTCCCTCCGATGGATTGATGTTCAATTTGTGATATTATGTAGGTATAGGCATAAGCTACTTACGACTATTCATAGTTTATCTGAGAATTGAGCTGGTGCCTATACAGCATTGCTCATTATAATTCTCGCAACCACGGATAGCCAGTTTTGTTAGTTTTACCTGCAGGTTAGCCTCAAACAGATTGCATGCTGGGTAATATGTCGACAAAACTCATGGCTTTAGTATGCAAATCTTCATGAAATGTACCATTATTTGTAGAATAACATTTGGAAAATCTAGGCAACATCATTTTTTAAATGAGTATCAATATAAATTAATATTTCTTGAGTTGTTTGAAAATATGTTCAGTCTAGAAGTATGTATTACAATTATCTGGTGATTTCTATAGTTTTTCCAGTGATTTTGTCAACAAAATCGGTCAAAATTAACCTGCAGGTCATCAAAATACTGTAAATCAGCTATCCGTGGTAGGGTGAATTAAATATTAATGTGAAGAGTGCCTCACAAAACAGAATTATTATAACAGGACGACTTCATAATGTAGATGACTTGGTTTCTCAGTTAAGAGTTTTACATGATGTAACGCAGCTGGCAAGATGTAGCTATCAGTTACAAATGATGTTTGTACCAAAAAATTTAGATTCTCTCACGTTGTGCCTCAATTTCCATTTTGATAGATAACATTTTTCGGACATCATGATCTAAGGACCTATAGATTTAATCGGCTTTCCTAAATTACTTTATTTATTGGATAGGAGGCCTTCCATTAATAATGTGCACATGATTGTGGATGCTTTTAAACTCACATCTCCAAGAGCTCTAATTTGTACACACCTCAAAAGTCCCTTTCCTTGCATACCTGTATCTCCAAATAAGTACCCTGCTCCACAGCCTTATATCAATATTCAGTATTTACTTAGCTGTTTCCTGAGTCAAAGGTTGAGCTTTGGATAAATATTTATGTAACAATATTAATGTGTATGTATTCAATGGTCCAAAAGCCTCCATCACCGATATATGCATATGAATGCTTTATACTTGACCCTGCTTTCCCCCACCACCTCCAGGGTGTGCAGGTTTTAAAGGAAGGTTCTTGAATTATTTTGGCTTCACTTATTCTTTATGTATCACAAAACCCTTAGTTGTTTATACGTTTTAATCATTCACGATGCTGTTCTGTAAAACATATGAAAATAAAAATTGTTTTATTGATAAGAATATCTTGAAAATTCTGTGTTTTATTTATTATAAAGATAGATTCTCCCTCAACTCCTTTGTTTTTTGTAACATTGTCAACATAACCAAGGGACATAACCAGTGCATTGTAACTAGAAAATGGCAAAGGAAAATGTAAGTTCCATACAGTTGAATTCAAATCTTAAAGCATACTAAAAAGAAAGCAATCATAAACTCAATTAGGCAGGATTTCAATTTTTTATTCACTGCTAGCTTATGTGATTAATTTATAGAGTGATAATAGGAATAACAAGTAACAAGGTGATAAGTTTGGACATTAATAAATATGGGATATATCTATTTAATCCTCCTATTACATCAACTCTAAAAGTTTAAAATTTGACGATGCGAGCAGCTCGGCGGTGAGTGAGCAACTGAAAATAACGGCTGACCTGCCAATTTATATAGTGAGGCACCAACAACTGCTCGTTGCCATAGAAACAGAACAATGTTGTCATCCACCGCTCTGCAGAATTAATTATTTTGAGGTCTCACAACACAAAATATCACATTATCAATAATCTTGCAAAAACATTGGTGAAAGTCTCTAGTATGGAAGCTTTGTACGACAACACATGATTTCACATGGCAGCCTTAAGTCCTATTTTACTTTACAACAATATCCAGTGTGTTCGATGTGCTTGTGTGCATTGTTCAATGAGCCAATCCCAGTATACATGAACATCAAATTTTACCATGAAATTACATAGCAATTTCTTCCTGATTTAATCCCCAAAGATAGAAGTGTAAGACAAAATTAACCTTGTTGGACTGGTTGAGAAATTGCTCCTAAAATTTCTAAAATACAGCTTTATATATTGGCCATTTCCCCATAGGAACCAATGTTAAAGCCTGTCAGCCCAACCTATAATGTCCAACCCTATTTTCCCTAAAATGCAGCATTTTGATTGGCTGGCAAACCTACAAAGTTATCAATTGGTTAAATTTGAGAAATTATAACATTTTGTCAGTACTTGGGGATATGGAAAAACATAATTCTTAGTTATTCCAGTAATCCCAGCTCTAGGAGACAAGGATCGCTTATACAGTATTTCTGTCCGACCCTTGTCCAACCCTGGGATATACCCAATGTGGGATGGGCTTATTGCATTGGACTTCAATCATTAATTTTTGTATACAATATATTTTTTTTGCATGGATAGTCGTCTTGATTCAAATCTAATTTCTGATGTTTTTAGCAATTGCAATTGAATTAACTTAACTTCTTCATGTTTCAACTCTGTGATGGCCCATTTGCCATGGCAGGGAGCATTGATCAATATAAATTAAGGGCAAAACAATGACTACAGGCCTGTGAACAAACAGCATTCACTCAGAAAGCGAAGGTCCTTTGAGTTTTGATGAATCATTTTTTGTACACATCATATCCCCAAGTATTGTGTGTAGTGCACATGAACACATCCTACATGTTCCATAAGTTTGTATAAAACCTGAGGGATCAGTGAAACAACAGTATAACATTCGCGACATTCACAGATAGCGTGGATCCTTTTTGGCTGAGGAAAAAGAGGCTTCATCAATCAAGTTCAACTCAGCTGGTGAAGAGTTGAAACCCATCTGCATGTAGGTACCAGCTGTAGGTCAGCACAGTCCAAACTAACTAGAGAGTGAGGCAGAGGAAAGTAGGATTAAAACAAAGTAGGCATGTTAAAATTAAATTTCATAATGACAAAACATATAACATAACCATTTGGCAAAATGAGGTGTTATAAAGTATGGGTAAATTGATTGACTTTGAGGTAGCGGCCCTAGTTTTAAATATCAATTGCATAAGAGGCTATCAAAAATGGCATTGTGGGAGTAAGTGTTCAGCACATTTTCTGTAAGATGGCTGAACTGCTCTTGTCTACAGAAGCAAGTGTCATAGGGCTTTATCCTCTACTCTGATCTATCAGCTCTGCTATAATTGAGGTACAGTTGAAATAAGTTGATGACACATGTAGAGTGGTCTACTATAATCTGTTCTCTAATAGTTGATTGAAGCATAGATATATTATCAATTATTAAAGGTAACAAGCAAGATTCTATAAAGTTTATACATGCATAGGCAAAAGACTCAAATAGGCATACGTTATCACATGCACATTACATGAATATTGGTACTATATCACTACCTTTTTTGATAAACTATCTACTGATATGACACATTTCAAAATATGTATGTTTATGCATTGGTACTCAGACCAGAATAGTAAAAATACACTTTCAACTTGTATACTTTGAACAGGGATATTTCACTCATTACCGAATATGATTTGTTA
The DNA here is from genome assembly GCA_936440205.1 of Lepidonotus clava. NCBI lineage: Eukaryota > Metazoa > Annelida > Polychaeta > Phyllodocida > Polynoidae > Lepidonotus > Lepidonotus clava. The sequence continues at coordinate 50,769,605 of OW387145.1, forward strand.
ACTGCGTATAGATAGCTTTTGTTTTGAGGGAAGCGTTTCTGGTTGTAAAACTTATCAAATAGACAGAATAGCCAAAATATGATTGAATGACATCAAATAAATACGTCTGGCCCTATACACTACATAACATATGTACTTTATTAATGAAGTACCAAATTTAGAAGTTTTGGGATATGAACTTACTCCTGAATTGTCACCTTTAATTCTCGGATTTTGTAATCCAGGCAATTACTGTAGGAGTAAGGTTTGAATATTGGTGAATACAAACCTACATAGACACAATGCTTTAGAATCTTTCTGTTTTCAAGATTCTGAAGAATCTAAAGTTGCAGGCACCTTTCTGTTTCAATATGTTGTTTATATCATATTCCAGAATATAATGTGAAATTGAACAAGTTTACCACCTTCCCTGCATCAAAGCCTTATCAGTGGTATCCACGAGGAGGTGCTGAATCCGAATAGGCCAAATGCAGATACAACGACTTTGTCTACTATGTGTATAATTATCTCATTCTTTATCTTAACTACTGAAAGAGAGTGATGTACTGCACGAAGGTAGTTAGCAAAAACACCTTGTGCATATAATTAGTAGTATATAAATAAAATAAAAAAACAGTAACCAGATTGTAGAAGACATATCATAAAGAGTATTCGAAATTAAACAAATTACATTATGTAATGTAAACACAGCATGGCCTTCTCGTAGGTGTGATATACCTGCTCAGCTACGGCAGACAGGCTACATCTCCTTAAAGGCAGCACTGCTCGGGAGAAAATCAATAATCAGACTAATATAATTATATAGGTGAGAATCTGCGGTGTAGCCGGACATAACTATTTGATACTGTTTGGAACAATACAAGTCATAAAGATTCAGCGGTTTGGATAGCCACATACGCAGACATCTGGGGACTAGTAACGGAACTATACTGGTGCATGACTGTGTGAAGTCGGGCAGACTCTATGGACGAAGCTGGCCTTTGGCAGTGCTATTTGTGAGACTATAGCTAGGATTAAGATAGGCTGTAACCACACTGGCAATTGTAACTCAATTGGAATATCCACTAATAAACCTGACTCTATCAGCGTTCAATACTATGATGTGATTTTCTTTAATAAAATATATAAATGCAATAGTTTTGTGTGATTCTTTCTTAGAATAATGTTATGCCATATTACAATTAAATTACAAGAACATTGCAAGTAAACTTATTTTCGTCCAAGAGACCCTTCATCTCTGTTCACAGATGTTTGATAAAAGTTAATTATTTACATCAATATAAAACTAGACCCCAGAGCAATATGTGTTATTGTTGTTTATCTATATATGTATATGCATAGCACAACTGGTGTACTTTTGATACATTTTGGAACAAAATCATTACCCAAATCACCATTATATCTGTTATGGTAATAGAAAATATTGCAATTATTTTCAACCGAAATTAGTTACAAAATAAGAATAAACATTGCATTTTGATTTTTGAGAACCAGAAAGATTGTTAATTTGGCTTCAAATTTCCTGACTAGTTAAGATGATAATATTTTTTTTTAATACTTTATTTCCAAAAAGCTTGCAAAAATAAAATTGATCCTCCAGGCATTTACTGTGAAAAAATACTTCAAAGTTTTTCACTTAAACCTATCTTATAGGTTTTCTTTTTCTTTCTAATTTGGCAAAATCCTGCCATCCTCCCTTGGGCTAAAATACACATTGAATTTGTATAGGAACATTTGCACATTTTTCAAAAATTTCAGATCCTCTGTTACCCATGAAGTATATATATTGTTAATAGACCATCCAAAGTGAAAGGAAAACTATACCTTTGAGGTGTTTTGTTACTAACATATAGAAAAAAAATCAAGAAAGGATGTTAACAAAAATTAACTAGGATTTCAAACCTGGCTAGATGCATGTAAGTACCTTTCATCTTTGAGCAATGTCATATGCATGTAGTTACATTTCAAGTGTTCAGGTGTTGTTTCATTAATCAAGTATGAACAGGAGATCAAAGCATCAACTGAATGCTTGATATTACTATAATCAGCATCTATCGAGCGATAGCATGTTGTTATCACCTTTAGCTCTGATCACAAATCAAAGTTGTTGAACAAGCTTATAAGTGTTTGCAGCTGGATCCAGTCAGAGCAGTCAAAATGCCCTTTACTTTAAAATTGTTAATGGTATAGTTAACTGCAAATAAGGATTAGATGCTGGAAACTTTTCCATTGAAGTGTTGCAATATTGTATTTGACTAAAGGACATGATTTTTGTATTTGAATCTAAAGCTATATTTTTTTTTATATATAGGATGACTTTTTAGACTTTCTAATTATTTTGAATCTAATAGCTTAAATTATTATTGCAAACATAGGCAAGATTTATTACCCTGCTTTTTGATCTTTTAAACCAGAAACATAATTTATTTGGTTACCAGTTCCCTAAGTAGATTAGATGATACATGTTTCTTGGGCAGGAGCTTTTTTAAAGATACTTGTAACCGGCCTAAGTATAACCACCTGGTACTTTTCAGTAGAAAGTTGTTTTCACTTTTTAAATATTGCTTTTCAGAAGAGACAATGTATTTATCCTTATCATAGAGATGCCATGGGAGGTTTCAAGATATAGTGATACTTTTTTCATTGGACTGCCAATATCAAGGCTAAAGGCCTCTATCAATTAAAGGTCACCCCAGGAATCACCTTTTCCTAGGAATCTTGAATAAGAAAAGTAAGATATTTCTCGCAGACATTTATATCAATGGTTTTCTTTTCACAGTTCAGCAGGGATCTCCTATCAAATACAAATGCACATTTAATAATTCTACAAATGGCCCTTGGGCTTAAACATATATTGAAATTGTACAGGAATGTACAAAATATTCAGACCCAACATTGTCCATTGGTATACATGTATGTACTCGATGGAGGGCCACTAGGTGAAAAGCTGGTAAATGGTTTATGTTAGGTTTTCATGTGGCATTGTGTTATTGATATATTGAAGAATGTCTTGAAGGCTATTAGAAATAAATATCACTGGAGTTTGAAATCTGGCTAGATAGGAACAAATCCCTTTAATCTTTGAGCAATGACCAGATGTAGTTACATCTCAAGTATTCCGGTGTTACCTCATTGATCAATTTTGAGCAAAAGATCAAAGTATAGATCTGACACTTGATGCTATTTTCCATTAGTTTATGGCACCTTATGATCGCCTGTGTTTCAAAACAAAGTTGTTCAACAAGCTTTCAAGTGATCACAGCTGGGCCTAGTCATACAAAGTAAAAATGGCCTTTGCTTTACAATTATGGGTAGATGGCTGCAAATAGTGATGATTTGCTAGGAACTGAACAACTTTTACATTTGATTTTTGACGATTCAAATCCAGTATAAATCAATTCTTTCATTGGGGACATTATGTGATAGTAACTAACAAAATTAGTCCACTGTGTCAATCCCCTTGAATATCTTAAGATTGAAAGCTACAGTAGTAATTAAATCAAATTTATTGATTGTATCAGTTACAATTACCAGACCAAGGATTCATTATGATTATGAGTATGATCCCTTCAACACACCACATGGGTTCATGAACATGAGTCACACAATAGGCAGATAAATGGAATAAAATATGTTAATTATAAATCTATGTGTCTTTAATTGATTTGTTTATCATGGTCTTTGATTTATAACAATGTCATAAAAGAGTAACCATGAAGAGAAAGTGTCTATCTTTAATCAGATTATCAAGATTTTGATACACTTTGTACCACTATCCAGTTTGAGTTATGTTCATAAGCTCTGCACAAGTCTTGTTCGCTGGAGAACAACTACTTTGTTACCAGGAGATAGGTGACATTGAATTCCTCCTTCCAACAAATTTAGAGACGTCCAAATGGACCATGTGGGAATGGTTGCCCTGGCACTTGTTGGTAAGTACAGACTCTGCTTGCCTAGGTAATCTAACAACAACAACAATATCATATCTGGTTTGATGTGAATTTTAATCTGTTTCTTCTGAGAAGTTCTTTATCCAAAACCTTATCACTATAAATAGAGGACATCAAACTACAGCTAATTAAAAGCCTTGTTTAACTTGATGAAAAACATTCATCATTTATAAGATAAACTTTCTTACAAAAATTCTTACAGAATTAATAAGTATCAAAGTTAAGTTGACAAGTAATGTATATTGTTTGCTAAAATAAAATGTCCTAGCTTTCATCTCTAAATTAATACTCTAAATCAATTGAAGCACACCCAGGATTATGTTCAGTGAAGTGGTTTAGGCAATTACACATTCCAATGAAATTACCCTGCTTTATGTAATGCATTTAACTCACAAGAGGTAAATCTCCATTAAAACTGTGATTCATGGTGTCAAATATGCAACATTAATACATTTCTAGATGTTTTCTCATTTCAGCAATATTGTTGTCTGCAGCAAATGCTGCAGAACACAGGACAAATGTCACCCAACGAAATGTTGGACACAACACTAGAGATAAAGCTACACAGATGGGTAAATATTCTTTGCATAGATCAATTATTCATTTTTTTATCCTAACAAACATCAACTATGATTATCTTCAACTGTGAATGCTTCTGTTCAGTTTACTAAAAAAATACAACAAAAGTAAACCCACATGATGGCTTTCATTAACGGCCATCAAATATACTTTAAAATTATATTCATCCAGAATCTTTCAGTAAAAGCTTATTGATACAGAGTATCAAATTAAGGCCAATATTATGAAGCACTACCATTTCATATCTGTACAGAATTCTGAAGGAAGAATTATTTGAAAGTGGATGAAATTTCAAGAATTGTTGATCCAAACGTTCCTCCTTTAAACTCTTCATCACTCAGCAGTGCTGTATTGAGGGATTTTCCTAATCTAACACAACATGAATATTAAAGTATAACATAATTATCTACAAATCGTATTGTAGGAGCCCATGTGACCAGCTAGTTTTAGGTTGCCAATACAGCTCTAGTTGCATCATTAAATTGCTGGTGACATTATTGTGTTGGCATGGACTACCTACTATGAAGATCATATTTAAGTCTATCTTGCTTTAGACATCAAAATGTTTTAGATATTTGTGCTGTTGGTGGTTATTGATTTTCATGCCTGATGCAAATGTCTAATATTTAGAAGGAGCCCAAAACAAAGTGGGGTTAAACTTTTATAATTTCAGTTGACAATTCACCTTCATTGAATGAATCAGGCCCTTTAAGGCAACTGTTCAGTGCAGTAAATATTATGCTTTGTTGTTAATGCTGCAGCAGGAAAGTGTTTTTAACACTCAAAGAGGTACAACCGTAGTTTATTCTCACTTGATCATGAGTCCTGGTGGGTGAAAGGGGTCCTGCTCTCCCCTCTTATGTAATTATGTTCACTTTGATCACTACTCCTTACTATTACGACCGTTGTGCAGTGGATCACTGGTCCCCACACCTCCCTTACTGGAGTACAGGGAGTACAGTACCGACTAAATAGGATATGGGTAACATGTGCAGACCTTGGCGGTTGCGTGTATAGGAAATGTTTTATATACACTGACATATTTTTTCAAATCAATAGACAAAATGTAGGTTCCCTCTGTTTGGGAAAAAGGACAGAAAGAAAAGGAAAGGGGATTCAGGGGCATAGCCCCCGATTGATGCACTGTGTAATTATTTAATATTAGGACTGTGTTTACATGGAAAATTGTATGCAAGAAGTCTACAGTCCACACACACACACACACACACACACGCACACACACACACACACACACACACACACACACACACACACACATATTATATATATATATATATATATATATTGGAGTTAACCTGTACAGGCTTTGGGTCCATTGCCACAGGAGGTGTTAACTGTAGTGGGCATATCAAATCAGCCTTGTCCCTTGAGTACAAGCAAGGTAACCCATACTCAAGTACACTCCTTCCCTGGCCAGTCCCCTGACTCAAAATGTGAAGGTTAAGGCATGTATCTAAAAGGTAGTTAATGAAATTGTTGGAGCATCTGAGACCACTGGGGGAAAGGTTGGGGACTATAATTAATGTATTAGAGTTATTGTACTTAGAGTAAAAAGGCAATGATCATCTGAAATGTACAAGAAAGTAGGACATATACAGCTTTTATTCAAAATTACACCTAGGACCAAATGAAGTTCAAAGGCCTACCTCATTTTTTTATCTTCTAAATGTGTTCATTATCCCATGTAGCACATTATTGAAGGGGCACTGTCCCGCCCTCTGCTTATGTTTTACTAGTTATGTTTCATTTATAGGATTTAAGCCAAGCTTAGGTTATCCTTTTGTCTTCCAAACAGATGTTCCAGAGATAGTTTTTCACACTCTGACCATGCAGCCCAAATACATCCTGCAGAATGAGCCACATGAGATAACTTGTGATGTTGGGCTGAACTCCTCGAGCAATAAGGGTTATTTTAAGTGGCTGTGGAAAAGCTTTAAACTAATGAGAGCACGAAAAGTACAAGGGTGTACTCCAAAAGGATGTGAAACCTGTGATTGCCTTTATATAGATGGAGTGCAATGGACAGATAGTGGTAAGTGTCTCTGAGACAATCAATGTCAGTATCATAACAATCATAACAAACGATTTGTAATTGGTGGACTCATATGTTCAAAAGATCTGTAATACTAAGTTTATTTTACTTACTATTATATGTGGTAGATACAACAATAGTCTCAGACTGCATGGGATATAATAATGACACGTTATATCATGTACAGGCTGAGACAAGTGTTGTATTTGACATAAACACGGGTCTATTCTTTTGAAAATATGCTCACAACTTTTTTAATATTCTTTGAATTTCCAAACATCATGTGAGTAAGATTTAGCTAAGAACCTTATGAAGTTTATTTATGTGTTTTATTTTTTTCATGATTTAATGAAAAATAAAAGTGAATACTTCCCATTACTTTTATTCTTCATTAAATAAGAAAAATGAAAACTCCAAGGTATCAAATGTCTGACATATATGCATCATCTTTACAAGATTACTGGCTACATTTTACTTGCCTACTGTCTACGGTTCTAATGAATATGAAAGATATATGAAAATAAGTGGTCTGGTAATCCTACCGTAAGTCCCTTTCATTTTATTGTTCAATATATCATAAAAAATCGAAACCTTCAAGATATCAAATATTTGACACATTCATTATGTTCCCAAGATTCCCGGCTACATCTTACTTGCTACTGTTTGTGAGTTCAATGAATATTAAAAAGGTTATTTGCAAACATGTAAAAATAAGGTCATCTTCCCAGTCCCAGTGGCAGCAAGGTGTGCACCGTGAGATTATAGTGTTCTGTTTCACTGAATCCAATACACAATATAATCACAGCCTAGTTCCTTTGCTCTGCCCATCCACCGTGGTTTATATTCTATTGTGAAGCCTGGTGTTGAAACAAATAGAACTTGATGTCACCTATGCAGCATCTCCACAAACTCCTTTCTGGAATACATATTGAAACAAATTCTCTTTCACATACCTTTTGCCACATACAGGTGTAACCATGACTTACATTAACTATAATCACCTGCTTGGAATTGGGAGGGAGTGGTTTCAATGGTTATTATTATAATTTTGTAGATGAACATTTAGTGGAGAATTAGAGCAGGACCTGTTGCCTACTGCACAATAAGATGATAACAATAAATCACTCTCAAAACGTTTGTAAAAGTACCTACCTGGCATATCAATAGTTCCCATTCAGGAGTTTGAGGTTACCCTGAACCTCTAAGTAATAGAGCTAGGGCTTTAACACCTTGACACCTGGTGGGCTAATACCCTTAGCACAACCAAAATGTTCTGAAACACCAGCCCTCAACATCCTAATGCTTTTGGTCTACTGTTCCCCCGTGGCCCGTTGCACAATAGAATTTCATTGTTACGATCGAACAAAGATATCTTTAACAAAGATATTGTTGTTACGATTTTACAAACATAGTAAAATCTCTGGTTCTAATGAATGAAATTGAATTCTGTAAATTGATGTAAAAAGGAAAAAAAATAGAGACAAATCAGTAAAAGTTACAGCTCTCTGGCTGCATTCTAAATATAGAAAAACAATGTGTATAAACCATCCTTGTTACGAAAATATTAATTTCATTAATACAATTATTTTCGTTGTTACGAAACCCATTGTGCAACGGGCCACAGAGCATTTTGAAATGTAAAAAGAATACCCCTACAGATGACCCAATTAAAGCAGAATCTGATTTGATTCAATGAAAAAAATGCAATAGAGGTTTCACAACAAACATATCGTAACTTAGACATTGCAGTGAAGCACATTTGCATAAAATGATTTTAAAATGTTTGTTGTTATGCCATTGCGCAATGGGCAACTGAAAATAGTGTACTTGTAAGCAATTCCAAACAAATATGACTCAGTGCGTAGTGAGTACATAGCCCAGATCCTTGAAAAGCCCCTTTAATCTGATGCCTCTGCAACTGCAATGGATCGTAGCCGAACTTGGGCAGCCTCCTTGATTTATATATGTGTATTATTACAGGTACAATCACTTGCAAATTCTCTTTGGAATCAAATGGACAGCAAATTGAGAGCACCAAAACAGCCCACTTGTCTGTGTTGGCCCCTCCTCAAGTCTCCATGAGTAACCTTACACTAACTGTGGATGAAGATGAGCCTTATTCTCTGACCTGTGAGGCCAGGATCCCTGACACTGGGCACCCTGAGGCAGAAAATGGGGTCAACTTCACCTGGTGGGAAGGCGATAAGGTGATTGACGGCGGAAGTAGTAAGTTACTTTTACAAATTATGCTAGGTAATCACCTTGATATTTTGTCCTGTACCCTGTATATCATTAATAAGCAGACGTTTACTTAACTGACCTTTAATTTAAGGAGGTTGACTGCCAGTGAGAGTGTTTTTTAATGGATACCTTTTGAACATTTAGACATTTGAGATTGATTTCTTACATTCCAGAGAAGAGTGTCCATAGCACCCTGTTTACAAGCAGGCTGGACGTCCCTCTTCAGGGTCAAAGCACCGTCTACAAATGTCAGGCAGAAAATCAAGCTGGAAAAAGTGAAGAAACCAGCAATGTTACTGTAATAACTAAGGGTAATATATCATATATTGGCATAATTCATTTTAATTCAATTTTATCACATTTATGATTATGGGACCAAAAAATTTGAATGAATAATAAAGCTGTAGAGAATTGTGTAAATCAATTTCAAATGATAGATAGTAACATTGAGGATTAATCTATTCAAATTACATTAATTCTACTATAGAAAATCATATGTATGAACAGATCATTTTGATCCATTGACACATCAGTTAAGATGATTTTTATAGAGTGGATGCAACAGGTAAATTTATGCTAGAAAGAATGAATACTGCTGCATCAGCTTCTGTTCATAATCGCCTACAAATATCATAAAGTGGACATAATACCTGGAACCTTTCAGAACAAGCTCATCAATGCAACATATTGAAATAAGGAGAATGATATAATAAGTTTTTTCATTTTATTACATGTTATCAAGTCTTTTTCATTAATAAGTAAGAAATATATAATCTATAAATTTGTTGTAACAATGGGAAATAATACTCCTATACTAAATTCAGTGATATTATTAGTTCATGAATCTTTAATTGATCAATAATTTAATCAAGACCTATGATAATATTACCATAGTAAATCAAATCAATCAATTAAATGGGGAGTTAAATTTATCATTTGAAATAAGTATACCATATTGAATCATTATCATTGGTATTTTTGTCTTGTGACTCTGCCTTGGTGAATAAAGGTGATCAGACATGTACTGCTCTGGAGGAGGAGGACATATTCTGGCCCAAGACAGCCACACAAAAAGCAGCAGTCGTGTACTGCCATATCAATGCCACAGGTAAGACGCTGACGAGCAGTACGTATTGGCTGCAGTGCATATTGTCAGGCCCCACATACCCCTCATCATCGTTGGTTTTTTCAACATAGTTTCAATAATGCTTGGATGATAGAATAAAGAAGAACCTTTGGGGTGGTCCTCAGGGGATGGGGATGGTCCATGGGTATGGTACTAACCTTGGGCTTCGCCCTCGGTTAGGGACAACCCCCCATGGATTATACAGCCCCCCTTGGACGCCCCCCGTGGTTCTTCTTATTATATTACAAACTTCTTGTTTGACTGAATATTAGTATGGATGTTGTGATATCATTGCTATCGTAATAACACACTATTTTGCCTACAATATATCGCAAAATGAATAGCAAATGTGATGTCATCGCTGGTTTCATCATAGCAATGATAATGTCAGCATCTTGTTTCTTGACATAGTACTCCATGCTCACTGGCCAATATTGGCCAAACGGTCAGATTTAGTTTTGGAGCATTTGGATATTGGTCCAAATATATTTACCTGGTCACCTTCAGTTTGTATTTCACTTAAAATGCTATGCTTGTATACACACCACCACTTCCACCATCCCTTGCATAGAATAACACTCTGTCCCCAGCCCAACTCATGTCAAATCTAAATCCATCCAAACCTCACCCTGAATTCTTCTTTATATTATAATAACAACGTTTTCCAGGTAAAATTTCCAGAGAATGTTTGCTTGGAGGAATATGGCATTCATCTATCAGAGAGAATTGTCGGGAGGACCTCATTTCTGAACTGATACAAGATGTGAGTCCCTTTGATCTTCATTCAAATTTTTTCAAAGAGGTTCTTGATGAAGGGTATAAATAACATAGTAAACTTTATATAGTTTATCAGATACACTTGACACCTCATTTAATGATGAAAAGACTCATAAGTTAGTGATAAACATTGTATTCTTACTAGATCTTTATTCCTTCAGATAGATGACCTGAATAATGGAATGGGGTTTGAGGCTCGCAGGAAGGCAGACATAGCCAAACGCCTTGAGATTGGCACAAGAAGAAAAAACTCTGCACCAAAACCCATGGAGCCCAGTTATCTTTCTGACGTTATGACTATACTGGAAATGCTTCATAGACCTGAAAATCCAATGTGGACAGTTGGGCCCCCACTTGATGAGCATTTTCAGGTTAAATGATATTTAAGTTTGGAATTGCAATATCTGAAACTTAGAATCATTTTCTAAATACTATCAATTCTACAGCTGTTTTTTCTCTTTTAGAGCATTGTCAGGACCTATAGTATTTTGTTTGAAAAGAAAAATAAGGATTCTTGGGAAAAGGTGAGTTCTAGTGTACTTTGTCAATTCAATGATACAAGCAGATGTTTCGTAAAATAGAAAATACTTTTAAAGTTGGCAGCATACATTACAAACCAGCTATGACTCAAAAGAAAAACAATAAGACATTTGCTTGTGTACGACAACCGATAATTCAATTCTGTTGTTTTTTAAAGGTGAGAATAATTCTGATTCAGCACGAACCAATATTGCTTTTGTCATTTATTCGCATCATGTCTCACCATCATTCACCAACTGAGCATTATTCTTTATTGAATGATACACTGGGTAACATATGAACTTACTTACAGAAAAAGGATTTAAAATTGTATTCTGGAATGCTCGAAGTCTCTTCCCTAAAATTGATTGCTTTAAGGATAGACAACTGTTGATAGCGGCGGATTTAGAAAAATATGAATATCTCCGGAATCAAGTGCCCTATTGTATTGTATAATACATCAAATGAAAGCCAATAATTTTGCCTATACATTCACACGTAATATTATGTTGTTGGGATTGCATATGGAAGAGAAAGATTGTAAACAAAAAACTTATTTTTCAACTTTTATTTTTTGAACATGGATATCTCCTTTAATAATAAACTTACAATCTTGAAATTTGAAACATATAATGAGAACATTCATATGGAGGGAACCATGTCTCAAAATGTTTATTTATTTCTTAGTTTTTATTTTATGACAAAAAACGGCTAACTTTTTGTACATTTAAAAAAAATAAAATTCTACATTTCATAAAATGAAAACTAGGACCTATATCAAAAATCTGAGACACGGTTCCCTCCAAATCAATCTAAAGAAGACTCAGAAGAAATTTCAAGTTTCTATGTTAAATATCAAATGAGATATCTTTGTTCAAAAAATAAAAGTGAAAAACACATTTTCTGACTTCCTGCCTCAATTTCAAAGTCATCCTTGCATCTATATTTATGTATCTTATATCAGCAGATAGTGCTCTTAATAGGCAATGTAATGATATGAAATAGATTCATAGACTATTTGAACGATGGATTTAGTGTTGAAAACACTGTGCCATAGCCAAATGTGCCCTATCAACAGTTGTCTATCCTTAAGTTTGAAATTAGTAAATATGACGTTGATTGCTGGGCTTTTTCTGAAACCTGGCTCCATGAAAGTATTGAAGATATTAACCTAGCCATCCCTGGATATTCATTATTTAGAAATGATAGGAATACTTCTGACTGTCAAGGGAATATAAGGAGAGGAGGAGGATTATGTATGTTTGTTTCTAATGGACTTAAGTCTATTGAGATTAAAAGATATTCAATAAGTGAGAAATATCTTGAAACTTATGTATATATGCTGGAATTTCCAGATACGAGGCCTATTTATGTTGTTAACACTTATAGACCACCTAATGGATCGGTAGATGAGGCAATATTAAAATTAGATGACATTGTCGATTCTATTGGTGTACGGCGCAACAGAGAGATAATTGTAGGTGGAGATTTTAATATAAATATGTCTGTTAATATCAAAGAAACTAGTAAATTGAAACGATTTATTAGTAAACATGGTCTGAGGCAGCTTATTACCGAGCCAACGTGACTCTCTCATATCCGTACATTAATAGATTTAATCATTACTGACTCGAGATACATTAAAACCTCCGGTGTAATCCCAATAAATTTAAGTGATCATTTGCCAGTACTTATGGTTAGGAAAAAGGTCAAAAATAAAAAAGAAAGATGTAATTTTATTGGTAGAACATATAGGCGATATGACAGAGAAACAGTTGAACGTCTGTTATTGAACCAGAATTGGGATGAATACTATAGATCTGAAGATCCGAATTACTGCTGGACTGTCATTATGGATAGGCTCAAAGAAATATTAGACATCATGTGTCCAAAGAAAGTATTTAATTTTAAGCAAAGCAAAGAAAACTGGATTGATCATGAACTGATCATTCAAATGAATAATAGAGATGAAGCTATGAAAATAGCACAAAGATCTAAACATATTGATGATTTATTATATGCTAGAAGGCAGCTAAATATAACATGTGCAATGGTTAGGAAAGCTAAATCTGACTATTTTAAAGGAATACTTGACCTTAATCGTGATAATCCTAAAGTAAGAAATACTGGCAAATGATCCAAAATGTACTTCCAAATAATAAAAGCACTGGTGAGTCTAAATTTACATTAGTAGATGATGATGGAAATAACATATCTGATGCTGATGCTCCCGCTATATTAATCAACATTTTTTCTAATATTGGTCAAGTTCTTGCCGATGATTTTAAGAATAATAAAACAAATCAACAACCTCTTTATGATTATAATGAATTAAATCTTTTGAATAGAGAACAGGTCAGGGCATTTGAGATCCGCAAAGTTCCACATGAGTTATTGATTGAAATAATTAAAAAGATTTCAATTTATAAATCCTCAGGTATACAGGATGTTTCTGCTACTGTTATGAAGGATGTATTACTAATACTACATGTACAATTTCATTTCTTGATTAATCTACCTATTAAGACTGGCACTGTCCCACTTGATTGTAAGAGAGGAACTGTAATCCTGCTGCCAAAGGTACCCAATCCTACAGATGTATGTGACCTGAGACCAATAACATTGCTGCCTATGCCTAGTAAAATCTTGGAGAAAGTTGTTACCTCTCAAACTACAGATTACTTAGAAGCTAATAATTTAATCACAGAATATTAGAATGGATTTCGGAAAGGGAAATCAACTGTTGATGCTGCATTCAATTTTATAAATACACTTTATGTAAATGATAATGACAATCAAATAACTAGTGCTGTTTTTATAGATTATAAAAAAGCATTTGATTCAATCTCTCATGATCTACTGCTTAAAAAACTAAGGCTCCATAATTTTTCTGCTAAGACAATAAAATGGTTCTCTGATTACTTAACTGGTAGGCAGCAATGTACACAAGTGAATGGATATCGATCTAAAATGACCAATGTACTATTCGGGGTACCCCAAGGATCAACTAGTGGTCCGATGTTGTTTCTATTGTTTATAAATGATATTGTGACTTTGAGATTAGAATCACAAATGTTGTTATATGCTGATGATATTGTGGTTTATACTAACAATGTAAGCATGTGTCAAAATTGTGATGTCTTAAAGGAAGACCTAACAAAAATCATTTGTTGGAGTCAAGCCTCTAAGTTAACCAGCCAGTTCATTTCAGCAGTAAAAGAGGAGGTGAAAAGATCAATCTTGATCTTGATGAAAAAACTATCGAGTGTGTGGATAGATATAAATATCTGGGATTCCTTATTGATAGAGAACTAAAATTTAAAGGTTGTCTGAAAGCTAGTTATAAAATTATATCTCAAAAATGTTATATGTTTAAAAAATGTAAGGAGCTACTTTCTAGGAAAGCTAGAATTGATGTGGCTAAGTCTATGATCCTACCCTATTTCTACTACTGTAACATATTCTATGAATCTTGTACTATACAAGATAAGGAAGATTTACAGAAACTGTAAAATAACATCCTGCGTAGTGCTCTTGATATAAGTAATCCTCAGGATATACATATACATGAATTACATATGTTGGGGAATGTTCCTATGTTAAATAAGTTACAAAGAAAACAGTTACTGACCTGTATTTTTAAAGGAATCAAAAATCACAATATTGTATTGAAGGTCAATAATAATATCAATCTAAGACAATATGATGCTCCTGTGGTCAAACTCAATCATGTCAACAGAAGTGCATATAAATCATCACCTATATATATAGGAGGTGAATTATGGAATGGATTACCAGTCCATGTACGAAATATTGATGATCTGGATAGATTTAAGCAAGCAATATTACAGTATATCCAGATGTAAGTATTGATAACTGTTGCGAATAATTACAAGGATTGCTCAATTGATACTAATACCTCATCTCATTACCATATCATACTACCAAAATGAGACAATGGAAGATATTATATTTTGATGTTAGATCTGGAATACAAGGGAGATCAGGGAACTGAACTTTTTCCCGATTGTAACCAGTATAAACAAATTGAAATAAAAAACAAAAAAAAAACACACAAAAAAAACAATTAATATGTATTCTCCAACTAATATGTAATTTAGATACATGAACACATTGAATCATTTTATGTTTTACTGGACCATGGATGATTTACCTATTGTACAAATCTACAAATCTAAACTTTCTATAGCTCAGGTCATATAATAAAGCACAATGAAATTGTTACAACATACTTTTTAATATTTATATGAAAGATGCCATCAGGTTATTCTGAGTTACTAAACCTGCTCGAGAGTAACTCCATCTCATTTGTTGAAGTATTCAAATCTCCAGGAACGGCCAACAAAAAGATTTTCAAGGGTGATAATCTAGGTAGGTAGCATATATTGTCTTCACAATTACATAGAGACTGCTTCCATAGATGTTACTTTGTAGGCACTGACGGAGTTGTGATGTACCTCTTAGCATCCCATCTCAGAAAGTCTAGTTAGTCTTCAATGTTGTGTCTGCATGGTTTTATCATAGATAACAATTTAGCTTACTACCGGTGGGAGAATAAATCCAGCCATATACTTTTACCTACCTTTATTGTCATTTTATAAGTGTACAGACCCATTTGCTTTTCAGGGCTCATTTCTTTAAACACAAGCAAATTTGTTATGGACTTTGGTACAGCAAGATATTACATTGTGTATTGTCCTTTCAGTTAATCAATCTGTTTCTCTTAACTTCTTAAGGGCCATACCCACTAAACGATTAAGCAGCAACCGGTGAACGGTGACAGTCATGGTGTTACAGGATCACCAGTAAAATCAACGGCATATATTAAGCAAATGATTATGATATTTTTCTCAGCAACTTATCAGAAGAGAATTGTCTTGCACAATTGCCCTGGGATCCCAGTTGTTGGGAAATTCATTGATTGTGCGGTCACATGATCCCTAACGTTTTGGGAATTAAGGTGCTCTTTGACATCACATCCTGGACCAAGAATGCCTCCTTTAGCAACACATGCCTGCACCATGAATAACTAGGCAAAATATCTTTGAATTCAGAAAAAAAAATTATATTGACCTTTTGGATCCACAGATAGAAATGGATGAACAATTTGGATTATCCAAGTCAAATCTTTAAAATTCCTTGTAATTTTTCGTTATTGTTTTATCCAAATGATTTAAGAATAAACAAGTTATCAATTATCAATAATGGAGAGTTTTAAATGAGAACATCAAAGCCAACAGGCTGATCTTTTGGTTGGTCAGGATTTATCAAAACAATTATCGACAAATTATATTTGACGTTACTACTGATAAATACATCTCTGTCATTCTTCTATGTACCTTCTTTTTATGTGCCACCTTCGATATATATTTGGATATTTTTTATAGTCATTTCGTTTGAGAAAAATGTAATATTCATAAAACATTGTATACTGTTGTGAAAGCATAGAGCTACATTTTTATGTATAATAACATAATTTCTTCTACAGGTGTAGCATTTCAGTACTTTTTGATGAATAATGCTGATTATCAAGAGCCCATGGTATTTCAAGGCCTTACCTCAGCTGACATGGTTAACATTACTTCAGATGATCTTAGAAATGCAATTGATGGTGAGATGTGGAACCATCTTAATTCTTTTTTGAAGAATATGTTTTAGAATGGCGTCCATAGAAATTCATTAATGCATCACTGCTTAAAAGACTAGGCCAAATGGCATATTATTTAGTTACTACATCAGTCAATGAATGATTATACCATAATCTGAACAAAACTCAGACATGTATGCACATATGATGAAACAAATGTAAAAGTATCTAATTCAATTAATTTGATTTGTTCATTCAGTTACAGGAAACGACATAGCTGTCATTGCCATGCACTTTGAAAACTTGGAAGAATTGTTTTTTCCTCAAACTAAGTTAGTTTTATTTTGCTCTTTTCATCTGGGGGAAAACTCAGCTTGTTGAAAGTATGGTCCAAACATTGGTTCAGTTTCAAGATGCATAAACTGACTGCTCATGCAGTGTTTCATGACAATTTACTTAAGGGTAAATGTGGGTGTTAGAATTCCTAAAAACCATGACGTAATTCTGAAACCCACATACTGTAAAGAGGGATGCAGGAGGAGTATAAAGGAATTTTAAAACTGAATCAATTCTAATGATAGGAGCATTTAAAAAATTGTTTACCTTTGGAGCCTATGGCATAAAGTAGAATTTTTAACATTCAAAAATGAATAACTGTATATTTTAACTAAATATGGGAATTTCCGTGATTCTGGGCTATAGTTACTGTCCTTCCTACGTCATAATAAAAGGAATTTCCTTTATTAATAACTTGGGAATCCCGGGTTATTGATTAAATTTAGGGTAGTAAAAAATGGAATTAATAATGGCATGTGTGGGCCTAAATGAAAATATATTATGCTAAAATTCAATTTCCTTTCTATATATTTTTGAGAGTGGGGGATACATGGGATTCTCCAATTACTCACTGTGTGACGTCACAATGTTGGGGATTTCCATAAAGAGATCAAAGAAAATCCTAATTTTTCAATGTCATCTAATTGTGTCAAAATTGGATTTTTTTTAAAGATTTTTTCTCAGATTAAAGGTGTCCAATGTGGAGAACATGCTTCATTGATTTCATTGAAAAATAACTGTTATGTACTTATATGAAAGGTTTCCTTTAAGTAATTGATGATGGTACTAAAGTGTTAGTGCATATTTTGTATATAAATGCCCCATCCTAAATTATCTTTTCAATACCTTCATCCATGTTATGCACTCCCTTTACCCCAATTTGTGCTCACACTCCTCATGTCTCCTCTTCCCCCTCTCTAAATCCACCCTGTCTGTGCAATAAATCATCTGCCAGCCCTGTGCCAGGAAAAGAGGCAGGGAAGGTGAAAGGTGAAAATGAGGGGCTCTTTAGTTGACCACTATTGAAAGAAAGAAGTCTGAAATATCTTGCTACACTTTGCATGAGTATAAAGAAGCATTAGTCAGTCAAACTCAGTGCAAAGTTTCATAATGTCAGAACTGTGAGAGGGTGAATCTTCTAGTGATTTATTTCATACTAGCTAAGCCTCACCAAAGTTTTCTATATAAGTCCTCTCAGTTGATCTTCATGATCAGTAATGTTGTTCAAAGCTCCTTGGACTTATATCCACAGTCATTTTAATACTGCGCTATTTGGCTAGAATTCAGCGAAATCCAAAAGAAACGAAATATGCACTAAACACAAGAGGTGAGCGTATTACTTTTTGCAATATCCAACTCATGTGTATGTTTCTGACACTTTCAGAGGCCCTCTGTTTGGCTCCAGGATTGTGTATCTTATGAAGGCTATCGTGCTTAAAGAAATTTATTGGCCACCTTATGAGGCACTGCGGATTCAGCTCACATTTCAACGGAAGAATGTTTGTGTATTATCATATTACATAGAATTGATATTAATGGTTGGTCATATATACGTGTCACACTTTGACCAATACATACACACTTGTGGTGATCCCTTAGTATTTTCCCTTTTAATTAACAGTATTCAACCTTAAGGATTACTCTCACAGTTTATAAAACTGAGTATTGAGCTATATTGCTAACATCAAATGATTTGTAAGTGAATCAACCCAGATCATCACTTGAATATATCAATACATTTTTTTCTTTCCATATGATCATGAAAGTAATAGGCTTTAACTTGACCAGGCAATAGTGAAGTTTTGATGAATTCTTACCATATGCGTATTTTAATGAAGTCAAATCTCTAACCAAAAACTGAGTTTTTCAGGCTTTGGATGACGGAAATGAAGAAGCTTGTGCTCTTTATATGAATGGGTAAGATCAATCTATACTTGAACAAGTCATTAAATTTGTAACTTTGCTCAGTCCATTCAGTCTCTAATTATCACAAAGATATGTTGCTGTTTGACCAAAATAAACCAATAAATATAGTTAATGAGTATTACATTCAAAGGACACTACTATTAGGTGTGATTAGACATTGCTTGGTATACGTAGACAAGGGCCAAATTCAAATAGTTTTCTTTATTTGATGTGATTGATTCAAACATAGGAAGTCAGCAATGTGATAAAAACTATTTAATTGGAGAAATAAATGGAAACAGTGATGTCGATGGCAATGTTGACATATTGTTAGTTGACCTGATAACCAATGCTGATTTGTTAATTCAGCAGAGGTTAGTATAGGTCCATTTCTATTTAACATGTTACTAGAGGTTAGTATGATGTTTATTAAACAATCAAACTAATCTCTACTTTCCCTGCTATGAAATGAATGCACAACCTCAAATATAACATTCTCTTTATATGTTATAGAATTTGGAACTCGTCTGTCTGCAATACTTTTTGCTCAAGCCCAAGTGAGATCCAGTGTCATTGTGCTGAGGTTGGAATGTATGCCAACACATATTTAGGGAACAACGAGGTATTATGCTAAATTTAAACTATATCTTCATATTTACAAAACATAATAGAGAATTTAGAAGATGTCCTTCCATATGCTTCTACCCTATTATCCACTACCCCTCCTTCCAAAATAAAGATTTTAAATACAAGTTTTTGAATCTATGCATTATATCTTTAGGGGGACACTTGTATGAAAATTACAATCCATTTTGAACTACAGATTGGTTGACTCCATATAAAAAGCAGAGTAGAACCTGGAGTGATGAAAATACAACTTTGTGATGATTAATGTGATCAAAACGCTATCCATAAAACTTTTACCATAATATATGAAAAATTATCATACAGGTTTTACAAATATATTGCTCGGATTGTTTTGTTCAAAAAGTGTAACATATGATATGATCTGTATTTGGTCAATC
Organism: Lepidonotus clava; assembly: GCA_936440205.1. Classification (NCBI taxonomy): domain Eukaryota; kingdom Metazoa; phylum Annelida; class Polychaeta; order Phyllodocida; family Polynoidae; genus Lepidonotus; species Lepidonotus clava. The sequence continues at coordinate 50,789,724 of OW387145.1, forward strand.
AAAATGCATAATAAAAATGAATGAGAATATGCATGGTGTAAATGTCTTTTCATTCTTCTTATGTGCCATGTCCTTTTCATTTTTAACCTCAGAATTCAGGGACTACACCATCATTAACCCCTGCCTGTCCAACAACTGCCCTTCCAACTACTGACCCTCCAACCACTTACCCTCCAACCACTGAGAGTTCAACAACCAACACTCCAATAAGCACTGAAGGTAAATACATGTTTCCATTCATGACTATAAAACAATATTTAAACAAAACATACTCAGAGCAGAGCAGCCAGTTTGGGTGGAACTGCTAGGGCCACTTGCAAATGCCCTGGCAACTTCCTAACAAATGCCCTAACAAATGCCCTAAACAAATGCCCCAACAAATGCCCCAGCATATGCCCTGACAAATTCACAACTTCTACTTATCAGTCACATAAGTTGTGCATGTTTTTGCCATTTAGATCAAAATGATGAGCTTTTTTTCTTTTCTAACCTATCCATTTTATCTTTTGCAGTCCCTGTCACTGTGAATATGACTCTTTCACTTACACCATATGAGGTCTTCGAAAGCAACACCACCATTATGGAGTGTACTGCTCATGTACATCCACCTACTACTGAGGGTACCTTCACCTGGAGGATGAAAAACCAAGTGGCCAGTAATGGAAGGCGGATAACTATTAAAGCTTAAGGAAAGGGTTTGATGAATCAGTCCATACATCAAAACTGATCTTGTTGGAATCATCTTGGACAGACAATGGTAATTAATGAGTGAAATACAAATTTTGGGAGAATGAATATCAACCATTGATGTCATATGGTGTCCAAACTCAGAAATCACTGCATCAGTAATCAAATGATTATGTTCAAGGCCAATGGTCTGTATTCAGTTATCATTTTCCTTTTTAAATATTCCTCCACTCTTTCCTAATATCATACATCATCCTCTCTAATGAATCCATGACCACTTATAGTAAAGCACATCCATGACATATTGTATTGTGAAAAACATAGTTCTTTTTTGCACATTGAAAATCATCCAAGTACATACAAACATGCTCTGTTCCAGGTTAAGTGCTTACATTAATTGATAGTAAATGGAAAGCAATCAGTGTCCGTACAAAAATGTTTTGTTGACAATATCTGTTGAATATATCATTGTAAAATTTTATCTTTGATAATTGTTGCAGGTGAAGTGATCTGTACCTACAATTTCATATCCTCGCTACGACCCGCTGTTAATGTTACATTGCATCTGTTTGTACTGGCGATTCCTTCCGTCCAAGTTAGCCCCCTCAGTATCACCGTACAAGAAGGGCATTCAGTTGTAATAATCTGTGAAGCATCTATCTTTGGAACAAACAATCAAAGAATATCCCATTTCAGATGGTTCAAATGGAATGGCAAGATGCACTTGGGAATTCCAAATAAAGGAAAGAATGGTAAAGTTGTAAAAAAAACTGAAAACGGAATATACTTTATATACTTTTTAAACTTCAAGTGAATAAAGGATTATTGTTTCTAAAAGACATCATTTTTAATTTTCAATTTCACAGAAAATGAATATCTGTACGTTGACAGTTGACCCAAATGTTAATTTTGTTGCTCAACTAATATTAGTATCATGGTTCTTCCTAACAATAAATGTGAACTAAAACCTATAACTACTCACCAACTTTCTATCCCAGATGTCATCATTAGTTCTTCAGGTCAGCAAAGTAAACTGACTGTTAAGAATAATCGAGTGGATGCCACCTACAGCTGTACTGCATCAAATAAGGCAGGGATGAGTCAAAAAAAGTCATCTGAAATCAGTATATTGAAAAGAGGTATGACTAACCTTTCATATATTCTTCACAATTAATCCATTCACACCATATCTATTTATGTATTTCCATAGTGAATGACAAAATCTGTGTTTTAACATTCTATTCCATTATTGTTTGCATACATCTTTTTGGGAAGTAGATTAAATCTAGTATGCACTCCCTTCTTTCTGATGAAGCCGACACAAGCTTATTGCTTAGATAAATAAGTAATGACTGATTATTGTAGTTAAGAAGATAAATCTCAGTATATCACCTACTATTTCCTGGAGAAATTGAAAGCAACATCATTTTTGTGTAAAGGAATGCATAATCATATCAAAACTGTTAAGTTTATGTTTTTCAACAGAAATAGCTACTTGTGGGTATGACTTTGACGGAAATGTTGAATGGCCAAAAACTACTGAGGGGACCTCAGCCAGGAGGCCCTGTCCAGGAAATGCAACAGGTACTGTTTTAGGATTTTCCCCAAAACAAACTGCCAAGAAAGAATCCTTATTAGTTAGAGGGGAACATAAAGTTAAACTTTTGAATTGTAATCTAAATATATAGAATATGAAAAGTTTCCAGTCATATAAAGGTATTACTTACTATTCACATCACTATCTTATTAACAATTTCATGTTGTATTTAGGTAGTTTCCAAGTTTGCAGATACTACTTTATCTAAAGGCTTTTGTCTAGTTGTATGTTGTCTAAGAATTAAGTGTGGTAATTTGTTGATTTTTATGTATATCTTTGTGCTGCTTCACCAAGACCAATATCTACAAGTGTTTTTTTATTTCTGTAATGAGTTTGTTGTTTAGGCTGGACAGATAGTAACAACTCTGGCCAAAACAGTACTAATTGTTTAGTGGCATTGTATCTTGGTGACATTCTGAAACTATTAAACATGAACAGCCTTAGTAAGTCATGATACACCTAGGCCTGCTAGTTGGAATCCAGTTTAAATTGTTATCCAGCCTATTCATATGATATCTTATCTTATATTGTTTAATGTTCACAACATTTCCGATGTTGGTATACTATCACAGTTTGTAGCTATTGAAACCCCCACAATAGTTTTTCTATACTTGCAATATACATGATTAAAAATATGTGTGTTGGTGATGTTGCCAAGACTATTGCTTATAAATTGGGATAGTATTGCATGAATGGTTCCCAATTTGAATTCCGCTATTATATATCAATATGATGACAATGTGACAGAATTCATTAGATTATTGCCATTGAAAGTACAAACTTTGTATTCCTATAATTGCAGGAGAGGCAACACGAAAGTGCCTGGATCTTGGAATGTGGGGTTCCCCAAATTTTGATGGCTGTGTAGATGAGGTTTACAAAGACATTCTAGATGAGGTCTGTTGATCTATAGTCTTAAATATTCACATACTGCCTCCTCGTGTTTTGAAATGTGTGTTATTTACACCTGATCCATTTTTAGATTACAGATGTATCATCAGGCATAGGAGTTGATTCAAATAAAACAAAGTCCATAGCTGATAAACTGGAGGAAGCTGTTAAGGCAGACACAGATAATGCTGAGTCACCAAACAAAACGATGAAGACTGGGAACATCAATGCCTCACTAGAAGCCATGGATGAACTTTCGGAAGTTCATTTTTCCCTTGAAATACCATCTTCTCCTGATGAAGTCCAGGTAAGGCAGTATGTTTTTTCTGTCTTTTTTGTTTTTTTTCAAACAAATACAGCTTTTTTAATATCCAGTCTTTCATCATCATTCACAGAAGATTGAATCTAGTTCAAATCTTCTGAAACTAATTTTTCAATTTACAGTCCATTGTGAGAACCTGCAGTATTCTTATTGACCGAAAGAATGATGCTGCATGGAGACCATTATTACAGGTAATATAGACTTCTAATGTAAATGTTATAAAAGAAAAACTGTCCTTTCAAAGTATAAGAAATTTCAAAGTACAAGAAAAATGTCAACTTGGAATTTTCTAAAGTATGCAAGGTTTTGTACATCATAATTTCAAACATACTATGTATCAGCCATTTTGGATTTAAAAATGTGTTGTTGATATTCCTTAATCTGTGGCTAGGTGGATGAGACAAGGGCAGCAAGTATAATGAAAACACTGGATCAGTATTCTGAATCTTTGGCTAAGATATTCAGAGAGATTGAAGAAGAACAACATTTTCAAGAGAACAACATTGGTAAGGGTTTAACTAAGTTGAGTCTGATAACTCTATGCAATGATAAAACAATTTCAAAATGTGAGTTCACCACAGCAGCCATTTGCTATAATAGAAACTCCTTATGTCTTTTTTTTTTTTTTTTTTTAATTCTTTTATTTAACCAGACAAAAAATAAGTTATAAACAAACTTGTCTCACTTTTCTGTCTGCTCACATGGTAAACACTACCATGTTAATAATAACTGTTAAGTACATCTAAATAAAATTTAGTTATAATAGTACAGATTATGACATCGGGGTAAACAGAATTACATATAACATGAAAAGCAATAAACAACTAGCAATAAAACCATAACATAATCATTATCTCAATTTAGCAATGCTTATATATTTGACACAATTCAAATGACTACCGAGTGTTCGGTTAAAGGAATAGAGTTAAAGTAGAATATCACAGGTAGTTATCAATACTGGCTTTCAGCACCTTAATTTGACTAGATTTAAATAATTTCTTATTATCAACATTTCGTGTTTCTTTATTCTGTTCATTCCACAGAAAAGCTCCCCTATAAAAAATATTTCCTTTAGCCTTTTCTGTTTTTGGCTTGTAGGTGGTAAATACAGGAGCTGTTTGTAAATGGGTGTTTTTACAATGTATTTTAAGAAATACATCATTTTCTTTAAAATCATACATAAAACAAAGTAAATGACTATTATATCTATCATCCAATTTTGCTATATTGCAGATCCTACAGAGCTCGTTTCTAGATAGATCAGTTTCATAATTTGTGCAGATTCGTAAGCCCCTAAAAAATAGTTTATTTATTTTATCAATATTGTAATTAGAAGTGGCTCGATAAATAACGTCACCATGTTCAAGAATTGGGAGTATCATACTCTTAAAAATATGAATACTAGCTAATTTTGTGAAATATTTACGAATCTTAGAAAATAAAAATAATTTATGTGATACTTGTTTACGAACTTCGTTTATATGCTTATTAAAAGTCAAATTCTCATCAAGTACAAAACTAAGGTATTTATATGAACATACATTTTCAAGTATCTGATTGTTCAGGGATAAATCATTATTTTGGTTTTTGACTTTTTTGACTTTGGATCTCATACCATACAAACAATATTTAGTTTTTTTGCAGTTAATCATTAATTTGTTTTTACAACACCATTTATATACATTGTTAAGATCTTCCTGCACATTATTGTAAAGTAATTGAACATCAGTACTTGAAAAATAAAGAACTGTATCATCTGCATATAGTGACAATTTGGAATTTTTAACAACACCAGTAATATCATTAATATAAACTAGAAATAATAAAGGCCCGAGGACACTACCTTGGGGAACGCCACAGGCTATTTTGCTCTTATTAGAATAAATATTATTAGCAAATGTAAGTTGGGTAAATGTAAATGTAAGTCTTTCATTAATTTTGTTCTATAGTGTTAGTAGTGCAGCCTTGGATGACATCCAATGGGAGCCTGTCATACCCAAAAAGATCCCTTGATGAGGATAGAAAGTGGGTTAAGAACACAACTGACAAGGTTACATTATCAAATGCAACTCTATCAGAAATAGCAAGGGGTAAGTGCACAATATAATCTTGCTCTGTCATGCACTCTTATTACTTGATCATTTACTTAAAAAAAACAGTGTGACCTCAGAACTGTTCTAAACTGTTAATAAACTTGGTTCACTGTGAATCCTTTCCATGCTATGACATTGTTCTAATATTCCTTTTCCTTAAATAAAAAAAACACAATAAGCTGATATTTTCTGATATTCTCAGCAAACAACCTGGAGAAACTGGTTGTATCAAGCACCTACTACAAAACGCTTCATTACCTACTGCCTAATGAGAGCAAGTATGTGACTTCCTCATCATTGAAAATTTGTTCTAGGTCTTAAGTAAGATGTTTATGTAACCTACATTCCAATGTGTATTTTCTAAAAGCTGGAAATATTTTTTCTTTGGAGATCAGAAAATAGGATAAAAATGTCCTCATCTTTAGTGAGTTGTGAACAATATATAGTACATGATAACTTTTTTTCCAATCAGGACAAATGATAATATTGGCTCAAAAGTGCTGTCTGTGAGCATAGCAAATGTAACAGTTGCTGGAGAAGTAGTGAAACCAATTTCCTTCATCTTTGAAATGAACAGCGTAAGTAAACAATCATACCAGAGATCAATTTTTCCCCCCTCAAAGAATGTTTATTGATAGTTTTAAAGTTGTCACTGTAGATTTTCCCCTTTTTGCTTATTAGATCATCGATATTATCTTATTTAGCAAATAGAGCCTATCATTGTATCAGGTATATCATTGTGCGTACATATCAAGGAAAGAATTTTATCTTATGCAGATTTACTTCATTTTTTAGGGAATCCAGAAAGATAATATAACAACTTGCAGTTCTTGGAATTTCTCCTTTGGAAATGGGTTTGTAAACTTTATGATAAAAGACTAATTGAAGAATTAGATGCTAAAATCCTATTTTCTAAGTGAAGAGATTAACCCTGTCAGATAAGCTCAGATGAATAGCTATGAAAAACATGTTTTAAAATTACATCAATCAGTCAATTCAAACATTTGCATGAATACCATCATTTTGCAGACTGCAACATATAGCCTACAAAACTTTACTTTTGTGTAAATATGTTTGTGTAACTTTAATATTTCATTCTAATATATTTTCAGAGGAGGATGGTCATCCTCTGGATGTAATACATCTACCTTAAGTCTATCTGCAACTTCCTGTGAATGCAATCACTTGACCAACTTTGCCATCCTTGTTTCACATTATCGACCCGTATGTTTCTTGTCTGTATAGTTATAAGCCCCCCTCTGAGGGAATGTTGCTTAAAGTAATCAAATACATCAACTGCAATAAAAATGAAATGAGTACAACAAAACTTAAAATCAATTTCCTTTTCCTATTTTCTTTCATGCTATCACTTTATAGTCAACTTTAATGTCATTTGGGGGTCGGGGTGGCCAACGAATTAAATTTAGAAATACAGGAAACAGAAAAACAGATAACTGAACCAAGACTTAATATGCAAATAAGTTACCGACCACCTCATTAACATTTATTTTTGATGGTTTTTGGTTTGTTTTATATATCCACATAAACAAATGCCAGAGAGCTGCTACCTGGTGGGAATATAGAGAACCAATAAAAGATAAAGGGGGGGGGGGGGGTGGGCTTGAGATGAGGGAGCGTGTCTGTAAATCATGTAGGCTCATTTGCACACTCATTTTTTTGGAGCACCAGCATAGTTAAACTTTGCTCCTGGATAGTTTCAATTATACTTTACCACCAGAGTGTTGAAAGAACAGTATATTTTTTTCACCCCCCCTTGAGTATTGATGATATCGCGGTCATTTGGTACAGAGCAATTAAGTTAGGAATTGTATGTCTAAAGATTTAATGGGTATTTTGAACATAGCAGAATATTCTAACTTTTACATTTGCTCAATGTGCATTTCATTAACCTTGCAAAATTGGTAGGAACAGGCAAAACTAATGAGGTAGAGAGCCCCTTCAGCGAATGTGGCAGGGCCACTTGAAATACTTAGATACACAGTTATAATTTGTGAATTAGAATATTTTCATGTTTGTTCAAATGCATGTAATGGGTGATCTGATTAAATCATTATTAAAGCAAGATTTACATTCTATTTGCAAATTTGAAATGAAAATGTGAACATTACTTACAGTCTAAAGCTGTCATGAAGGGACTGTCGATTATATCGAGCATTGGATGCACAAGCTCAATAATTGGAATGCTTTTCACAGCTGGAGTTTATTGTACCTTATGGAGGTAAGCAAAGAAAACAGAATAATGTAAGTTTTCAAACATTGCATGTGGATTGACTCAGATGATTCATTTCACTATACCTCTTTCAATTCAGTGATATGTAGAAACAACGAATTGCTTTTGTGTGGATTCATTAACTATCTGAATAATAATTATAACTATTCTCTGATACAAAAATAATAGATGTAAAAATGCTCAGAATACTTGCTCTGTTAATTTGAATTCATTTGCCGACAGTAATCTATGTGCCCTTTCACGTGGGAACATGGCCCGTCAAGTCACCCTAATGAACCTCTGCTGTGTTCTTGTTGTGGCAAACCTACTATTTCTCTTTGGCTTGGAACAAACTAAACCAAAGGTAGGTAATCCATGAAAAATCTGGTCAAGAGTATTTTAGCCTTGAAAATAAAAACAGTATGCCTCATTATTGATGGTAAATTTTCCCAAGAATTCAGGATTCATCACATTACATTCCTTTGCAATTCAAATGCATGAATATAGTTAGACAGCAAGTTCTGTCTAAAGGTATCAACAAGATCTCAGGAATGATGACATTTTTCATTTTATTAAAGGTATTGCAAACAAATGCAAAATCTTACAATTTCTCATTATTAGAACACTGAAAAGCAACATTTACCATGATGCATCCTAAGAATGTTTGAAATAGGAACATACTAGTCAAAAACCTCATGATAAATAAATGAGATATGGCAATATAATAATACTCGTACTTGAACAGGCCCTGTGCACAGTGATTGCTGCCCTCATCCAGTACCTGTTCCTCGTGTCCTTCGCCCTGATGCTGGTTTTAGGGATCAACCTCTACCTGAAGGTCAGCAGTCTGTCAAGAGGGCTCCAAGGTGACAACCTGAGGACAACAGCAATGTCCATCTTTGCTGCCTATGGTATAGACACATGATTACTAATTTGATTTCAGTGGGTTGATTTGATACTCCATATACAAATAAGATCTATTATAGTGATATTTAATTCCATTATAATGATATCTCATTTGCATTGATAATCACAAGTACAACAGTATGGACAAAGACTGATATGAATGATATTAACAAATGTTTTGTACCTCAACTCTTGCAATTTGAATACCTTACATATAAGCTTAGAAAAAATACTCCTCCTTTAATGATTTTCTATGAATTTTTTTTCTTTTTTATCTCTGGTTGCAGTTATCCCAGCATGCATTGTTGCCATTTCACTTGGTGTAACACAAACACGAGGTTATGGAGATGAACACTAGTATGTTGAAATATTTGAAGTTGCATCTGTCAAGTTCTACCTCTTACTTTAAAAATAATTTTAACAATCTAGAGACAAATCATATTCATAATCCATCTATTATCTTTATGTCCTTTCCTCATATTCATTCAGAGTAGGGTTAAATCCACTAATTTATACAATTCCTGTCTCATCTTTCACTAGTTGCTGGCTGGCATTTGATGATGTGATGTGGTCCTTTCTGCTGCCAATTGCCATAGTGGTTTGTGTACGTATCACAAGTGCATTAAGTATGTCTCTAGTGGATATTCCATATTTGCAAATTATCTGTGGGATGGAGAAATCATTCAGAGACTTAACCTGACCTATCAGAAATTTAAATGAGCAATTTTTGTGGATTTGTGCTATTTCATTATATTGAACAAAGATTGTATAGGCAATGATCCCCCAAAAATGGCGATCCACCGCAACGACGTGCATCCACCCTTGGATACCAATCATCGTGTCCTACATTTGTTATTATATATTATTTACTTCTCATGTACCTCCAATTACAGATCAATCTTGTCATTGTGATACTGGTCATGATCACCAAAGCAAGGTCACAGATCATTTGGAAAGGGAAAAAAGACAGTGGATTCCATCATTTGGATGATGTAGAGATTGTCAAGTAAGTAATTCCCAACACTTTACGTCACATAGATAAATAACTAAGGTCAAAACATCATCCTAAAACCTTCAAATTGATTTAAAACATTACTGAATGAACAGGAGAATGTGCAACCCCCATCCAATTTTAACTACAAATAAGTGCTTCATGAGAACCTTTGTGTACAAACCATTATTAATATTCCTCTCATATTTTTTATGATAGATCCATGGTGAGGAGCATTCTGGTCCTGATGCCAATCATGGGAACCAACTGGATCTCAGGATTCTTTGCCATAAACAAGGAAACTGTGGTTTTCCAGTTTGTCTTCGCCATACTGAATTCTTTCCAGGTCAGGCTTAGTGTAGCAATATGAGATGTATCAGGGGTGATTTTAGAGGTTGGTCATTTCGAACAAGAATTTTCATACTACCCTGTGGGATTTACAAAGAAAGGTTGAATTAGTATTGTTAAATAGCTCAGAGAGATTAACTTTTTCCTGGGTACTTTCCTTCACGTTCCTGGTTAAAGTTTGAATGTATGATGTCATATTTAATAAAATAATGTGGAAACAGATATAGTTACTTGAGAATGCATATAATGTTTTTTGTCAAATTGCAATTAGTTAAAGATCTGATGTTTAAAGGTTAAGTCAATGAATCTGCTTAAAATAAGTTATAGAATTGGGTATGGTTTTATTGTTCAATCAAATGAAGCCTAGAAGATGTGTTTTGTACCATATATGTAACTCTGAATTCATTCAGTATATGAGTGACGTGATACTCACCTCTTACAGGGAGTCTTTCTCTTCATTGTCCACTGCATCATGGATGTCAACGTAAGTTTCCCTTTTTTTCAAGTGCCATTGCCATTTGCATATTAGCATAAGGAAAATAAGTTGTAATTAATGTACTACAAACTAGACACCTTATTGTTCACAATCCATTTTGTAAAGTCTTACTTTAATTCTATCTGCCAGTCAGCCCTGGTTATTTGGCTACTTATACATACTTGCAATGCTATGCAATACTATGCACACAATTGAAAAGCAGGGGAAGGATTTAGCTGGATGGCACAGTCGTCTTTGAACTAAAGGATATCCCCCTTGTGTCAAAGTAATTATTGAATTTGTATGCACGCTTTCTAAAAGTTTCAAAGTCCCCTCCCCCTTGATGTGCACATGAAAGGCCCCCTTATGTAATATGAATAGAGAGGCCTATGTGCCAATCACTCAGGATTTAAATGATTGATAGAGGGCCCTCTGTGGCCCATTGCACAATACACGTACTGATCATAACAACGAAAATAAATTAAACAACGAAACCACGTTTTTACTTTTAGTGTAACAATGATCATTTTGATGCCAAAAAAAAACTTGTTTAGAATCATCTCAAATATCTGTAATTTTTACTGATTTTTGAAAAAAACTTCCCATCATATATCAATTTACAGACTTTAATTTCATTCATTAGAAACTGAGTTTTAAGGGTTTTCGTAACAACGAAACATTCCACTGGTAAGCAAACAATCTTAAAGTGATCATTACAACAACAATCCATTGCGTAATGGGCCACTGGATTTTCTCCACCAGAATTGATGTATTCTTGTTGTTATCCCTTATGGCTTGAATAAAGTTCCTAACTGCCTTTCCATATCAAGTAATGCCATTGTTTTTGGCTAATTTTGAATCAATACAGGTTAAGAAGGCCTGGCAGATGAAGTTTGGCTGTATGCAGTCAAAGGTGAAGAAGGCGAAGAAGGTGAAAATGACAAAGAAAGAAAGCAACCAAGAAAAGGTAGGCTAATTACGTCCTTAGTAATGCCTTGGTCCTGAGTAATGAAGAGAAGATGTGAAATTGTTTGTGCTGAAGACATTTGTCTTCACATAGTGCAATTGAAAAATAACAAATTTCCTTAATTTGAAGCCAAATTCAGGATATTCATAGTTTTGAAACCATAGGCTTTAGATTAACAGTTCATAATACTGCTATTGGAAGGTTCTAGTTCTCTCTTAATTCAATAATTCTAATGTCATCATTTTTTGTTTTCAAATTGTTTAATATTATATCTATGACTTATCACCCAATACATTGACTTATGATGAGTGCTTTCAGAATATTGATAGTTTACTTAAGTTTGAATGTATAAAAACCTATACATATATTACCTGTTTTATATCTGACCACTCTGACATCTTTATGATATTTCTGTTTTCTAATTTTCAAGCATAAGGACATGGAGAATCTGTGTGAGAGTGTTGAGGAGAGAAGCAATGCTATGACCTTAACTGAAGATTCCAGCAGCAAGGGCACCAACTAAGTATGTTAAATTCTCAGTTAAAATATTAAAGCCTGTATATCTCTGGTAGATTACGATAACAATATAATATCTGATATAGTAAGACCTAACAAAATAGAAATTTGTACTGCAGCTGAACTGCTACCAGAATTATGACATTTTGTCAATACCAGGTGTTGTCATTCATCGTCATTCTGTATAGTATAATGCTAAATCCTCATGAAAAGGGTAATAAAAAATTATATTGTCTTCCAAACCTTAATCTCAGTCTTATCTCAGCTGACTTTTCTTGACTGTTGAACCTAGACTTTTGTCTGTTTCAGAATGAGAGCCACTTCTCCAGCCAAGCCTCACCTTATTAGTAAGCATATGTACAAAGCAAGAGGTGAAACATATAGACCTGTACCCAATGTGTAAAGATGTAGTTGCATACATGGTGTATTTGCCATGATGCCAGCAATCACAGTGTGCAAAGAGGCAACCAGGGATGGATACCAACAAAGTTTAACAATTTGTGGTGGTGACAATATGGGATTTGTGAAGAACTCTTTATGATATCACACTGGTTAATATTGATAGCAACAAGTTTCTGATTTAATTTCAAGTATCTGATTCTGTATGTGATTTTACATGGTTTGTGTGAGAATGTATTGGATTGTTTATAGTCTTTGGATTGATTTAACTCCGCAAATATATTAGTGGATATTTTCTGGACAGCTTTTTTAATTTGTTGCACTCAAACACATCCACTGATGTTTGTTGAAACCTAATGGTTGCCATTCTTACTTTTGGCTTCCTTTATTGCATAATATTTTACAATCTGCTTGAGACAAAGTTAAGGTCTTCAAACGTTTCATACCTACTTCATCTTGATTCCCATGTATATTTAATTTTTCTTTAATTGATGCAAAATCAGATACTAGTTTGGGTCAGATTGGGAAGCACGCCCAAAGGCACATATGACAAGATTCAGGGCTGAAGAGAGGAATTCTGAATTTTAGAAACTGAAAAATAAAATCAATGTATTCAAATGCAAGATTGCTTTTTGTCATCAGGAGTTATCATGTTTTTCCTTGATTTATAGCAAACAAGTGCCTTCAGCAAGTTTGACAAGATCCAGTTGTAAAAAACAGAGATTGGCTCTTCTTTTCAAATCTGTTAACTATGATGACTACATAGATTAATTAATGAATTCTCTGATGGATCCATCCTCATGAGGATGTGTAGTCCACAGATATGTATGTCTACATAGTGGTTACTGGAGAGACACATGTCATGAAGGCTAGTGCTAGTACTAGTGCTACCACCTAGAAGATTTGGGTGGAGTAACATGGGGTGGAATATTAATGCACCTCAGCCAATCAGATTGCTGCATTCTGTGGATGCCTAACATTTTGGTCAGTTTTCGGGAGACACATGGCCCACCTCTTGATTCCCGCAGTTCTTTATATAAAGTCTAATCATTTAATCACATTCTAGATACAATACAATGTTGGTTATTCCTCTTTGATGAAACAATTTGAATAATTACAAGTTAATGTATGAAGTTTTTCATGACTTGATGTGTCTTGGAAATGTACCTATTGGCGAAATTTGAAAAGATCAAGTATTTTCCAAAGTAGCTTGGCTCAGATGCAGTACACCCACAGGCAGATATGACACAATTCAGGGCTGAAGAGAGATTTTATGAAGCTTAGGGGCTAAAAAGTGGAAATAATGGAACATTTTAGTTCCGAATATATTGGAGTAAATGCTTGCTTGTTGATCAAACATGAGTCCTTTTGTTTACTTCTCCTTTGTTAGTTCTGCTAATTCATGAATGCATCATACATCAAATGAAAGGGAGGATATTTCCTTATCTAATGATATAGATAGATTTTCAATGAAATATTGATTTTCGAAAAACAAATACAAAAAAGTGAATTTTTCAATCTTATTTTTCAATAATTATCCTGGGTTCGGTAATTACATGTAATATTTCCTTGCATTTAGTTACATCCACAATAATATTTGCTTTATAGACTGTATATTATACAAAACTACAAATCCTAGTCTGTTAATTCTGAAAAAAAAAAAAGTTGTCACGATGACTTTAATCAAACATTTCTGTATCATTATATTTTTATTGAATATTAAAAGTTTACAACTATACTGATAGAATATCAATGTGAAGAGTGCCTCATACATTAAAATTATCATACACAGATGACCCATTGAATAAATGATCTGGTTTTTCATTTAAGAACAGTTTGTAATAAGTAGTAATCACTTACAAAATGATGTTTGAACCTAGATACTTAGATTCTCTCTTATTATGCCACACATTCAATTATTATAGCCAACACATTTTAGGATATCTTGATCCAATGGCAATTAAATGATCTTTTCTTGATAGCTTTATTTGTTGGATAAGGGGCGTTCCATTAATAATGTACACATTCTGTGACACACATTTATCTCATACTATCTCCAAATTTCTAATTTGTATGCACATGAAGAATTACTTCCTTGCATATTTGTACCCCCAAATAAGGACCTCAATCCCCAACCTTATATTAGTCTTCACTATTTACATAGCTTTTTGATGAATCATACATACCTAATGGTCTAAATGTGCCACCTCCATCCTCGATATATGCATTAATGCTTTTTGCTTAACCCTCTTCCCCCACCACAGCCTTGATGTGTATGTTATTATGGGAAGGCCCCTAGAATTATTGTAGCTGCACTTATTCTTAATGTATCTTGATACCCTAGTCGTTCATACTTCCTAATGATTTATTATGCTGTGCTGTAAAACATGAAAATAAAAATTGATTTATTGATCAGAAAATGGTAATAATTCCCTGTTAACGTTCTTTGTTAATCTAAAAAACGATTCTCCCTCCACTCCTTTGATTATTTTGTAACATATTGTCACTATAACCAATGAAAATGTGCATTTTAAATGAAAAAAAATAATAGTAAAGGAAACTGTGAGATCTATAACAAAATTGTTGAAAAATTCTGAATCACATTTTTCTAGGAATTGTGTGATTACAAAAGTATAATATTTTTCAAAGATGCCTACATTAAAGGTTTTTAGTTTCTTTCCAATTCTGCAAAAATCTTGCCAACCTCCTTTGGGCTAAAATACACATTGAATTCATACAGGAACATTTGCACAGGAACATTTGCACATTTTCATAGATACCCCCATCCTCATGATATATATATATATATATATATATATATATATATCGTTAATGGGACATCAAGGTGGAAAATAAACAATGCCTTTTAGGTTTCCTTTGGCTATGTGTTACTAAGATAACGAAAATAAAAACTCAAAAGGATGTAGACAAACATTAACTGGGATATCAAATCTGGCTAGATAGGGTTAGCACCTTTCATCTTTGAGCTATGTCAGATAGTTACATCTCAAGTATCCAGGTGTGGCTACATTGATCATGTCTCAACAAGAGATCAAAGCATGGATTGGAAACTTGATATTACTATTATCAGCATTCTATTAATTTATAGCACCTTCGTACCACCTGTATCTTTCACAAATCAAAGATGTTGAACAAGCTGATAAGTGTTTGCAGCTGGATGTAGTCATACAAACTTAATAAGGGCAGATAACTGTAGAATAATCGTGATGATATGCTGAAAACTTAAAGGTAAATATGGGTATTCAACATGATTTCTTAATAACCATAAAAAAATTATCAAATTCACACAGCTGTTAGATGAATGCATGGGGACTGTAATAAAACTTTAAAAACCATATGTCACCATATCCATTTATGAGATATTAGCATTTGAAAAAATGACGGTTCATCATCGGCTTCAATGGGGAAAATCACATTTTTCGACATCAAAAATTAAGTATCCATAATTTTGACATAAAAAGCCACAAATGTTTAGATAGGAATAAGATATACATTTTAAAATTAAAGAAACATGGGGTCACCGTCGAAAATCAAAACTTATTCCTGAAAATTCCAAAAATTGACCCTAAAACCCACAAAAATAGCCTATTCTTGTTTAAGAGATTAATAACTATATACCTTTTGGGCAAATTATTGTAAATATTTTGAGGTTATGATAATTCAATCACATTTTGGTAACATTTTAAAGAGTTTGAGAAATGAAAAACTATTAACACCAGGTGGCACTGCAGTGAATACCCATATTTACCTTTAACAGTCTTTCCATTTGTTTATTAATAATCCCTATCCAGTATACACCATGGCCAATTCTTCCATCAAGCAAAATAGTCAACCAAAGAGATTATACAATCATCACCCTGAATATCTCAGGGTGATTATCCTGATCGAATATGAAGTTACTAAAAGTTATTATTTGTTACATATTTCTATACTCTTAGATATTTTCCAAAGAATATATTCTTTTTGAATGTCTATCTCTAATTGCATTATTCAATGTAAACACTTGTTTATAGATTACTGATCATTTTAATATTTTGTGATCTAGAATTTTAATTGAATCACGTCATGTGCAGATTTTGAGTATGGGTCATATCACACACTGCAACCATTTGATGAGCTCCAGATGAAGTATTAGTGTATGAAGTGTCTAAAATATGCTCCAATCATGAGAGGAATATATGTTTTGAACCAGTGTCACATGGTGCACAGTTGAATAATCATTCACGATGCAATTACCACATAGACATCAGAGACCTCAGAATTTGCTTGACATTGAATATTCACATTGATAAATAATTTGCTCACAATTAATAAATATTGTCAGCCATTACTGACGTATTTACATGGCATTTTCACCATCCTACTCAAAACTCTGTATTTCACTCTGACTAAAGGATATCTTTCTTAGTTCCAAGCCTGAAAGCTACTTTTTAATTTTTCAGGAAAGGACCTTTCATTCTTTTAACTTATCTTAAATTTGAAATGGTAAATTATTGTCTCACACGTTATCTCACACAATTTATCGCCCTGCCTTTTGATTGCTCATCCTTATTGAAGAGATGCTAATTTTTAAGATACAGTGATACATTTTTATCATTAGAATGCCCATATCAAGACTAAAGCCTTCTATCAATTAAAGGTAACCCAATGAATCACCTTTTTCTAGGAATCTTGGATAAGAAAAGTAAGATATTTCTCACAGAAACTTATACCAATGGTTTTCTTTTCATAGTTCAGCAGTGGATCTCATATTAAACACAAATGCATATTCGAAAATTCCACAAGTGGCCCTTGGGCATAAATGCATATTGAAATTGTACCAGAATGTACAAATAATTCAGACCCAACATTGTCCATTGGTATACAGGCATATTATCGATGTAGAGCCACTAGGTGATAAGCTGGTATATGGTTTATGCTAGTTTTCCATTGTGTTATTGACATATTGAAGTATTTCTGGAAAGGTATAAGAAATAAATATCAGTGGAATTTCAAATCTGCGTTCATAGGTACTAGTACTTTTAATCTTTGAAAAACGATGACCAGATGTAGTTGCATCTCAAGTATTCAGGTGTTGCCTCATTGATCAAGTTTAAAAAAGACTTGAAGCATAGATCTGACACTTGGTGCTCTTTTCCATTAGTATATAGCACCTTATGATCACCTGTGTTTCAAAACAAAGTTGTTCAACAAACTTTCAAGGAAACGCAGCTGGACCTAGTCATTCAAAGTAGAAATGGCCTTTACTTTAGAAATATGGGTAGATAACTGCAAATATTGATGATTTACTGGGAACTGAACAACTTTTACGTTCGATTATTGGTGATTCTGATCCAGGAAACACTGATTCTTCCATAAAGTGGAATGTGTGATAATAACCAGAGATGACAGAGTCAAGATTAAAAGCTATATAGTAGTAATCAATTTATAATTGCTAGTATATCTTTTATTTTTAAAGGTTTTATTTTTGTATGAGTTACAATTACCACAACAAGGATTCAAAATGTTTATGAATACATTCCCTCCGACACACATCAACCCAGTTCAGGAACATTAGACAAGGGGGAACCCACTGAGCAATGTGATTGGAATTCTCTTTGAGTTAGAGATCCATTTTATGATTTTCACATTGTAAGATAACCTCCAAACAATAAAGAATTGTTCTTTTCATTGCACTACACTATTCATTGGGCCGGGAACACTATTAATTTTCTTGATCACCGGCCATTTTCAATGATTTTCAATGATATGTGGTCATTCCTACAACCAGAAATTTATTTTAATCCCTTGATATTCATGCTCTCTGAAGGTCACATATATTTTGTTCGTCTTCCTTTGGTGTAAAAGTATAAAAGTATAAGAGTTTTAACCAATGTGTATACTATTATTTTTTATCTGAAAAAAAAGGGTAAGGATGATTGATGAAATGAAATGAAATACAACAAGCTTTTTCTTTAATATATATTTATTAATTTATCCCTTGCAGGATTTTTGGCAAAAAGTTTAAATATCAAAAGGCAAATTAACATAATACAGTTTAACCCTTTCCACCCCATTTGGCCTCACCACTGGTGTAGCCCATGAATATGGATCAATTTTTATGGTTATTGTTGATTACAAAACAGATATTTGACTTATAGCTAAGACCTAAGACATAAGTTTTTTTTTATGCTGTTTTGTGAAAAAAATTCTTACTTAAATAGAATTTCTCAGAAATGTTAATGGTTTTAATTACAAACAAAATAGTTTTAGAAATTATTGCATTATGGAAAATTTGCAATGAAACAAGTTTCATGATTTATTTAGAAGATGTCTTTATCTTTTAAATACGGCAAAAAATTAGTAAAATAAACAATAATATACAATAATACAATATACAATAATATACAATTGATTAATACATTCATTATGGTAGCTTAAAAGAGTAACCATCAAGAGAAAGTGTCTATCCTTAATCTGATAAGCAAGATTTTGATACAACTTGTACCACTCTTCTGTTTGAGCTATGTTCATAAGCTCTGGACACTTCTTGTTTGCTGGAGAACAACTACTTTGTTACCAATAGATTGAAGTCCTGCTTCCAACAAATGTAGAGGCGTCCAAATGGACCTTGTAGGAATGATTGCCCTAGCACTTGTTGGTAAGTGAAATTATCACTATACTTGCCTAGGTAAACCACAAAAATGATATCATATCTGATTTGAAGTGACTTTTAAGAAGTTCTTTATCTGAAACCCTATCAGTATAAAATGAGAAACGTCAAATGAATGCTAACTGTAAACTTTGCTTAACTTGATAACAGACAATAATCACTGATGATAGTGCATGACCAATCAATTGTTTATTAGTACCAAACAAATCTTGTTTATAAGTACCAAAAAAAATCTTTCTTACAAAAGATAAAGGTATCAACTTTCATTTTACAAGTAAAGTTGGAAGTTTGCTAGAATACACTTTCCTAGCCTTCCTTTCTAGATTGATGCTCTAACTCAAAAGGAGCACACTATGGGTTAGCCTCAGTCAAGTTGTTTAGTCAAGAGGCACATTCCAAAGACATTAGCCTGCTTTAATCGATGCATTTAATATGCAGAATAAGTCTCTAATAAAACATTGATTCATAATGTCTTCACCATATAACATTAGTACATTCCTAGATATTTTCTCATTTTAGCAGCATTGTTGTCTGCAGCAAATGCTGCAGAACACAGAAGAAATGACACCCACGAAAATTTTGAACACAACACTATTGATAAAGCTACACAGACAGGTAAATATTCTTTGCATAGATCAATTATTCACCTGTTTTAACCTATACAACATCAACTAGGATGATCTTCAACAGCATACAAAAAAAGCATTATTCTAGTGGTACCTCTCAGAATGACCTTATTGATGCAGAGAGTATCAAAATAAGGACGAAATTAACAATTATGATATCATGCATTATGGTTTTCATCAAATGTACGAAATCGTAACTGTAGCCCAGCTATTTTATAGAATTTTGGTAATACGTTTTTCATATAAACTATAATTTCAAACCTATACATACTATAGGAAATGATTTCGAAGGGAGAATTATTTGAAAGTGGAAAAAACTTGTAAGAAATGGTAAACATTTTCTGCTTATTAACATTTCATCGGTTGGCATGGTTGTATTTAAGGATATTCCTATTCATTCACTGTATGAATAATATAGCAAATTGTATGTACAAACATAATTTTCCGAATAAATCAGTGTAGGAGCCCATGTCACATACTGTTTTTAAGTTGTAGATATGGTCGCTGCTAGGCAGTTGAATCTTTAAAATGCTGATTATGTCAACATTTAGCTTGGCCTACCCACTTTGTGGTTCATTTTTGTGTGTATCTTGATTTAGACATCTAACTGTTCTGAGAGTTCCATTGTTTTTTTATGGATAAGGATTTTCATGTATGATGCATGTGTCTGATATTATTTTAGAGGGAGCTGAAAGCTAGTGCAGGGTAAAACTTTTACAAATCTAATTAACTATTCACCATTACTGAAAGAATTAGGCTCGATAAGGCCTTTGTTCAGCGCAGTAAAATGTACACTTTGCTGTTGATGCGGCAGGGGGAAAGTGCGTTTGACATTCCAGGAGGTAAAACAATAGTTTATTCTCATTGCGTGTTTGTGATTGTAAAGGGTCCTGCTCTCTCCCCTGATGTATCTGCATTCACTTTCAGCACCCAGTGATTGCTAATACCACAGTAGCGATTGGGATCACATTTTTTGTGCTGTTTTTGGTGTATGACATTTCTTAAAATATAGGAAATTAACTGGTTTTCATGTCATTATGATTTTAGGGGTACTAAGTTTATTTTAGGAAAACTTGGAACTATAAATGTTGTAATTCTTGCAATTTCTTTTCGGGGGAGCATTGGGTCAATAGATCGTCAGATGCATCCCCATCCACCCAATTCAAACTTTGTTGCCCACCCTCCTTACCACCTGAAAACAAGGCAGTTCCCAGACCCCAATGCCCCATCAGCGTCCCAAGTTTTCTGGCCCACTCCCTATGAGGGGCAGATGCCTGCAATGTGGTGAAGAGGTACTTAGTTATGGCGCATGAAACTTCTCAAAACTTATTGATTAGATTAACTGATTTTCAGGGGTCAAATGGTATTCTTTTTTTCATCAAGGCAGCCAGTTACTATCCTGGACAAATTAATTTTGGATGAAAATATGTTAGCTTATTCCTGCTCAGTCTCCAGCCAGAGCAAAGGCAAGATAGTTCACATACCCTGACACGCCTTTGCAATCCACCCTTCGGTGCCCAGTGCCCCAGCCCAAGGTTGAATCTTGAATCAATTTTGGCAGGCTACTTTACTACTTTACACTGCTCAAAAGGTACCTTTACTTTTATGATTTGAACAGAGGAAGTCGGTTATAAACTATAAAAGGGAAAATTGGGGGGCTTGACATGTTGCAATACTTAAGATATTTTGGTGAAAACATTGTGAATAAATTATAGATGTCATTTTCAAAAATCATTTTCATGACACAGCATCATGGAATCACCATAGTCCATACCATATAGTCCCTGTCCTGAGCTAGCCTAGCCCTTGCCAAAAACTAACAGGCCATTGTGTAGTCATAGTGGATGTCATTTTGTAGCTATTGTAACAGAGGTTAGATTTCCTGATATTCAAATATTATCTCATCAGTGGCAAGATTGGGGTCTAGGAATGCTGTTATTTGTTAGATATGTTGGTAAAAACACTTAGGCTCATTCCAAAAAGCAAAAGAGCTTCCATACCTTTTCGTCCCTCCACTCCCCAACCTTCCAAGGGCAGTCCCATCACCTGAACATTCAGAGGAAAAGGCATTTCTTGATTTAACAGGTACTTATCAAATTTCAGGGGTCAGAGATCACCTCCTTGAAGAAAAAATTATCCATTATCCGTTTTGTATTACCATTTCTAGTACTGAGTTCTATCAGAATAGTTGTGATTAGAGTAAAAAGTCAATGATTACCTGAAAATGGAAAAACTAGGATATGAACAAAGGATACAGCTTTGATTGAACAATTCTTTTTCTCTTTTGACGACCTACTTTAGGTGAAACAACATTTTCAAATAGTTGACAAATAGTGTCAAATATAATCAAGGGCCTACCTTATTTATATCTGCTAAACCTGTGCATAATATCATCTTAAGACAGTATAATATTGAAGCAACACTGTAATAGCAAAATAGATATATGTTTAATATTCAGGATTTAACCAAAGCTCATGTTATCTTCTCACCTTTCAAACAGATGTTACAGAGATAGTTTTTCACACTCTGACCATGCAGCCCAACTACGGACTGGATGGTAAGACTCAGTACATACATTGTAAAGTTGGACTGAATCCCTCAAGCAAACAAGGTATAATTTCATGGCTGTGGAATGGATTCATATTACTACATGAGATTGGGTGTCCCGCAGAATGTGAACCTTGCCGCTGCATTTATTTCCCACAAGTGAACTGGACCTATAGTGGTAAGTATAGGCACTATTTGTCTTTTATCTCAATAAAGCATCCATCTTATGTTTATTTCATATATCATTCCACATTTATCCCAAAGTTTGGTAGTGTACAGCCGTACTGAAACAAGGGGAAACTGATATCATCCAACCCACTCCTTGCTTCTTGTTGCTGAAATGCTTTCATATATTATGTTGGTGCAACCTACATTCTCCTCCTATAATAAGAAGAGACAAATAAGGTCTCTTCTTCCTGAAGGAGTCGAATTTAACTTCCCCAACCTAACATGAGGCTCAAATGCTGAGACCTGCTTCTTCATTGTATGACACCAGTTCACACACCTCTCCTCGAAGAAGTTTAATTTAAAGTTACAGGACCTCAGGAGGTATTCTACACTTTCTGTATAAGAAGACCACTCCTTACTTAGATTTCCACAATCCAGTCAAGAACTCCCCTGATCCCCAATCTCAAAGCTGCGTCCCCACTGACCCAAAGAAGGCAGACAACAAACTTCAGTCAGTCTTGACCCTTTCCAATCTCAGCAACTAGTCCGAATAGTAATGGTTACGACCAACTAATGTTTGTTGCTGTGGTGCTTTGGTCCAGTTTGGACCTGGCTTAAAAGGGAAGTTTACACAATATCTATAATATGACATCTCTGTATCTACTAAGGGTGATAGTCAAACTAGCTTTGGCCCCCTCCTCGATTGGGTTAATTTGTATTTTTCTAGGAATCATCACTTGCAAATTCTCTTTGGAATCAAATGGGCAGCATATTGAGAGCACCAAAACATCCCACTTGTCTGTCTTGGCCCCTCCTCAAGTCTTCATGAGTAACTTTACACTAACTGTGGATAAAGATGAGCCTTATTCTCTGACCTGTGAGGCCAGTATCCCTAACACTGGGCACCCTGAGGCAAAAAATGGTGTCAACTTCACCTGGTGGGAAGGTGATAAGATGATTAACAGAGGAAGTAGTAAGTTACCTTTACAGATTATGCTATGAAATTATGTTTAAGTGGATATTTTGGTCTGTGCCCTACATATCATTGATAAGCAGACCTTTGTTAAACTGATCTTTAATTTACAGAGTTTGACTGCCAAGGGTGTGTTCTTAAATGTATACCATTAGTTTCATATAAAAATGAACTTTTTCAGGCTTCAGATAATTGAGAGCAATTTTGTTCATTTCAGAGGAGAGAGTCAGTGGTACCCTGTTTACGAGCAGACTAGACGTCCCTGCTCAGGGTCAAAGCACCGTTTACAAATGTGAGGCAGAAAATCAAGCTGGGAAAAGTGAAGAAACCAGTAGTATCACTGTGATAGCTAAGGGTAATATACCTTTATTGTCATAATTTATTTGAGTTTGGTTTTCTCATGTTTGTGGTTATAGGACAATGAAATAATGTATGAATGATAATGCTGTAGAGAATAATGTAGATCTAAATCAACTTTAGATGATTAATAGTCACAGCGAGGGTTAATCTATTCAATTAAATTAATTTTACAATAGATAATCACATTTACAGATGGATGATCTTGACCCTTTTAGTCATCATCTAAGATGATTTTCATAAAGTTGATACTACAGGCTAATTTAGGTTAGAAAATATGGATATTGCCATAGGGGCTTCTATCAACAATCACCAAAAATTATGATAAAGCAGACATAACACCCGGTACCTTTAAGAAAAACTATTCAACACAGCATATCAAAATTCGGAGAAAATAAGATGATAATTTTTTCATATTATTACATGTTATCAAGTCTTTCTGATTAAAAGTAAGAAATTGTTCCTAGAAATCTGTCTTTCCTATCACATATAATCTAGTAATCTGTACTTACATTTGGAAATGATACTCCTAGATTTCATCACTAAAATCAGTGATGACATTAGTTCATAAAACTTCAATTCATGTGGAGAATCATATTTGAAGACCTAAGATAATATTACCAGAAATTCAAGACAGTCAATTACATTGAGAGTCAAATTTAAACTTTTAACTTGAAATAAGAATGCTATGGTGACTCATTGTTATCTGCTTTAAAATTGTCTTGTGTTTCTGCCTTGGTGGATAAAGGTGATCAGACATGTGATGCTGTGGAGGAGGAAGATTTATTCTGGCCTAGGACAGCCACAAAACAAACAGCAGTTGTGAACTGCCATAGAAATGCCACAGGTAAGACATTCAGGTGATTGTTTAGGTAATTTACAAACTTCTTTGTTGACAGATATGAGTATGATATGTCAAGATATCTGTACGATAACACTGTCTCTGGCCTAAACCTCAATACATCTGAACCTTAATCTCTCCATGTGCAGGAATATGTTAAGTAGAAGTACTATCCTTTAGACATCTATAACAATATTTTCCAGGTAAAATCTCCAGAGAATGTTTGCTTGGAGGAATATGGCATTTATCTATCAGAGATGAATGCCACGAGAACCTTATTTCTGAACTGATACAAGATGTGAGTCCTTTGCATGTTCCTTGTGAAATTTTGAAGGTTTTTATTTGGTCAGGAGTGTGAAAAATCAAATAAATTGTATACACTATATCAACAAAATATTATTTTGTTGACATAGTGTTGACAGGAATCATAATTTTGTGACAAAAACTTTATTTTTTATTTCTTTTTTTTTGTAATTTTACAAGTCTTTAATTCTTTCAGTTAAATACTCTGAGAAATGGTTTTGGGCGTGACTCTAACAGGAGGGCAGACATCGCCAAACGCTTGGAGATTGGTACAAAAAGGAGAAACGCTGACTCTGCACCAAAACCCATGAAGCCTAGTTATCTTTCTGACGTTATGGTGGTACTGAAAGAACTTCATAGAGATAACTTGGGGTTAACGGATGTGCCTCTGCTTGACGAGCATTTTCAGGTTAAATGATGTTAAGTTTGAAACTGGAAATATCTGAGATCTAATAATTGTTTTCTAAGTACTATTTACAGCTGTTTATCTTTTTCAGAGTGTTGTTGGGACCTATAGTATTTTGTTTGAAAGGAATAATAAGGACTCATGGGAAAAGGTGAGTTCAAATTTACTCTGTCAATTGAATAATATAAGCAGATGTTCTATAGCAAAAATAGCAAGATATCTTTTTGCAGGACTCATATTCCAAACTGTGTGCTTTAAATGAATCACCTAAATACTGATTATAAAGTTGGCAATACACATTAGGAGAAATCAAAATTCCCCACAGCAGGTCGCAGCCAGTGTTCATTGAAAAAGCAGCATGTAGCCAGCACTCAGGGGCACTGAGCGTCGTGACCTGCTGTAATATGGCCACAGCCAGATAGGAAGGGGGTTCAGACACTGTCTTAACGACCCTAAATGACCTCATTAACCCATCAATTGATTATCTTATTAGCACTAATGAGATAATTAAGGTATGTAATGTGTACTAATATAAAAGAGAAGTCCATTATTATCTTTCTCCCTAATCATTATGTGAAAGTATATATTGATATGTTCATATAAATAAAGGCAGTTGAATCTAGTGGGCGCCACTGTGGACACCAGGTGGCAGCCAGTCGTCGCCATTGGACCTGACCTACAGCCCCATACCAGTACTGACCAGCCAGGCTTACAGACCTGCTAACATTGGGACTAAATTCTTTAATAGAAGGGCGGTCACCTTGACACCGTCAATTGTTAAAACTGACAACTTGTTGCAGCCTGCCGCAGCATCTCAGGGTCGCAGCTTCCGAATTTTGACATTACCCCTTTCAGAGCAGATGTGATATCCTAAATTCACTTCTGTTGCATTGTAAAGGTGATAATTAATACACATTCAACACAAACAATAAATCATCAATGATTATTTTCCTACAAATATAAAAATTTGTATACATGAAAAAATCGAATCATTTCATGTTTCACTGCAATATTAATTAGTTACTTATTTTGCAAATCTCTAAACTTTCTATAGCTCAAGTCATATGATAAAGCAGTATGAATTTGTTAAAACGTGTGTTTTTTCAATATTTGTATTAAAGATGCCATCGGGTTATTCCCGGTTACTAAGCCTGCTGGAGAGTAACTGTGTCTCATTTGTTGACGCATCAAGATATTTACCATTGCCCAGGAAAAAGACTTTCAAGAGTGACAATATAGGTAAGTAGCAGATGGGGCTTGAGGTCACTAAATGGTGACTTACGTCGCATTCTATCCATGTTGAATAGGAATGCCTCAGTCAGCATTATATTTCTATACAATGATTAAACTAGGCAAACTAGCTTTTAATTCAGATTCCACAGATAAAAATGGGTCTATAGTTTTAGTTATCCCAGTAAAATCTTCCTAATAGTGAATTTGGATCATTTTTATTTGTTGATTCAATAAAAATTGTGTGATCAAACATCAGTATCTTAAAGTTTCTAAAGTGAGCATCAAAGCCAAGAGGCTGACATTTTAGTTAATCAGGATCTATCAAGGCAATTTTTCCAAAGTTTCTTTTTCACTTTACCAACATGTTTAATGTATGTCATTCTTCTACCCAAATCTTCATAGGTGCCACCTGAAATATATCTTTGAACATTGTTTTCAGTCACTCTGTTTAAAAATATGTAATGTTCATAAAGTATCATATGTATCTTCTTAGGTGCCACCTGAAATATATCTTTGAATATTGTTTTTAGTCACTCTTTTTGAAAGAATTTAATGTTCATAAAGTATCACATATCAATGTAATATAGCTAAATTTTATTTAAAATAATTTTTTTTTTTTCATAGGTGTAGCATTTCGGTACTTTACAACGTATGGTGTGGATGAGCCCATAGTATTTCATGGCCTTACCTCAGCTGGCATGGTTTACATTTCTACGGATGATCTAAGTAATGCAGTGAATGGTGCGATATGAGACAATCAAAATTCTTAATTGAAGAATGATTTTGAGAATAGAGTTCATACAAGTATTTTTTTCATTCATAACTGCATTGCTGATATGACTTAAATGACTTACATGACCAGGCCAGATTGCACATTGTTTAGTAACTACATCAGTCATGTGCAAAACTATTAAAGACATACATGTAAATAAAATGAAACAAATGTAAAAGTATGTGATTCAATAAATATGATCCGTTCATTTAGGTAAAGGGAGTCCAGCACATATAATGATTATTGCCATGCACTTCGAAAACTTGGAAGAATTGCTTTTTCCCCAAACTAAGTTAGTTTTTGTCCTTGATACATTTGTTGGAAAGCTTGGCTTGTTAAACTTATGATCTCAATATTGGGTCACTTTCAAGAAGGGTTCGCTCAGTTTATTCATAATTGCTTATGCACTGTTTCCTGCAAAAGTGTTTGTGCATATTTGTATTCAAATATCCTGTCCTAAATAATGCTTTAAATACCCTTATCCATGATGTGTGCTCCCTTTGTCCCAATTTGTAGTCACACTTCTCATGCATGCCTCCTTTTCCTCCCCTCTCTAAACCCACCCTCTCTGTGCAATAAACCATCTGCCAGCCCTCTGCAAGATTATACTGTTAAGGGGGAGAGGGTTTGAACGGTGGAGGTGGGAGGCCAGATGTGAGGTGCTTTTGATGCTTTTTAGTAAAGTGTTATTGAGAGAAGGAAGTGTGAAATATTTTACTCCACTTTGCATGAGTATAAAGAAGCAGTAGGAATTCAAACTCAGTACCAAGTTTCATAATGTCAGAACTGCAAGAGGGTGAATCTTCTGGTGGTTAAATTCATACTAGCTAAGCTTTAACAAATTTCCATGTAAGTCTTCTTAGATAATATTCAGTAATTTTTTGTCCAACCTCCTTGAACTTAAATTTACTGCCATCATAATATTAGGCTTTTTGGCCAGAATATTTTTCCAGGATAATTTAGAGAAATCCAAGAGAAAAGACTACTTCATTTTGCAATATCACACTTTCATTAACGTTTACATTTGTGACACTTTCAGAGGCCATCTGTTTGGCTCCAGGATAATGTATTTTAAGAAGGCACATCCACCAGACACAAACGATGACACTGATTTTCAGCCACTGCCTATTCAGCTTACATTTCAGAGGAAGAATGTTTGTGTATCATTGTAACATTATTATACCGAATTGATATTATTTGTTGGTCATATATACTTGCCACTATTTGACCAATATACATACATACTAGTGATGATCTTTCAGTATTCGTCCTTTTAATTCCCCATTATTGAACCTGAAGGATAACACTCACAATTCATATAAATTAGTATGGAGCTATACAGCTACCATCAAAATTAATGATTCTTAAGTATATCCAACCGAATCATTATTTGAATGCATTGATCATAGGTTTATCCCTACAGGATCATTAAGATAACAGTCTTTAACTTGATCATGCCAGATTGAAGTTTTGATTATTTTTCTCTGTATGAGTATTCTGATGAAGTTAAATGTTTTTCCAAAACTGACATTCACAGGCCTTGCAAGAGGGAAACAAAGAGGCCTGTGCCCTTTGTATGAATGGGTAAGATCAATCTGTACTTGAACAATTAATTGAATATGTAACTTTGCTCAGTCTATGCAGTTTGTGAGTATCACAGGGATGTGTCGCAGTTTGACTAAAATAATTGAATCAATT
The DNA here is from genome assembly GCA_936440205.1 of Lepidonotus clava. Lineage (NCBI taxonomy): Eukaryota > Metazoa > Annelida > Polychaeta > Phyllodocida > Polynoidae > Lepidonotus > Lepidonotus clava. The sequence continues at coordinate 50,818,743 of OW387145.1, forward strand.
TGTGATTAGTGAGACACTATTATTGAGTGTGAAGTCTGAGATATCCATCAATGGTGCAATTTGCCCTCACCTTGAAGGGCCAAAATGAATTCATATATTGATGTAACAAAATACAACAAAAAACATTTTTCTTTATTGAATTATGATGCAATGGATTTAAACAAGAAATCAACAATTTGGTAGCAAAAATCTAATTGAAAATCATTGACAACTACAATATTGGTGGCAATGTTGACATCTTGTTTGATTCAATTATAGAATTTTTCATTACATGTCATAGAATTTGGAACTCTTCCGTCTGCATTACAAATTACTCAATCCCAAGTGAAATCCAGTGCCGTTGTGCTGAGGTTGGAATGTATGCCACCATCTATTCAGGGGACAACAAGGTATTGCATAAATTTGGGAATGTATTTTTATATACAACAAAATAAGAGAATCTTTTTTTAAATATTTAGCTGTACTTCAATGTGCCCGCACCCTAATTTCCCTTCTGAAAAAAAAAAGATTTAAATAACAAGTTTTATTTCTATGCATTATGTTCTTGTGGTCAGACTTGTATGAAAACTTGATATAAGCCATTTTGAGATGCATATTGGTAGAATCTAGAAATGTAGAGTAGAAATGTAATGATGACCAAACACATTTGTGATGATTAGTGTGATCCAAACATTGTCAAAAAACCTCACAATACTCACAAAAGTATTGTAAAGGCTTCACAATAATACTGCAACCTCAGAAATATTTGTTCATAAAGTGTAATATATGACACAATGTGTATTTGGTTAAAGTAGAATACTCTATGTATCCAGTTTGAAGACTAATATTATCAGTAAATGGAAAAAATGTCCTGTTGCCAATCTTTTTGGATTCAAAGCATATTTCAAAAATTATCATCGCTAACTTTTTATTGATTTCCTATTGTATTTTGTTATGTTGTCCAGGGCAACTATGCCATTTTTAATTTGTCAGCATCCTGTTTATCTAGATTAAATTTTGTCGGAAGAGAGGGTTTTGCCTCTATCTTTTTTATTATTTGCTCATTTGCCATATGCATAAGGTAGGACACAAAGACACAGCCTGAATGCTTAAAAGATAGTTTTTAGGTTCAATAGGTTTTGATTTATAAATCAATTACGAATTTATATAATAAGAGTTTTATTTTTGATGCTACACTACTAGTGACACAGTTTACAAAGTGCAGTCATTGGTTTTCCACCTTCGGTCTTGACAAAAATGTATAGCTAAAGGAATAGTGATATGCTATTTGGTCAGGGTAGATGATATGTGTGCCAGGGATGATGTAAAAAGGAACATTGAAATTTACTTGTTCTCAAAATTTCAAAAACATCAGCTCCATCTTGCATTGAATAGCTTGCTTCCCCTAGGAAATTTTGTCATCATACCCCATATTGGGTGAAGGGGGTGTCACTGCCTGGTGAATACTGTAATAACTATTAACAATCCTCCTCACCTCTCCACCATAATTCACTTAAACCCTCTCACACTCAACAACTTTCACCTATTGTACCCACCCAGCTACACTGTTTTTATCATACTATATTTTTACTTTCATTCATTTTTATTATATTGTTTCTTAATTTTATCATATTAAAATTTACATTTGATTGATTATACTTTTTTTGAATTTTGAATTTGATTCAGTAGATAAAATCTATCCAATCCAAGTCTGCCTTCACAGCTTCATTTATTCACAGGGTGCGGCAATTATTTGTAATCGTTTTATTAATAATTTCTCAATTTGTGTAAATAGGTATAATTAGGTATACTCTGTGTTTGAAGGTTTCCAAGGTGATCACCTACTTTTTAGTAATTGCATACATTCAGCTTCTATTTACCAGGTATCAAAAAAGTTTCTGTGGTACATTTGAGCCTATAAAAACATTTTTGTTCGATTCAGGACAGTTTTTTAACTTGAATTGGCTTCCTACAATTCAACCAATCTTACAACTTCGTATAAACAAGCTGTATCTTTCTCTTTTTATTCTTCATACATGTTATGTTCTTTTTTATGTTAACCTCAGAATGTAGGGACTACACCAACACTAACCCCTGCATGTCAACTCACCAACTCTCTGACCACTGAGACTCCGACTACCGACACTCCAACCACTCACCTGGAAACAACTGAGAGTTCAACAACTGATACTCCAATAAAAAGCTCATCAATTAGCCATCTCATAACTACAACAACTAGTAAACTTGCATCAACAAGCAGCCAAGGTAAACACATATTTCCATTTTATACTATCTAACAATATAGCAAAATCTATATAAATTACATATTCACAAGATATAGCAGAGTGAGTGAAAATACCCTAGCAACCACCCCAACAACCGCCCCAGACACTGCCCCAGCCACTGCCCCAGCCACTGCCCCACCAACCCCCCCCCCCCCCCAACCAACCGTCCCTTCTAACCATCCCCAGCAACCATCCCAACAACCATCCCAACAACCGTCCCAACAACCATCCCCAACAACAGTCAGCCTCAATATCAGTCCCAAATTCTATATATGTGTGTGTGTGTGTGGAGTCATGTTGAGTTTTGCATATTCTTGACTCGCAAATCACATTATTGAGCTTTGTTCCTGAACCCTAAAAATGAATATTTTCTTTTCCAGTCATTGTGAATATGACTCTGTCACTTACACCATATGAGGTCTTTGAAAGAGACACCACCATTATGGAGTGTACTGCTCATATACATCCACCTACTACTGAGGGTACCTTCACCTGGAGGATGAAAAATCAAGTGGCCAGTGATGGAAGACGTATAACTATTAAAACTGGGAAAGGGTTTGATGAATCAGTCCATACATCAAAACTGATCTTGTCTGAATCATCTTGGACAGACAATGGTAATTAAATTTCTGGTTGAATGAATATCCACAACTTCAATATTTGCAAACTCCGGAATATCAGCATTCAAATAATTATACGTTCGAAGTCAATATTCTGTATTCAGTTACAATTTTCATTTCAAATATTTCTGGAGCAATAATAGTAAGGGGTGACGTCAAAATTCACAGGCTGCGACCCTGAGATGCTGTGGCAGGCTGCGACAGGATACTGGTTAAATGCCTTAACCCCACTGAGTTGCTGCAGCATTTCACAACCCCATTACATTGTCATTAAGGAGCCAGCCCTGGCCTTTATCAGTACATTATTTAGGGAAAAAGATATGATGGAACTTTTCTTTTATGTTTGTATACATTACATACCCTAATTACCTCATTAGGGCTAATTAGTTAATTAATTAATGAGTTAATGAGGTCATTTAAGGTCATTAAGATAATGGCTGAAGCCCCTGACCATCAGGCTGCAGCCAAATCACAGCAGGTCGCGACCTTCTGTACCCTGAGAGGTGGTAACATGCTATCACGTCACTGACCACTGGCTGCGAACTGCTGTGGGGAATTTTGACGTCTCCCCTAAACACGTTGATGACATAAAGGATTGTGCAAAACATACTTACTCAGTTGCATGCTCTGAGTTAACATTGATAGATAAGAGATGGGCAGCTCTCAGTTTCCATGCAAATATTACCCCAGTTCCAATATCTACTACATTGTAAGATGTGGTCTACAATTGTTGTTGCAGGTGAAGTGATATGTACCTACAGTTTCATGTCACCAACAAGACCCACTGCTACAGTAACATCAGATCTGTTTGTACTGGCAATTCCATCCATCCAAGTTAGCCCTCTAACTCTCACCATCCAAGAAGGGCATTTGGTTGTAATACTATGTGAGGCAACTATCTTTGGAGCAAACAATCAAAGAGTGTCCCATTTCAAATGGTTTAAGTGGAATGGGAAGACACATGTGGAAATTCCCCTAAAAGGAAATGATGGTAAGAGGACATATTGTTGAATATGCTTCATAAATGTATTACAAAAAGCACATTATGCTTTAAAGACATGCTTACCCATAAATACCATAATAATATGAATTCTTGATTTACATATAGACTACAGAATTTGAATTTATGGATCTTTATAATAAGCGCTTCTAAAGAGGTGTAACACATCTGGGTACTGGTTATGTAATGAACACTTTGACTGGAAATTATGGTAACTTAATTCTATGACTTGTGAAAAAAGATTATCAAACAATATAGGTTTTGATTATTTGCCTTTACATTAAGATTTATTTACAATAGATTGAATGTGATAGAGTTTTAAGCAATATCCTGGTTTAGGTAATTTTCCTGTTTTTTTGTGTTTTTATGTCTGAGGATACAGTTACAATACTACTCTTGGGAAATGAATCCTTCCCACAATCTTTCCTTGCTTCAGCGCTAGCCTGCACCTGTTAAATACTAACATCTTAAGGTAACATTGGCAAGCAGTTTCATGAATGATGTAATTTTGTTGTATCAGTGAAGATGTCTAAACAATGAGATTCAACCCAAAATGTTTCATAGCTCTATATTATATTGTTCCTGTTCACAAATGATGTAGATTCCATAACTGCAATGACCTGACCATTTTCCATCCCAGATGTCATCATCAGTTCTTCAGGTCAGCAAAGTAAACTGACAGTTAAGAATAATCGAGAGGATGCCACCTACAGCTGTTCTGCATCAAATAGGGCAGGGACAAGTCAAAAGAAATCATCTGAAATCAGTGTGATGAATGGAGGTTTGATAAACATTAAATTAGTTAACACCCTATCTACCTATGCATTTTCATGGTGAATCAAAAAATTGTATATAGTGATTGTTTGCACTATAATATTTAAGCAATGAAGATCAATCCATTTTTAATATAGCATCCCTTTCATCTGGTGAAACTGACAGTAACATATTGCGTAGAAAAGTAAATGACAGTATATTTTTGTAGAGAAAGCAATTTTTCAATGCATAACTTCTGTTTTTTCTGGCTAAACTGACATAATCTTATTGCATTTAAACATCAGTTATGACTATGAATTTTACCAATTAAGCTCATGCTTTCCAACAGAGATACTTACTTGTGAGTATGACCTTAATGGAAACGTTGAGTGGCCAAAAACTGCTGAAGGGAGCCAAGCCAGAAGGCCATGTCCGGGAAATGCAACAGGTACTGCTTCAGGATTTCCCCCAAACCAAATTTACATAATTGGTTGTCTATTTGTTTTGTCCCATACAAAGCAATTGATGCTTTCATGGATATGCTACCAACCACTGATGTCTATCTTTAAACACGATCAGCCTTAGTTTCTTATGAAAGTTTTTTTGCAAGGTGGAACATAGGTTATATTCTGTTCTAGCTATTCATATGAGATTATCCTATGCTGTTGAACATTTGCAATGATTTTATTGTTTTGATGTCTGAATATAACCATAATTAGTAGTTATTGAAACCCAAAAATTGTTTTGCTATACTCACAATAGAAATGTGTGTGTGGATGTATGCTGGTGATATTGCCAAGACTATCACCTTCAAACTAGGAGAGTACTACAAGAAAGGTTCAAAGTTTGAAATTGGCAATGATATGATGATGATGCGATAACAATGGTTAGGTTAGCATTATCAAAACTGCACACTTTCATCCCTATAATTGCAGAGGAAGTAACACGGAAGTGCCTTGCCCCTGGAATATGGGATACCCCAAACTTTGATGGATGTGTTGATGATGTGTTCCAAGAAATTCTCGATGAGGTCTGTTGATTTTCTTGAACATAGACACTCTGCTTTCTTGTGCTTGGAAATGTATGTCATATATCTCATTAATCTCTAGATTTCAGATATATCATCAGGCATAGGAGTTGATTCTAATAACACAAAATCAATAGCTGATAAATTGGTGGACGCAGTTGAGGCAGACATGGACAACCCTGAGTCAACGAACAAAACAATGACGACTGGAAACATTGATGCCTCACTGGAAGCCATGGATGAACTTTCAGAAATTCATATTTCCTTTGAACTACCATCCTCATCTGATGAAATTCAGGTTTTATATTTTATGTTCAACACAGGTTTATTTTCTAACAGCTGTAGTTTTATAACATACTGTTTTTTATTATGCTTAACAGAGCATCATAATTCTAAAGTTTCAATTAGGTTTCATATAATCTCTGTAAGAAGTGTTTTACATGTCTAAATTAAAATGACACAGAAGAATAATTAAAGAGGTAGCCTTCATCTCCAATCATCCAATGACCATTCTGTTGTGTTACCTAATTATAGTCCATTGTGAGAACCTGCAGTATCCTTATTGATCGCACGAATGATGCTGCATGGAGACCAATATTGCATGTAATGTATAACTTTGAAACAAATCTTGTTAAAAAACATTGTTTTAGAAATATAAGATATGTAAAGACAATATTTAAAATTGTAATTGTAATGCTTATTGGCAATTTTTCAAAAGTCAAAGTTGTTCATTTAAATTTAATGTTAATTTTAACTTAATGATTATTACCTAATACATATTTATGTATCTGTTTCTAGTTTGATACGACCAGGGCAGCAATCATTATGAAAACACTGGATAAATATTCTGAATCTCTGGCTAAGATATTAAGAAATATTAAAGAACAACTATTTCAAGAGAAAAACATTGGTACGAGTTTACTTAAGTTGAATCTGATAATTCTAATCGCTGTAAAAATAATTTCACAGAAAACAACAAAGCTTTTAGAATTAGAAAACTAAGTAATTTAAAAACCTGTCTCCATTATACAACACCAGTTGAAAAATCTTCAATATCACAGTGTCCAAGCCATGTAAAGTCTCAACAAATGATAAATGGTAGCAATATTATATTATGTATTGCCAAAGATTTGCCAAGGATAAAACGTTTGCTATGAATGATACTTCTGTCTTTTATTTGTTCCCTAGTGTTATCAGTTCAACTTTGGATGGCATCAAACGGGAGTCTTTCATACCCACAAAGATCAGATTATGAGGATGGAAAGTGGGTCAAGAACACAACTGACAAAGTTACATTGTCCAGAGAAACTCTTGTAGAAATAGCAATGGGTAAACAAACGTTACAATTTCCTTCTGAACATTGTTCTGTGCTCTTGTTCGAGGAATGTTTATTTGAAAATAGCAACTTCAACATAACCTGATAACTGTTCTGAACAACTTAAGGTTTTATTGGCTGTTTATCTCACCCATACTATAAAATCATTTTCTTATTTTGCTTGTTCAAATTGCAAAACCTCAGCTAAGATTTTCTCAATTTCTCAGCAAACAAATTGGAGAAACTGGTTGTATCAAGTACCTACTACAATACACTTCATTACCTACTGCCCAATGAGAGCAAGTATGTGACTTCACCAATGAAAATCTTTTCAAACTTTTAGGTCAAAAATAAGCTACATTCCATTGTAATGTTTATTTTAAAAAAATAGCAGTACTTTGTCTTTGCTTTTCACTAAATAGAATAACTACATAGTCCTCTTTAGTGAGTTGTTTACAATGTACATGCTAACTTTAATTTCCCAATCAGGACAAATGAAAGTATTGGGTCAAAAGTGCTGTCTGTGAGTATTGCAAATGCAACAGTTGCTGTAGAAGTCGCGAAACCAATTTCCTTCATCTTTGAAATAAATAATGTAAGTAAACTCTAAGACTACAGAGTAATTGTTAACTTCAAACAAATGTTGCTTGCAATTGATGGTATTCATTTATATAGTAAGAGCTGTTCTAGCTGTGTATTGGATGCATGACACTAAGTCAATTTGTCAGACATCACTTACATTCTTAAGAAGCAATATTGTTTGTACATATTAATTTTTTTAATTCACATGGATTTACTTTATTTTCTTAGGGAATCCAGAAAGATGACACATTGACATGCAGTTCTTGGAATTTCTCCTATGGAAATGGGTATACATGAGTCATATGATACATTTTGTGTTAAGTCTGTATTATGTAATGTGGGGAAATCTAGAAATCATTACAAAGGACTCATTTAAAACTTGCAAACCAAAATCCATATTCCCATGAGCAAGAGGTAACCCTATAAGACAAGCTCACCTGAATGGCAGGAGCTGAGGGTTTGTTTAAACTAAAATGTAAATGAACCATTTTTGTCTCAACATTTCTTTAATGTCATCTTGATCAGTCAATGTTGACATTCTCATGCATAATGTTCCACATGGATACTTTTATGATCAGACAAAAGTGCAACACACAACTAATATGTCTCTCTCTCTTGCTAAAGTAAACATAGTAATGTGGAGGACAACATTTATTTTTTATGTAAATATCTTCATACAGGTTATACATTTTTGGTAATTGTTAAACATGATTATTAATATGTTTTCAGGGGTGGATGGTCATCCTCTGGATGTAATACATCTGCCTTACATGAATCCACAACTTCCTGTGAATGCAATCACCTGACCAACTTTGCCATCCTTGTTTCACATTTTCAACCGGTATGTTTCTTTACCTTGAAATAGTATTAAGGTTCCCTCCTGAAACCAGTGTGCATTGTAGGAGCAGTAAATGATAAAAGGGGAGCAACATAAGGCTCCCACTGTTATCAACACACCATATACAAATTTCAAGCAGAAGAAGTTATTAAAGCTTATTATTTAGAAGAAAAACCTGCTTATAAGTGTGAATCATATATGCAGACAGAAATGCCTGTATACATGACCTGCATCTTGATGAAGGTCTTCACTGACCAAAATATGTTACAATTGTTTTTTTCTTAAATCTTCACATTATTACAATAACTTGTCATTGCCCACCAGTTAGGAAATTTGGTATGATATAGATTTTACACATAATGTTAATATATATATGCTTGACTTGAAAATGTTTAGACTTATAGATATATGTCTTTAGGTATGATTTTCAAAGCACCACATATTTTTTGTAGGTTTGAGATTTGCATAAAAAAAAATCTGACACACAGCTTAGTGGTGAGAGACAAAACTAAAGACTCAGGGCACTTGTTGAAGAAATCTGACAGAACCACTTGAAATGTTTGAGTATAATTATATAGTCATATGAATAAGTATACTTATCATATAATCAAGCAGCAAATTGAATATATACTTTAGAAAAAATGTGAATGAAGATATGTGCATTACTTCCAGTCCAAAGCTCTCATTAAGGGATTGTCCATTATTTCAACCATTGGATGTGCATCATCAATAATTGGAATGCTTTTCACAGTTGGAATTTATTATACCTTATGGAGGTAAGAAAATGTATAGACTATTTATGTATTTCTCTGTGAGCAAGATCTGTCAACATTATGGTTGTGAATTCAGAAAATCTTAAATAAGGTTTCTTTTTGTGGATTTATAAAATATTTTGACAACATAACTACTATGTGATATAAAAACTACAATCTGGAATATGAAAGTGCTTGTGATACTCACTTTGTTAATCTCATGTGTAAAGTCATTGTTATTAAAAGAGGAATCATACCTGATCAAATTTAATTGAATTTAGATTATTTGCCCATAGTGATCTACGTACCCTATCTCGTGGGAACATGGCTCGCCAAATCACGCTTATGAACCTCTGTTGTGTTCTTGTTGGAGCAAATTTGCTCTTTCTCTTTGGCTTGGAACAAACTAAACAAAAGGTAGATATTCCTGGAAAAAAAATGATTCAAAATGCTATTCCCTTTGTTAATGAAAAAGGTGTCTGATATGTCAATGGAAACTTTCCGTATCTGAGAAATTGAAGATTACATGTACTGCCTAAAATCCTCAGTAGTGTCACCCTGTGAGAACAAATTTAGAACTTCAAAATCATATTCTTAAAAAAAACAAAAAAACTTGAAGCATTAAAGGAATGTGCAAAGGAGGAACACACGTCCCTTAACCATGAGAAAATTAAATGAGATATGGCGATTATAATAATGCTCCCATTGAAATAATTCCAACAGACCCTGTGCATGGTGATTGCTGCCCTGATCCAGTACTTCTTCCTTGTCTCCTTCGCCCTCATGCTATTTCTTGGCGTCAACCTCTACTTGAAGGTCAGCAGTTTGTCAAGAGGGCTCCAAGGCGACAACCTAACGATAACAGCAATGTCAATCTTTGCTGCCTATGGTATGGAAACATGATGGCTAATTTGATTTATTGGGTTGATTTGATCTTGTTGAACATAGTTTCATCAAGAAATCACATTTATTTACATTCAATTGTAGTGATTTACATCGATGATCTCAAGTACATATGTATGAGTAAAGACTCACATAAATGATGTTAAGGAAAGCTTGAGACTCAGTTCTTGCTTTTTGAATATATCTAGAATATAAACTAGAAAATGTACTTCTTTGATTATTGTTTTCTATGTAATTAAGATGCTCTACTTTTACTGTCTTGGGCTCTAGTTATCCCAGCATTCATTGTTGTCATTACACTTGGTGCAACACAAACACACGGTTATGGAGATCAACAATAGTATGTTAGAACCTTTTATTCATGACATTTGATTTTATCTATGATCTTTAGATCTATTCAAAGCTACCTCTTATTAGGAAATAAATACAATCTACAAACAAAGCTTGTTCATATGTTTTCCCATTATATTGAAAATCTATCCTCATAATCATTCAAAATAATTTTAAAATCTAAATATAAGTAACTCACATTCTCTGTCTTCTTCTTCCCTAGCTGCTGGCTGGCAACAGATGAAGTGATGTGGTCCTTTCTTGTGCCAATTGCCATTGTATTATGTGTATGTATTCCTTTCAGCAAAATAAGCAAAGAATAATTCATATAAGAAATTGTTGGATATGGAGTGGATGGCATTAGAGAATGGCAACACAACTCAAGGGTTTATGTCAAGATTGAAAAGTTTTGGACTAATTAGATCTAGAGTCATCCAATTTTGATTGCATGAACTTTGACCCTCAAGCAACTTTACTGGGACTTTCAAGGCAAAATTGGATGGTTTTTCACAATTTGAATACCGAAAGTGACCAAAATGTAGAAAACCATTCAAAAAATCATTCAATTTTGAGTTAATCTTCAGAAAATGGCTTTCAACTATGGGTACAAAACATGGCAGAATTCAAAACTACCGCATCATCCCTGACACATGTAGTCAGCCAAATCTACGCAATTCACCTAATCATAACTATATATTTATTGTGAAAAAGAAAAGAAATATATGTACATCATTTAACCTTAGCAATTCTGGAGAAGTATAATAAATGCAAAATCACACTTGTATTTGGATAGGGATAGCCCAATACAACTCGGTGGAATACATATCTTATGTTTCATATGAATTAAATTGCAGATCAACCTGGTCATTATAATAATGGTAATAATCACCAAAGTACGATCACAGGTAATTTGGAAAGGGAAAAAGGAAGGTGGATTTCATCAAATGGACGATGCAGAGATTGTCAAGTAATTATCTACCCATACTAAATAATGCATGAAAAAAGTAAAATGATAGAGTCTGAACCTCTGTCCTACATACCTGAATTTAATTCATATAGTTATGAAATTAACACAAGAATCGCAGCAGGTGTGTAACTGAATGGAGGATTTTCTCAAAATTCTTCCTAGCTTCCAAATGGTGTTTTGCATGTACAAGTGTGATGATTACTAAGAGAGTTATGTTGTTTTGATCATAGTATAGTTGCAATATTTTTGGAAGATCAGGCTACTGCCTGAAAGTTCAGCTTTGGAATACATGACAAAAGGCAAAATCTTCTATTTCCAGTGTTAATTCCAAATTTATGTTTGAAATTACAGAATATCATAATTATAAATAAATATTCAGTAATATAATGATATTCTTTGTTCTTTATTGATAAATGATACATGCATTTTGCGTCCAAAGATTCTAAGGGAAAATTAAGTTTTTCTTAGGTTGCTGTATTATATTTTATTCTTCTATGAACTAGATTTCATGGAAACTGAATAGATGGAATAATGTTAATTTCTAAAATCAATACAGTCCACTGAAGTTACAAATAAGGGCATATTCCATTTCCATACAAGGTTTTGAATATGATTACTAAATTCTACATAAAAAGTTCATAAAAATAACATACTTTCACTATTTTTTTTTAAAAATCTACTCATATATCTTGACTATTATAGAAATATATATAAAAACTTAAGAGCATGCTTTCCCCCTTGTGGGTCACAAATAGACCCAGAGGAATGCTTCAACAAAATTGAAAGCACTAGCACCTTTTGTTAAATGTTCAATGACAAAAAAAATGGCAAAATACCTGTTTTATTTTGCATGCTAGATCCATGTTGTGGAGCGTCCTGGTTCTAGGGCCAGTTATGGGAATCAACTGGATCTCAGGATTCTTTGCCATAAACAAGGATACTGTGGTTTTCCAGTTCATCTTCGCCATACTGAATTCTTTCCAGGTGAGGCTTAGAATATTGAAATGAGATGTATCAGGGGTTAGCTCCAAGGTCAGCCATTTGACCCATTCTGAATCAGGCTTACCATATTATCTGGCTTGGTTGTAAGGGTGAATAAGTATTGTCAAAATGCACTGTGCAATAAATGTTTTCACAAATGATTTTCCCCATATTATCTGTTGCAGTCTAAATATATGAGGTCATAGTTGATTAAACATACTAAATACCATTCAGCTAGATGCCACATGTATATACAGTGAATTATCAGAAAACTAACAACTGATTCTACTTATGTCCAGTTTGGGAGTTTGCACAACAAATTCAAGTGAATATATTAATAAGGTGAACATAAGTAACAATTTTCCTTTTAATTTAAGTGATACCAGATCAAATTTACATTTTCTAAAGTGGCTGCTCACCTTTATTTTTGAACACTTTATATTGTACCTTTTCTTATAAATGGTAAATATTTATATGACTTAAGCTGGATGTACGCTGTTAGCTACAGTAAATAACTGCTAAGTTCCATTTGAATATTATTGTTAGTTTTTTCAGTAGAAGGAAAAATTTTCAAATTGAAACCAAGGGAAAACGGTGATTTCCTCTGTTATGCAATATTTTTTTTCACAAACGGTGAAAAGTAAAAACTTTAATGTATATGATCTGCTTAGGACATGACCTATGGTGACAACAAATATCTAAGATATGTTGTTCATTAAAAATCAAGCCAGACACCTCCGAGTACCTTTAAATAAATTACATGAGACATAATTCCTTTTGATATGCGAATAATGGATTTTGTCAAATTGCAATATATTAAAGAGCCAATATTGGACAGGTTCATTCATTCGATCTGTTCAGAATCAGTTATAGGATTAGATATGAATTTGTTGTTCAATTAAATGAAGTCTGAAACATGTGTTTTGTACAAAATATGTATCTCTGAATTCATTTTGTCTATGAGTGACATGATACCTACCTCTTACAGGGAGTCTTTCTCTTCGTTTTCCACTGCCTCATTGATGTCAACGTAAGTTTCCTTTTCTTGAAGTGCTTTGACCATTTGCATATTAGCATAAGGAAAATTATATCAAATATGTACCAGACCCCTTAAGGTTCACAATTAATTTTCTATTGGTGAAACGTTAACAAAACCAAAATTTGACACCTATATTTAAGTCATGACATGTTTATGCAAATCAATGGATTTATTATATTGATTCAGGCATGATTTATGTATGACCTATTGGCCAAGGAGATACCATTTATCTGAACCGCTTAGCCCTGTCATTTGGCCAGTTATACTCTTTTCTACATATACCTGCTGGTTACTATGCAATAAATGGAAGAGCAGGGTTTTCCTGGCTGGAGCAGCCATCTTTGAACCAGATGATACACCTAAAAGGGCTTAGAAATAGTTTGAAAACAGGACTAAAAATAAAGAGAAATAACTGTGCTTCTTTGTCAAGTTTTGATTTTCCTCTTATGTTAGTTAGGTTAGAACAAGTTATGTCTAATTGGTACCATTTATTTAAGCTAATTTTGATTTGATGCAGGTGAAGAAGGCCTGGAAGATGCGGTATGGTTGTAGGGAGTCAAAGGTGGAAAATGTGAAGAAGCCAAAGAAAGAAAGCAGCAAGGAGAAGGTAGGCTAATTGAATTATCTATGTGATGTCTTTGGGTCCATTGTCTTTAGATCAGGAGCAAGAGAAATGTGAAATTATATTTGCTTCAGACATCTGCTTCATATACTTTTAATAAGAAAAATAGTAAATTACTCTAAATTGAAGCTAAATCCAGGTTAGTGATGAATTTTAAAACAAAAAGCCTTAAAGCAACACTTAATAATAATGATATTCTACTTTACTGTCAATTCAATAATTTCGATGTCAGTATTTGTAATTTTTACATTGTTCAATAGAGTTGGACAACCTAACAACTGATGGACGACCTAATATCTATTATGATATGACTGTTTTCAGGATATCCATCATAAAAGCAATCAGTTAGCAACAAAATGTGATAGTTGTCCAAAACACTAGTTTTTTTGAGTCGGAATACATAAGGATATAAGGATATCGGCTGTTGGATTACATACTGCCCATTTGCAGAGTCCAGTAAAAGAATAGTTATGTCTATTAAATAAACATCAACATTGACTTCAAGTCACTACCCTTATGTAAACATGCTGTTCAGATAAGGTTATTTGGCATAAATTTATGGCTAATGTTGGTTTATATAAGACTATTTTGAAGTGTTATTGATATTTTTATTTTCAAGCATAAGAACCTGGGCAATCCATGTGAGAGTGTTGAGGAGCGAAGCAATGCCATGACCCTAACCGAAGATTCCTTCAGCAAGAGCAACTAGGCATGTTAAATTCTCAATTAAAACAGTAAAGGCTGTACACCCTGATAGATTGCAATGATAATACAATAATTGATGTAGTAAGACCTATCAAAACAAATATTTTTGCTGCAACTGTTCTGTTACCAGAATTATGACAATGCCAGGTGTTGTAACCATGGATAAACATCTTCTTACATGTCATCATCCCACACTTAATGGTATTTTAAATCTATAGAGTCAATCTAATATGGATATGTTAATTATTTTTTCATATTTTATTGATTTTGTAAACTAATCTAGTATTTCATTGTTATTTCCAAAGACGGTTTTGATTTTCAAAACTTGAATGTCATCTGTCTGAAAAGAAAACCAATTGAATCATGGTCAATCCCTGTAGCATAATGCTCGGTCCTCATGAAAGTTTTGATTGAAAATAGTATCGTCTTGCCTTAGTCTCAGTCTTTTCTCCGCTGACTTCTCTTGACTGTTAAACGAGACTTTTGTCTGTTTCAGAATGAGAGCCACTTCTCAAGCCAAGCCTCAAGAGGCGACACATACCTATACCCAACTTGTAGAGGCTCGGTCACATACATGGTGTATTTGTCTTGACAGGCAGCTATCACAGTGTGCAAAGGGACAACCAGGGGTGGACACCAACAAAATTTGACAAATCTTGGTGATGAAAATATTAGATTTGTAAAGAATTCTTGGGATTTCACAATGGTTCATATTTGATTGATTGCCAAAATGTGATAATATATTTGATTGTGTATGTGATTTCACACAGTTCATGTGAAATTGTAAAAGATCATGTATGATTCTTTAAAATCATTTAACTCCATAGATATATTGGTGGATATTTTCTTGACAGCTATTTTGATTAGATGCGTTCAAACAACTCCTCTAACATTTATTGAAATGTTTTGGTTGCCATTTCTGGCCTACATTTAAGCATTACTGGCTGGCTTATTTATAGAAGTCCTTGTAATCTGCTTGAGATAAAACATGGTTATTACATCTTGCTTCCTATGTATATCATATTCTTCATTAACTTTTGAAATATTAATTGGTTAGGTGAAAAAGAATAATCATAGCACTGGTAGCACATCTAATATCTTGAGTAATAACGAGTAATATGTACACGTTAAATTCTTTGTATCCTATATTGCTAATTGTTATCAGCAGTAACTACGTTTCTCAATATATCATATCAGAGTAATTTAAATCACACTCCAGAGTGCATCCAAAGTTGGATATCTCTTTTTGAAGAAACTATCTGAAACAATGGACAAAGGACCGGGTTGTGAAGCGAAAAAGTCACAAGTTGATCAACCCTTTAGAGCCCACAAATTCCCAATATTACATGCTCGATTGATTTCATGAAATTGTCTTGGTAATTGAAACAGACTGTAGAAGTTCTACGTTTCAAAAGTCAATGACATCATATAAAAAGAGACATATAGTTTTCAAAGTTCTATGGGGAATTTAAACAGTCTATAATTTGTATGTGAAGCTTCTTTGTGAGTCAATCTCTATAAGGTACGTTCAAAAATTGGAGAAATGTGAAAAGATGTGAAAAAAATATATCCTTTTCCAAAGCAGCTTTGGAGAGCAGGAGAGAACACCCATGGGCAGATATGGAAGGATTCAGGTCTAAAGGGAAAACACATGAAGCTGTTTAGAGTCTGAAAAATATATCTATGGAACATATAAAGACCTTAGTATAATGGTATTTGTATTTAACCAGTAAAAGAGATGTCACATCTCTTTTACTTGTATTCATCTGGCTTGACACAGATCTTGGGGAATAAGTAATCATACATAAGCTTTTTAGGTAGAACTGTGCTTGTCTAAACAAATGATATCATATTTGCTTTTCAAACCTTATATTACTGAAACAAAAAATACTACTGCATTAATTCTGATATATAAGCTAGAATTATTACGCTATTAAAACATACATTTTTCAGTATATTTTCATCACACATTTAAGACATACATTGTTACTAATTAAATATTAATGAGAAGAGTGCTTCATACATTATAATATTTATAAATGGTAAGCTTGATAACATATGTAATTTGGTTTCTCAGTTAGGAATGACACCCAGCCAAGCTGTGACGTAACAGAAATGTTCTACAACCATACTATTTTAGTCAGTCTGTTACTTACTAAGATGGCACATAAGAATTATGTTATTGGTGGTGAGGTTGAAACCTCCCCAAAACAGAACGTTATTACAACATAATCTTTTGGTGAGGTTAGGATGAAACCGAGACAGAATGTTCTGTTTAGGCTGAAGAATGTAACCAGATTGTTATAATAAGGTCACAGTGCAACATCACAGCAGTATGTTGCAGCAATGTTATTGGCAGCCATCAAAATAACGTAACAAGAACCAATACAGAACCAAACAGAACATTGCTGCAACGTTATAATAACGTCATATGCTTGGCTGGGCAGGCAGTTCGTGAAATGTTGTAATGAAATTATGTTTGTACCTAGATATTTAAATTCTGTAATGTTGTACATCAATTTCAATTTTCATTGCTCACACTTTTATTTCAGGATATCATAAACCAATGACCTGAAAATGTAATCAGCTTTTCTCAATTGATATATTTGTTGGAAAAGAGGCTTTCCATTAATAGTGTTTGCATTTTCAAACAGATATTTGAAGTCTAACCTCCTAGAGTTTCAAATTGTACACATCTAAGTTTTCCCAGCCTGATTGACATACTTCAATCAGAAACGAGGATCCCCCCTCCTCAACGTTATACTGGTGTTCATTTCATATCCCATTGCTAAATTCACAAGTTGAGACATACATGCCTATAATGAAAGTTCCTTCATATCAAATGTATGTTTTTAATTGTTCAGAGTCCTGATCCCAACAACATGCATAAACATGAATGCATTGAATTCAACCCCCATCTCCCTCTCCCCCCAATGCATACATTATCATTGAAAGGCCCCTAGAATTATTATAGCTGAGCTTAATCTTTATGCATTGTGAAACCCTAGTTTTTCAGACTGTCTTATTATTTATGATTCTATTCTGTAATAAAAGATGATTCATCAATCAGAAAATATTGAGCATTCCGTGTTTGTTTTATTCAATTGCAAGATAGAAACTCCTTCCATGGTTAGATTGTATTATGTAGCCTTGCTGCTAAGGGTTTAATCGCCAGGAGTATTTGTAAGACTAAATTATAATTGAAAATTTACGAAAAGAGGAAAAAATCAACTTGTTATAAGCTATACATGCACCAAAAATACCACAAATGAGTACTTAATTTGCAGATTTTGGTATCTTACCCTATGGTACTAAATCACTGATTTAAGCACTGAAGCCTTTGTCCTTCAATGCCTGATGATAGTCAATTGGTCAATGTTGATGAAAGAACAACTGAAGTCACCAAGATCTTTTTCTATATACCTTTCTCAACATCCTGCCTGGTGCAGACCTACTGAGCAGTAGGCCCAGGAGATGGGAACCATCATGTTTGGTCACTGTACCAGTCTCTGGTTTGACCTTTATCTAAGGCAGTTCAACCAGGTAAAGGGTTAACAAAAGGTACCCACCCACAGGGAATGTTTTGGACCCAGCGTTATGTTAAGCCCTGCCCGAAATGGGCGACTAAGATGTTAGTCCCCCAGTGATTAATGTTAACCCTTTCAATCAACGACGACTTTTGGTTATTTTTGCTATTAGTTGCTGTGTTTCAAAAGGGTTAACACTAATCACTGGGGCACTAAAATCTTAGTCGCCAAAGTGGGGATGCTTCTTAAGTGTTTAGAGGTCCTGGGCTGTGGAGTTGGACTGGCATAAACAGCTCACTCCACCCCGCCTCCCAACCCCCTCCCAAACATACATTCTGCACACTGCTACAAAGTACAGACCCTTGACCATCTGAGTGTGCAGCCATCCTCCACTCCCAGGCCAGCAGCCAACAGTACATACTGTACTAGGGGGTGTTTCACACTGGTCATGACTTTAAGATAGTATTTCTAGTTAAGATATTTACACACCACTTCATCATATCATTGCTCATACATTTTCTCCTCCTTTTTGTATGTAACTGATATCTGGAAGATCATGTGTAAGCGTGGAGATAATGAATACAAGCTTTTAAAGTCTTTTGTTTTACTTTGTTATGATTGAGTTTAGACTTAAGCCCTAATTACACTATACATCGGGTCTAGGGTCCCGTTGGGTGCTATTGCCCAACGCCAACGATTCACATTCAGGCAATATTACACTACGCGTTTTGCCCAACACATAATATATCAAACTACGCGTTTTGGGGTAATTTACTATATTACACTTTGCGTTTGGTGCCCTTATTCGCGTTTGTAATTCGCATCGGCAAAAATGCGAATTAAATGTCCAAACGCGAACTAAAAAACGCGTAGTGTAATATGGCCTTTACCAATTGACACTCCATGGGAAACCAAAGTTTATTGTAGGTATAGATAAGCTTGGATTTCCCCTGGAGTGTTTCTCTTATTAATTATATATTATTTAGAAGTAAGATTATTGACCGTCACAAAATATCTTATCTTAATGTTTGAGATGGTAGGAACGCATTTACGGTTGTCCTAGTGTTAAACTTGCCCTTAGTCTGTATCTCTGCTAAGAAGGGGCATTAGCCTTAGACTCATTTATTTTGTGTAATAGGCAAATTGCACATCTGTCATCTTCACAAGGTCTATCTATCGACATAATATCATTACAGTTCTATCTAAATTCATGTCATTTGCCTAATTTCAACACATAATATTTACTTCTATCAAAATCGGCAGTTTAGTTCATATTTACAAGCTTTTATATTGTAGTTTATAATTACAAGAGAATGCTTTAATTTGTTGGAATAATCTGTAAAATCTGAAACATTTTACAAGTCTATCTATTCATCTATCAATTTATCCATCCATCCATTCATCGTTCTATCCATCGATCCATCGATCCATCCATCTATTTATCTATCTATACACACACGTATATATGTATATATTCTACTATTTATATAATTATGCATATATATAAATAAATTCCATAAGATAACATAGACAAGGAACAATATATTACGGTTGGCCTGGAGCTGGCGAAAGAAGTCCGCCCCTTTTTCTTTCTTTTTTCTTCAATAGGCCGTTTATTATGATGATTGAAGCCCACAAATGGCAGGTACAGGTAACTCCTATCCAGGTAAACAAACAAGTGAGTGCTGGTTGCTTAGCTACTATTGACTCAAAAAAAAATACAACAGGGGGCAGCACTCTAGCTATTTCAATCATACATAATTTATATCGCAATAAACAGTGCCTATTTACAGATTTATATATATATATATATATATATATATATATACCCACGTTCGCCTTGTTTATCCCCTTACCACTTCGCTGTAATGAGAGTATCTACTCCACTGAGTGGCTTATAGCACGTCCTTACACAGAAGGACACAGCACCCAGGACGGACAGTACTCTCTGAGACTCCACCTTTAAGGGGTAAAGAGGCCACCGCCAGCACCAGTAATCACCCGACAACAATGGCCTGCTCAAGCTCCAAATACGACATTATTTGTTTATATATAACAAGCGCCTTCGGCGCTTGGAGTGTAAAAACGAAATTGGGCTGATGAGGAGGGTCAGAGTGTTGAAAATAGAAACACTTTCAAGTTTTTGTAGCTTTTGCGACATTCCTACTGCTCGACCTGATAGGCCTGGTAAAGTCGTGAACGGCGCACATCGTGAGCGGCAACATGTTCTGAAACCGGAACTGACAATCTCCACGCATTGCCTCCCCCTATCTCTTCACCATAGACCTAGAATCTGCGTGGAGATCCACAATCGTACCTTCTTTGAGAAGGAAGCTAATTATAATTGGGTTTTTCTACAGGCTGAGTTCATTTTATTAAATACTTTTCACTGCAGTCCTGTGGACCATTTGGGCACAAAGAATGCATGACTGTAAAGGGCCATGCCCACCCGGCGAGTTTACCGTTGCCAGGCGCCGGGCGCCGGTAGAAAAGGACCTTCTTCATTGCCGGGCGACAATAAAATAAAACATGTTTGATAATTTAGTGGCAATTTTGTTGGCGATTTTGCCAGCAATTGCATCAGCCGTCGCCAATTGCCCCAAACTTATGCCATACCAACGGGGAATTGCCAAGCGATTTGGGATTGCTCAACGATTGTGTGCGGAATTCGATGGCCATGCCGTCGCCGGGTGATGATCAAATCACCTTGTGGGTAAGGGGCTTAACAATGTTCCATTGGTTTTCCAGTGCACACTGCGTTGACAGTTTTTATGGCGTAGTAATGAATGCAGAAAGGCAGTATCACCGACTACATATTGGTAAACACAGTGACGACAGCAATACCACACAAGAACATCGCAGAAGTGAATTGTGTAGACATGGTTGCATCAGGTGCTCACTAGTCTGAGGTAGTTGCCGACTGCCCCCTACTCCCACCTTAAGGCTATATTCCATGATATTTTCAATGCCACAATGCCACTTGCGTTCCTTTTATGACCGATTGTTGGTTTCTGAACACAAGCAAACATGCATTCCCGTTATTATAGGATATCACAAGTGGCATTGAACGTATCATGCAATATAGGCTTTCATTTACGTTCATGAACACAAGTATAAACGAAAGTATAAACACAAGCATTCATGTCAATAAACGCGAGTAAAATGATGAGCGCATGTACATGAATGCATAGTGGAATACAGAATTTAGGCTATTTTCAATTAGTTGATTTCAACTCATATTAATTTGTTAATTCATCACCCTTCATACATATACATCCAACATATCATTTGAATGAGAAAAAAACATGTTTATTGACATATAACATGATAAATCAATATTCCAATTGCTGTCTTTTGAAACCTGGAGTAAAATCGCCTAGTGGCATACAGCCTATACCCCCCCCCCCAACTTCCACCAATCCCCTCCCCTCCTTACCTGAACCACCACCTCACACCTGCGTCCAGCTCTGGTTCCTCACCTGCCCACTAGAGGTGCCACCTGTCCCCCCGCCTACCCTGGAGGAGCAGGTAGGAGCAGGAGGGGTCAGGTGGCAGCAGGCTGTAAAACAGAGTGGCTGCTCAGTGCTGAGGAGTGCAGGCTGCTCCTGAAAGCTGGGCAAAGACAACACTACAAAACAGCAGAGAGCCTGGCCTGGGCGTTAGACGGCCACGAGTAGAGGAGGAGAGACCGCTGCAGAGAGGAGACTCAAGGCTGTAAGGATAAACAACCTTATACTACTTCAGCATGGCTAAAGCTACTGGGAGCGGAGCACAGGAGGCACAGAGTGGCTCAGTATAGCTGGCCCAGCCCTCAGGACAGTTAGAGAGACGTCGGGCATTGAACAGGAGAGGGCAGTACAGAACCAGTCTAAGGTGTGTATGCCAGGAGAGGATATGACAAAACAACTATCAAAAGCCGGTATTACCATCAGAGGCTGAATTACCAGGCACCTGTGGATCAAACGTCCTGTAGACTCTGAAGGCTAATGAAGGCTAGAACATGCAACAAGAGGAAGGTTACTAGTTTCCCCACATCCACACACCCACAAGCAGCCTTTCGCTTAATGGAATAACAATGACAAACTAGTCGGACTGAATAATGCCAAATACACACAGAGAAAATTGTGTGTCACCAATGCATACATTCAGATGAGGTAGTGGATAGTAACGCGGATGATGGTAAAGATTGGTGGAGTTTAATGTCCGCCCAGCTTTTGTTAGACTCGCATTTTTGACCGTAACAGTTCAATGACTGAATCTATAGGGGTGAGAAGGAAGGCAAGGTGATTTGATCTAACAGTTAGCACCGAGGGGCGAGCCTTGGCTGGCCGCGTGCAATGCCAGCACCCTAGACCACCCCACCAACGCCTAGTAAACATACACCTGCCTGACGGACCTGTTGATAATGGTTATGGCCACTTCATTATTCTAAAACTGTTGAATAACATTAGCAGCAACTTCTATTCTGCTGACGACCGTCTGAAGCCTGGTCCCCACATGGCGATTAGTGGGGAAGAATAGGACGGCGACCAACGTGATAATCAGTGGACTGGCGCCGTTATGTCTGGCGATTAAACCATTAGTCGGCGTGGTTTCTGGGCGAAATATTTGACATGTTTGATATTTCTCTCTAGTCGCCGGCGATTAGTGCAGTTAATCGGCGGGTAGGGCAACTTATGGGTCCTCTAGTCACCGTTAGTTTGATGGCAAGAGCATCCCAACGTGGAGATTAATTTTTTGGTCCCCCGACGATTAGTTAGTCGCCCAGCGATCAATATTTCTTCCTTGGTTGCTGGGGAAACGCACTGATCGCCGGGGTTTAGTCGCCACGTGGGGACCCAGCTTGAACCTGCCCTGCTGTCTCAGGCATAATTAGAACTGGTGGATTCATTGATGATTGTGACCCGCTGATCAGGAAATAATTCTCACTACTGGTAATTAGGTGCCGGTAATCAACCATATCAATAACTACTGATGGGAACCTTCTGTTGACCACGTTGAACCCTCTTCTAAGACATCAAAGTGAACACTAAAGTGAACTGAACATCCTACTGCAACTGCAGGGGAAGTACAGAAGATTCAAGATAACAACCAATTGCTGCTGGATTCAAGACTTTTTTTGGCAATTTCGCCACTGTGCCTAGCCCTTAAAGACCTATAGAGAACAGATTTGCCAACACGCCCAGCCCTCCCCCATGGCCCACACCTGGACCTCTGATAATCTACGGTTAACTGTATATCTAGTCCAGTGAAGGTGACTTCCAAAGCTGTCAAGGTAAGAAGAAACCAGTTTACATAATGGCTGATATTGTATTTTTATATATAAGAAAAAGAGTAATATTACCCATATTACCCATATTATTCTAGTTATTGTTTGGCTTTGCATTTTAAGTTTTATTATGAGTCGCGAATGATTTCAGAAGATTACTGACATACTGACTGTATTTATCAGAATGTACAGAGTTCTAAGCTCTGTACCCATGAAACGATTTCTACCAACTTCAGTGACCAAGGCTACATGGTGCAAAAAAACAGTCAAATCTACCATCTTGATTGGTAGATTTTTGCACTACATTTTAATACTCTTTTTTATTTCTTTTAATTGTAACTTTTGACTTTCATTATTCCTATTCCCCTAGGGGACCTTCCATTGATTATGTGCTCATTTTGATATATGTCTAGACCACCATTCCCATCCCCCCTTAAGCATGCAATATGAGTTAGAATTATCATTTTGTGACTACCCCAACCACACATTTTGTGTATCAATTAATAGACCAAGGGCGGACGCATGGGGGGGGGGGGGGGTTTAGTGGGGTTCAGGTGCCCATGACCCCTTTTGGTGGACCACTAAACTACAAAAAGAGGGGGAAATGTCATATGTGTGAGAATGAATGTATGTGATTTTAGTACTTAGCCTAAATCCTGTATCCGCCCCTGTGGCAACCTC
Organism: Lepidonotus clava; assembly: GCA_936440205.1. Classification (NCBI taxonomy): domain Eukaryota; kingdom Metazoa; phylum Annelida; class Polychaeta; order Phyllodocida; family Polynoidae; genus Lepidonotus; species Lepidonotus clava. The sequence continues at coordinate 50,842,918 of OW387145.1, forward strand.
TAATTACGCAATTCATGCACTAGCTGCAACATTCAGTCTCATACCCACTAAGTATCTTTTACAGAGTCGGCCGACAAATCAGCACTAAAACCAGTCGATTTTTATAATTGTCTGTTAGTATAGTACATTAAACTGTGCAGGTTTATTCTCAATCGGCACTAAAATCGGCAGATTATACCCTTAGATTTTATTGCCAATTGGTCAGCCGATTGCATAATGATGGCCTAGTGTGTATGGGGCTTTAGTGTGAAAAAATAAAGCAAGAATTACATAAATGTTTGTGTTCGTGTATACTCTATATATATACTGTCATATAATTGCTGCCCCTTCTGGCTTTCTAACGGCAAACACCGCAGTGCATGATATAATGTTTTACCTGCAGTAAGCATTGAAAGAAAGCAGCACTAGAAAAAAATGATGAGATTTCCCAGAATGCACGATGATTCACTCTGCAGGTAGCCCCCTCTACCTGAAGCCTTCCCCTGTGGCAGGGATAATAGGTGTGTACGTGAGGTGATCTTGTCTTCGTGGAAACACTGATAGCCTGATTGTAGCAATGTGGGGGCTGGACGGGGGGGGGGGAGGTAGTTGTGTGGTTAGGGGACGACTGGGATATAGGTAGATGTCATATCTGACCACCTACAATGCAATGAGGCGTAAGTAGCAGCAATGAAAATTTGTTTTTTCATAGCTATCGGAAAGGATGTCTTGATCTTTCAAATGGTGAAGGATTTATGGTTTATGGATTGATACCTCACCTTTCTGATTTTTGTACAGAACCTATTTGATACTTTTATTTTTCTCCTTTCTCTATTTCCATATATTCAGAATTGTCTTGTGTGTCTTCCCAGCCGGAGGTGTGATGTTATAATAACATTGCAGTAACATTCTATTTGGTTCTGAATTGGTTCTTACCTTCTTTTGATGACTCCCAAGTACGTCGCTGCGACCTACCCTACTGCTGCGACTTTCCACTGCAACATTATCATAACGTTCTGGTTATGTTCTTTGACCTAAACAGAATGTTCTTATAATGTTCTGTTTGGGTTTTGTCCTAACCTCGCCAAAAAATAATGTTATAATAACATTCTAATTTGGTGAGGTTTCAACCTCACCATCAATAACGTTATTGTTACATGCCATCTTAGTAAGTAACAAACTGACTAAAAAAGTATGGTTGCAGAACGTTTCTGTTACGTCACATGCTGGCTGGGTTATGCCTCTTTTCTATTTTTAAAGAGCGCTGCTCACTTTATTGAAATTATACATTAAAGCACATTATCCACTCTTATTAGGGGGTTGGTTTTATATATATGGTCAATACTACTTATCGTTTACAAATATATCATAATCTACGTTTACAAACTTGATCTAATGTATAAGGGACAAAACAAGACAGACAGGACAGTACAGGACAAAACAAAAAGAATTATGTCTCATTTAGTGAAAGCGAGTCACTTGTCTCTCATATTCAGGGGTCACGACTCGCCTCCTACACAATTCGCTGTATGATGTGCACCTCATGACCTACAACTCATTTAGTGGAGGTGGGTCACAAATCTCTCATACTCATGAATCACGAATCGCCTCTATCACAATATGCTGTATGGTGGATGATTCATCTTTCTGCCTTAATTTCTATAGGATAACATGTTTTCCTGGTTGACTTACGCCTCATTTAGGGGAGGCAGGTGACACATCTCTCATACTCACGAATCACCAATCGCCTCTATCACAGTTAGCTGTATGGTGAGTGTCTCATCTCTCCGTCTCAATCATGTGTGAGTTATGCCTCACTTTGTGGAGGCGGGTCACATGTCTCCCATACTCAGGAGTCACGACTCGCTTTCTACACAATATGCTGTATGGTAGGTGCCTCATCTCTCTGACTCAGTCACTCTGTGACCTATGCCTCATCTAGTGGGGGCGGGTCACATGTCTCTCATACTCAGGAATCACAAATCGCCTCTACCACAGTACACTGTATGGTGGTGCCTCGTCTTTCAGTCTTACTCTCTGTAGTATCACATGTTCTCCTGGTTGACTTACGCCTCATTTAGTGGAGGCGGGTCACACTTCTCTCATACTCAGGAATCACGACTCGCCTCCAACATATCGCTGCATAGTGGGCGTCTCATCTTTCAGCCTCACTCACCATAGGATCACATGTTCTATGTACCTACTTCTACCTTATTGCACTCTCACCTGACACAGCCAATATCAAGTTGCCTCTCTGTTCTGTTTCGTAGGTGTATAGAAATTGTTTCCATGCAGTTTAGTTGTGATATCCAATAACCCGTCGGAGTTTACACATGAAATATTTCCAAAATGTCCCCAATCTATCTGTGCTGTTCACACAATTTTCTCATAAATCTTCATACTGATTTGGTCGCAACCCTTGTCATAACAGAACAAATCGTGAGGTATGAGTTGGCCTTGGTAGAGAATTGGTTGACTGTGAGCCTTTATTACACTACACAATGAAAACTGACAGCATCATGGTGACCGTAAAGTTTCTTGACATTTCTTGGTGTCAGAGGAGGAGGCTCCTGTCTGTCTAATTCCGTGTATACATACGATTATCGTAACCTAATCACAACTTTTTCTTGTTGATAGATAGTAATATACTGTCCGACATGAGACGTACATAATGACTGCAATTGAAGTTACCCCATGACATTAAATATGATATTCAACATTGCTAGAATCAAACAAATCACATTCCGTGAAGGCCTTTTCACTGTATGCTTTATTTTCATGGTCACAAAAATAGTTCATCTGTAGGTTGATGTATGTTGCCTTGAGAAACCACTATATATTATGAAACATTTAAAAGCAAATAGGTCCTGTTCCCAGTAGCAGGCCAGTAGAAGCCACAGGTGGGCGGTGTGGGGCCTTTAGGTGGAATCTGCTTCCTTCGTTGGTTAAGCCCAATACCCACTAGGCGATTTTCCCAGTGACCGGCGATGGCATGGGCATCAAGTTACCCTGCACAATCACCTGGTGTCTGTAATCGCCTGGCAATTTCCTGTGGGTATGGTGTGTGTTCCGAGTGACAGGCGATGGGTAACAGGATCGCTGGTAAAATCGGTGGTGAAATATGAAACTTGCGTAATATTACAACTGCCGAACTATGACAACGGTGATTCTCCCAGTCGCCCGACGCCCGTCAACAATAAGATCGCCTAGTGGGTATGGGGCTTTCAGGTGGGTACTCAGTAGGTGGTGAGAGTTTTACCATGCATTCACTGAACAGTCAAATTCATCATTAAACTGTTATGCTAGTAAGCATTGAGCATACATACAAAATCAATAAAAAAATCAACAAGAACTACTCTGATATATTGGATATCTGATTTATTTTCAAAAACGCTTTACGTATTCTAACATCACATCATTATACATCAGTTGTATTGTCAGTTATATTAGAATGAAAACACCATAACAGTGAACCATGGTAGGTCTTCCACATTTTGGCTGGTAGACTATTCCAGTAAATTGACCCAGAGTAAATAATGCCCCTCTTGTATGTTTCACAACATGGTTTGTTAAGACCCATACCCACCAAGCGACTTTAGCGGCAACGGGCGATGGGCAACTGGGAGAATCAGCATTGGTGTCATCAGGCAATTGTATTATCAAGCAAGTTTGATAATTTATTGGTGATTTTACTGGCGATTGTGCTCGTGATTCTGTTGCCAGTCATCCATTGCCTCCACATCATACCAACACGGAATAGACCGGCAATTTCATTGATAACCCAGTCACCCGACAATTTCGCTGCCGATTCTCCCAGTCTCCCATCGCCTGTTGTCGGTAAATTGGTATGGGGCTTTTGTCTTAATCAAAGGGTTGCTCTCATGCAAAAAGAAGTGGTTTTAGCATACTTGAAATCTTGCTTCCTATAATGCATAAAGTTAAAAACATGAGCTGACCTTTGATTTCTTGGGAGGTCTCCTTTACTCACCTTTACTCATATTGAAACGCTTGGGATATTATCTTAATCTACTTAACATAAACATTCAAGTACACCTTAAAAGTCCCCTTTAAAAATCATTTCTTCCCTGTGTTTTTACCTGCTGAACCTCCTACAATCAAGGCACCTGAGAAAAACAGACAAGGTGTTCACCAGTCTCCAATATACCTGTATGTTATGTTCATAAACAAAAACATAGCTCTACACTCTAGATAGCTGATTTCATTCAAACTGGCTTCAAAACATGTAAGAGAAAACCTAGCTCAGTCTAATAACATCCCATCTTTGGTTGTCTGGTAAACATGTTTTTCATTGGCAGACAAAATTTTAAAACCGCTAATCATTCTAGTGTTCTTATAAAGTGTCTTGAGAATTTTATTAGATATAACATCAATCTTACCTATTTCAAGCAATTCATTTGTCCGATTTACACACACACACACACACACACGGTGATATTACACTACACGACTTGGTCTCAAATGATGAATTTACAGACAATTCACATACAGGAGTTATATAATTGTTACACATCGGCAACTTAAACTATCTCATATATATGGATGACAACAAATTATATCCATAATACATATGACTCCTCTGGGACATTGTCACATCGCAGCTCAAGTCGTGTAGGGTAATACCACTTTTAAGTGCATAGAGTGGGATGAGTTGGGGAAGGGTAGGAAGGAGATTAAATAGGGTAATCTTCAGCAAACATTATCCACCTCCCACACTCACATTGCACTTTGAGGATGCCCCTCAATGCTGTCACAATAGTATGAATTGATAGTGCTTGGACACTGAGATAGTGCGAAGCCTGTACTCCACACATCAACTTTGAACTGGCAATGTTGTATTTGTGTGGTTTCCTTTGAGAATATGGCATGAAATCTTGCATCATCGTTTGAGAGAGAATGGTGAAATGTGTTGACAGATAATTTTGTCATCTTTAATTATCATTCAACTCTAATGCTGAATCTTAAAAATCGGTAGCAATATTTTTATGAGGAATATTAGCCAAACAAATCTATCACACGCTCGGCTGAGGAGCATTGTGTATAAGGGGTAGTGGGTAGTGACTGGCCTCGTGTACCGCTTGCCAATTTCATAGTTTCAACAATAAATAGAGTTTTTCTTGAGCGATAGAATATAGAAAGCCCTTGAGGGGTCATTCTCGGGTGGCCATATGACCCATGGGGATTGTACAAACCTTGGGCCGTGACAAACCCCTCTGGGTCATCGGTCTTCTTACATTAGTAATAGTTTCTGTTGCTATTCCTAAACAGAAGTTAATCCATGAGTTGTTTGTTGAGGAGCATATTTCATATTCATATTCTGTTTACTCAAAGTGTATTCTATGATGAGAAGTGTTCCTAATTGGTTATAAAACCAACGAGCCGTAAGGATAATACTACCTAAAAAGATTTATTCTTCAAAACTGATACATGGTAATTACAAACTACTAGCATCCGGTTACCAAATAATGAAGCGTATTATTGCGCAAACATAATTACTATAGAACTTACTTAAGCTTTGATAATACAGCCAAGATTAACATGTTTTGTTGAATTATTTAATTTAGTGACACTCCAAATGGCTACCTGCATAAGCCTTTTTGCGTGGGAGAAACTAATTTTGGACAGATTATTTTATTCGCAATTGCGTATTTTGTACATGTTTCCGAGCATGCCTTCTGACCATTGTAAGCACGATCCATGGCCAATCGGACATGACTGGGCTGCGGCTCATGGTTCGACCAAAGGCGGAAGTCATGTATTTTATCCGCGACTCGTGTTATCCCCAAATGTTAATGAAAACACACAAAAAAGGAAGGAAGGAGTTCTGGGCATTAATTAGTTCTTTGGCAATTCTTGTTGTGAGCCGGAACTACGTGGAATCTTTGTGAATTAATATTTCTGGGAATTATTTGAGGGAAAAAGAGCAAGTTTTGTTGCCACAGGGCCTTGGCCTTTTGTTGTTTGTTTTGGACAGAGTTTTAATGATCGTTGGATTGGTAAATCAGGTATTGGGATACAGAATGCGTGGTTTGGTCTTAACAGGTGCAATAAATTGATTCAGATGGAAATTCACTGAAACGTTTATTCAAAGGTCATGTACACGTTTTATGGTTTTAATCGTTAACCTTTTACTAGTGGCATCTTTCAATGACATTTTAAGTTTACAATATGCAAGGAAATTGTGCATATAGTTTTACCTTCGTTTTGAAAATCTCTAAAGACAATTATCATATGGCAATTTCATTCAAAGCATTATTTTGTTTTCCTTCCTTAGCATAATCTGGCTGAATATTGCGATGAGATTACTCATTGTTTTACAAGCAATGCACTTTCAACAATGCCATGCTATATGGAAAAGATATGGACTGGATTATTTATGGAACAGTTAGAAGGATTTGCGCTTCAACTATACCCCTTTAATTAGAAAGATCGGTAAATTTCGACTGATCATGTGAATGGGCAGCCAACAAGGTATGTCAGAATATCAAAAAGTCAGCCTGAAAGGTTTGATCATACTTAATTGGTTAAATGTTTCGTTCACGGGCATGAACTCCCTAGATGGCGCTACCCCTGTCTCATAGTTACTTATAATACTAACAGGGTAAGAACCTAAGACTGTACCCTGCAGTTTGCACAGACATATATTTTGGATTTATGCCTAAACTATTATGTTTTTGTGTGAAAAAAAACAATGGTTTGTATTTCAGACAAATGTTAAAAACAATTGGCTGTCGTGTTTTATTGATATTTATGTTCAATAAATGGCAATTGACAAATTCATTGAAAAAAATGCAACCCCACCCAGCATAGCAGCATACCATATATGGCAATGCCCTTATTTGGAAAGGACTTTATGAATGGAGGTCACATGACCAACCATATAGGGCAATGTACACATAGGCCTTTTGGTAACTATATGCAATATGCAATGGTATTTATAACTCCTGTCCATGTTAAAACCTATGTTTGCCCATAGTTTTGCCATAATTGTGTAATGTACATTGCTATTTCCTTCACACTGGTTAATTAGGGCATGGGAGGGTAGGGGAATCCCCTGTGACATCATCATGTTAGTTATACAAGAGGCCCCTGAAAGGGGGTTTTGAACAAAAACCTCATCCCAAACATAATACAGCAACCTCATTCAGCCCAAGCATTTTGTTCCACTGTCATTACAGGAAACTGTGGTATAGTGGCTATGGTGAGGGACTTCAAATCAGAAGGTTGGTGGTTCAAACCTACTGATGGTCATGTTGCAGTTTGACCATGTTGCATTTTTTCTTATGCAAATCATCTTCAATCTAATATTATTATCAACGTTTACAGTGCTAATCATTTATCTTTGGTATACACAAAGATATTTCAATTTTAGCTTAATGTTATAAAGTTGAATAAAAGGAAAATGATTTTTTTACAATTAGAGACAGGTCATTAGCTGTAGAATTATAAGCATTTATACAGCCTATATATAAGACAAATAAATGGTTGGATAGACATGAATGTCACATCATTCTGATGTTCTTTCACCCAAATGAATGCTTTTTTAAAGTGATTTCTTCATTTATTAAAAAGAGTGACACTGCCATGACATGGGTGGGATTTGAAACCCCAACCTTTGGATTTGAAGTCCTAGACTCTAGCCTCTGGGCTATTTCTGACCATGGTAGATATGGGTGTTAATGAAGGCTATCATTATACAACTACTAACTCTCTACTTGTGTTGAGTTCAGAGAATGTCTGAAGAAGTTTGTGGGGAAACCCTTTTAATACTATAAATAACCATCCAATCCAGTGAATGAGTTCCATTCTGTTCAAGTAAGGGGCACTGAAGGGGGAAGCATACATAGTGCTATATCTTCCGGGAAAACATTAACTACAAAAATTCAAAGCACACTGCAATAATTATGATTTAGTATTGTATTAATGACAAAAATATAATAAGTTTAGTTGTGTTTTTTTATATTAATATCAAATAGAACTGGGTCATTCACTGCAGTCTTGTGGGAATCCCATGCATCTGCTGGTCATCAGCTTATAGGTTTTGCCAGGCACCAGCTAAAAACAAAATGGCGAGTGTGCTACCCTTTCTATTCTTATAGTTCTAAGCAGGAACCCTGTAACACAGTGTGTCATTTTTACTATGAGTATGTAATTAATGAGAGCTATGCCACTGTTTGTACCACTGACCGGAAACTGGCTGAACACATGATCCCTAGTAGAAGGGGTGGTGTGATCGTCGGCAACCCTGGGGATGGCGTGAGGTTTGGTCTCCTGACGTCAAGTTCTGAGAAACTATGGTCCGATCCCAGTCTTTGACGTCAGCAGACAAACAATAGCGTAACAAAACCATTGACACGTCTCCCCAGTGGCAGAACGGGCCGGGGTAGTCAGCGAGATAGAGAGACGGCAGAGAGAGACGGCAGACCAACTTGTTTCCGGGCAGTGGATTACGGTGGCTAGGCTCTGTACCCCTGTTTACAGACCTAGCTTGATTGGAATAAACCTACAACTGTGAACTATCAGTGTTGTGTGCTACTTTGTAACAGAGTAGCACACAGATCGTGGTGCCGTGACCAGGAAGGTGACAGATTTCACCATCAAATCTGTGAACTTTATCCAACAATCCCCTTTGCTCGGAGCAACGTTACCGGCCAACCCTGCAGACCGAGTGGGCCCTCCCTCAACGGCCCCTCTGCTGTCAACGACAACCCGGGCTGACAATCGTGTGACCGTCGACATCCAGGCGTCAGGCCTGTGACCAGCCGATGATGCTGCGATACATTATGTGAGTAGGGCTTTTGAGCATATGAGCACGAAAAAGACTATTTTGGGACCACTCATAAATCTCATATTTTAATCTGAGCACTGGTAGCACTTTTTAATAACTATTGAGACAACCCCCATCATATATGGATCCTGTGAACTGATTACAAAGATACTTTATTCCACTTTAAACAGCAACAACCCCTGATACTATTTGAGAAGGCTGTATTGGTCTTGCAACCATGCATGAAATATATAAACTGTGAAAAAAAAAGTGTTATTGTGAAATAACAATGGTGATTAGGAACTTGCTATACACATATTACAGACATTGTAGTACAATTGTCAGTTCACTCTGTTAAGATTTACCTCATGAAAATTGTTATTAGAAGTGCATGAAACTAAAAGTTGTTGGGGAAACAAATACAAAAATAGGCAAAAATTTGAGTGTAGTACCAAGTTTAACTGGTGAAATCTGATTGCTATTGTTTCATGGAACCAACCGTCTGTGTGTTTGTATGTTGGGCCCCTTTAATACTGGGCCTTCCCCTCCAATGGTAACGCTGTCTGTGCACTGATAGGGAGAGCCAGATAAAGGGCAGTGGGCCGATGTGAACCTGAGTCAGGGTGCCTATCTGGGTGCCTATCTGGGTGCTGACAAAACAAATGACCTTTAATGTAAAAAAAGTCAGGAGCGGTTTCTCTATAGAATCGGTATACACACAATAGAAAGAGCTTTAAGTCTAGGAAAGTAAAGGCTTAAGGAGACTGAAAAGGCTGTTCTGGGGATTAAATAAAATGAAAGAAGAGAGTTAGATACATAAGAAAAGTAAATGTTTCTCAAGTATATGTTGTGAGTAGGTAAACTGTGAGGTAGTAAGTGAATAAGAAACAATAGGATATAGAGTCAAAAGGTAAGGAGTTATAGATTGAGTTAGAGGAAATAGAAAGTTAAATAGTGTGAAGATATCTTACATAACAAAATGGAAGATTTACTTGCACAATTAGGTCAGCTCCAAGAACAATTGTTGGCTGCACAACAACGCATTTTGCAATTAGAAGCAGCACACAATGCGGCTGCTGCTGCCCAACCTGCTCAAGATGGGCAGGTTGTTGAAGAGTTGCGTCGCCTGGTGGGCAATATGGTTAATACACAGGTGTTGACCACGATCGAACGTTTCAATGGCGAGACAAAGAAATATAAGGTTTGGATCAAAGATGTCGAGAGACACATACAGGCGGTGGGAGGTGACGATGCCTCAAAATTAAATATTGCGGCAAGGTCTGCCACAGGCGTGGTAGCGGACTTCATTTTCCGCTACCGAACCGACCACCCAAATGCAACGTGGCAAGACCTAAAAGCCGAACTTACTGAGCGTTTCAGCGACCATATTGATGCGAGTCACGCGATGAGACAACTGCGTCGTGCGAAACAAGGGGCACACGAAAGTGTTACCGGGTACGCTGAACGCATTTTGGACGTCGCGACTGACGCATTTCCAGGTAACGATCTTGAACAACCCCTCATTGCGCAACAACTTATTGATATCTATGTCGACGGGCTGCGCGAAACCTATGTCGCCAGAAAAATTATGCGGACAGGGCCTCCTACTTTTACGGCAGCAGTAGCTCTTGCAGTGCAGGAGACAAGACTCACACGCAAATTTGACCTACGCAATCGTGGATACGATAACACGCAGCCCCGCTCCCGTCAAGAAGAGCCTATGGAGATAGCCGAAATCTCTATCCCGGGAGAGACAGCGCATGTACCCCAGCCCTCGGGGCAAGGTAAGTTCCAAGGGACATGTTACCAGTGTGGCAACATAGGCCACAAAGCAATGCAATGCCGAAAAAGACCCAACCGGGTCGCGACAATGAGAGGAGCCTGCTATAACTGTGGCAGAACCGGACATTACAAGAGGGACTGCTGGATCCAAAAACCTTCAAGCCCAAATCAGGGAAATGGGCCACAGGGTCCGCCCCAATCCGGCTGGTAGAGGGACGGGCCCATCTTCAAAATCCACCCACAAACAAATGTCAGAGGGAAAAGACATCCAATAACACGCAATTAGGCAAAGAACAGAGACAAGATCTTTTCGACCCACAAAAACTTTCTATTAAGGCCGTAGCAACCGTGAGTTATTTTGATGTCAGTAAACCATCAATACAAATTAAGATCGGAAACACTCGAGCACGGGCCCTCATGGATACAGGTGCAGAAGTATCTGTCATTTCTTTAGCACTGTATCATAAGATCAAAAGGATGGATCAGGTAGGTACCATCAGAGAGAGCCAGATTCAACTCGTGACAGCTGACCAAACGCCCCTCGAACAGGTAGGTGAGGTAGATCTTACTTTAAACATCGGGACTTACGTGTTATCTAGAACTTTCCAAGTTTCCCCTGACATTGGTCACTCTTTGATCATTGGATGGGACACCATCAAAGAAGAAGGATTTATAATAAATGGTGAACAATCAACCGTACAGGTAGGTGAATGTTTAATACCGCTACAAAATGACGAGGAAATGGCCTCTCTGGTCAGGCTTGTGGAGGATGTGTGTATTGCCCCACAGAGTGCAGCTTTTATAAAGGCAAAGAGAGCACGATATACACACCACCAGAACGGAAATTATGTATGCATGCCTGCCGAGTCAGGAATCCTAAAGGATGAGCCTGGACTGATGCTCGCAAATTCCCTAAACTACATAGAAAAAGGAAGAAATTTTGGCATAGCCTTAGTGAACAGCACAGGCCGTACTTATTCATTCAAGAAAGGAAATGTAATAGGTAAGTTAGAACGGGTGGACGACGAAGCCAAACTTCACGTAACTGAAGCAGACCAGAAGAAACAGGTAAGTCATATAAGTAATATTGATGTCACAGATGGACAAAGGACACCAGGGACCTTAGATGAATTGTTGGACCAGAACAAAGACTTATTTGCCGAAAATGACCTTGAGTTAGGCCGTACGCACCTGACAGAAATGACCATAGATGTTGGGGATCACCCACCTATTTCATTAAAAGCCTATCGTGCTCCGTTAAACCGTAAAGCGTTTATAGAAGACAAAGTGCAGGAAATGTTGGAAGCTGGTGTTATTCAACAAAGCCGAAGCCCCTGGACTGCCCCTGTTGTGGTAGTAGGAAAAAAAGATGGCACTCAGCGCCTTTGCGTAGACTATCGGCAGTTAAATGCACATACAGCCCAATATAACTATCCCCTCCCACACATAGATGACATACTGGCACTTCTTGGGGGTTCTAAGTGTTTCAGTACCCTGGATCTTCGGAGTGGCTATAACCAGGTCCCGGTAGCCCCTGAAGACAGACCAAAGACAGCATTTGTATGCCACAAGGGTGTTTTTGAGTATAACGTAATGCCTTTTGGCTTGGTAAATGCACCTGCCATATTTAGTGAATTAATGTCTAAAGTATTGGAGGGACTACCTTTTGCTACTGCCTATTTGGATGACATAATCATTTGGTCCAAAACTCCAGAAGAACACCTGGTTCACCTGCAAGCGGTGTTCAACAGACTACGGTGGGCTAACTTGAAATTGAAAAGGAAAAAGTGTGGCTTTTTTAGAGATGAGATTGAATATCTGGGTCATGTAGTGACACCAAACGGAATCACTCCATGCAATGACAAAATCTCAGTAATACAAAAGATGTCACCACCTACTTCTGTCAAGGAAGTGAGGTCGTATATTGGGATGACATCGTTTTACAGAAGGTATATTCCAGGGTTTTCTGCCATTGCTAGACCTCTGAGCCGGTTGACAAAGAAAAATGTTGAATTCCATTGGAATTCTGATTGTCAAAAGGCCTTTGAAACCCTGAAAGAGGCATTGACTGTACGCCCTGTCCTTGGATTTCCAGATATGACAAAACCTTTTGTAGTTTATACTGATGCTTCAGAAATTGCCCTTGGAGCTGTCTTGCTCCAAGAGGACGAAGATGGTCCACACGCAATTCATTACGTGTCGCATGCCCTCAATTCAACTCAAAGCCGGTGGCCAATCATTGAACGTGAGGCCTACGCGATGATCTTTGCCATCAGGAAGTTCCGGCCATATTTATATGGAACGAAATTCATTGTCCGAACTGATCATAAGCCACTTGAGTTTTTATTCCGGTCAGAGATTAAAAATGTAAAAGTACAGAAGTGGGCTATGGAATTGTCTGAGTACAATTGCACAATTGAGTACATTACTGGCCCTAAAAATGTACAAGCCGATTTTCTGAGCCGGATGCCGGGACAAAAGGGTAAACAAATGAACGTCATCAATACTGACAGGGTGCCTGTTAGGAAACTCCCGGTTGAAACTGGTGTTGATGGTGACGAAGAAACAGATGACAACAGTCTACCTGTATTGTCTGCTGATCATGAACCCCTAGACATGGTGGTTGAACAAAGAAAAGATCGCACCCTAAAAAAATTGACTGGGGATATTCGTTACACGCTCATAAACAATGTACTGTACTACATCGCTGAAGAACCCATAGCCGGGTTGAAGCTAGTTGTTCCACGACACCTAAAGAGTATAGTTTTGAAAGCCTGTCATGACGAGATGGGACATATGGGTGTCGATAAGACCTACGATCGGGTCCGTCACCAGTATCACTGGAAGGGGATATACCGTGACGTGGTACACCATGTAAGTAACTGTGTTCAATGCAACACCCGAAACCTCAAACAACAAACAGCCCCATTACAACATATGGATGAGGTCAATGTTCCTCTCCAAAAGTGGGCTATAGATACTTGTGGTCCTTATCCTGTGTCCCATCAAGGTAACCGCTATCTGATTACCTTCGTCGATATGTACTCAGGTTGGCCCGAGTTCTATCCAGTGCCAGACAAATCAGCACAAACAGTTGCCCGAGTGCTGTTGGAAGAAATAATACCCCGACATGGGTGTCCACAAATCTTGCTATCTGACAACGGGACCGAATTCATAAATGAGGTTGTTACCAAGATATGTGAGGTCATGAAGATATATAGAATTAGAACTAGCCCATACCACCCCCAATCAAACGGGAAGCTAGAAAGACTACATCGAGTCTGGGGAGACATTGTTTCAAAACAATTGAGTGACCCACGAGCCTGGGACCTTATGGTTCCCTCAGCCCTCATGGCACTCAGAACCTGTGAACATGAGACCACCAAACACTCCCCATTCTATCTCATGACAGGACGTGATCCTCTTCTACCCTTGGATACCCTCTTAAGACCCCGGAGACGTTATTTGGGTGAAGAGAATCACGAGAACATACTACAGAGACACCACCAGGCTATGATAGCAGTGCATCATCATCACCAGAAAGCGAGAAGACGGATGGAGAGAAACCATAACAGAAAGGCTAAGGATGCTGACCTAAAGGTAGGTGACCCTGTATACCTTTTTAACCATAAAAGAACTAGCAAACTAGATCCACGTTGGCAGCCCTATTACAGGGTTGTTGAAAAGCTATCACCAGTTAATTTCCTGGTGAAAAATGTTGTTACCGGTACGCAAAGAAAAGTGCACGTAGTCCACTTGAGAAAAGCGAATTTGGAGTGGGAGATCCCTGCTCCCCCCGATGGCGAACGCCCACCGCGCCAGGCGCAACTTGCAGCGCCGTTGCCAAATGCTAGTAGTGCAGCCACTATGTTATCTTCAGATGAGTCTTTTGACACAGAAGACAATCTTCCTCTCGCTAGAGTACAGGAACGTCTGAGGGCTAACACTGCACCTCCTGCTGAACCAATAGAACTCGAAGTACTTTCAGGTGAAGTAGGGCCTACCATAGAATTAGGGCTAGGTATTCCTGAGACACAACATCAGGTAGAGCAACCTCAAAATAGAGCAGAAAACATAGAAATGGAAAGTACAGACTCAGAGTCTGAGTTGTCAACCGGCCTTACCTTAAATAAAAGAGACCGGGCCAGTGATAGCTCAACCGAGACATCTGCAGCAAAAAGAACTAGAATATGTAATCTTAGTAACAAGAAAGTAAGTAAACCAGAGTCAAACAGAAAAACATCAGGGAAATTAGACGCCAATGGCATATTATCAAAAGTAGAGGGATCACAGGGAGGTGATGGGCAAGGTAAAGTTAAAGAACTACTTAATCTTTTGGCATCCATGTTATAGGGAAGAGAAGAGTCAAAATTTGTCTCTTTTAATTTTTAGGTGTCTAGCACTTTTTGCTGCCGCCGCGAGATCCCAGACTCCTACCGAGGGCATCGAGCACGTGTTCTTCCAGTCCAAAAATGAAATTTACATGACCAGATCGCGCTGGTTAGTGGGTCTGGTCATCGACTTCAAGCTCTATGACAGTTATGTTGAATATACAGGAAAAATAATTGCAGAAGCCAGGAATGTCAGTCAAGAAGCAGAAACCTATTTCTTTCGGTTACATAGCGACCCCTTATTCAGATCACAAGTTTTTCAAGCCTCTAAGGTCTCCTTAAGTTCACAAGAAGCCACAAAGATTCGTCACTATGACAACATAATGAGAAGCCAATCACGGGAACTAGAAGCTCTGTCTGAGATGCATGCTAAAAATTTGATTGACTTTAGGGAACTAAAACAAGTTGGACACAGTGAACTAGAAGATTCAAGAAGGGAAAATAGACAAAATATTAGACCTAAAAGATTTTTAAGTTTGGCCGCAGGAATTTTTAGTGGTATGGCATATTTTGAAACCCAAAAATTAAAGGGTGAGGTTAACCAGTTAAGAGAAAATCAACAAGTAATAAGGCACGTTCTGAAAGAAAGTCTGTCTCTCATTAATGTTACTCGAATGGAGGTGAGTGAGAATCGTCATACCATAAATAGGATAATTGATGATATGGGTAAAATGGTGCGCACGTGGAGCAAAAGCTTTACTGCTCTTGCAAATCGTGTGGAACCACTTCAAAGATTTGTCATATCCCATGCCCAAAACCAAGCCAATCTAAACTCAGTAAGAGATCTTGTTACTGCTGAAACCGCTCTAATTGCTGACCTCCATTCGAAGCTATCTAAGCTATCCTCACAGAAATTGTCACCCAATCTACTACCGGCCCCTGAACTTGTAAAGATATTAAAATCTATTGAGGTTGAAATACCAAATCGTTTAATGTTACCTCGTGATCCGAGGGAAAAACCATGGTACTATTATACAATCTTGCAAACAGACACACTGGCCCTAGAAGATCAACTAGTTATTACTCTAGAAATACCCCTCCTTGATGTAGCTCGCAAATTTAAAATTAAAGAGGCTATTAGTCTACCAGTGCCTTATGGAAAGTCCGATGTCACTGCCGAATATGAGTTAGAGTTTAAAAATTTCGCTATTAGTACAGACGGTCGAGAATATATCATATTAACTCTGGATGATCAAATTAACTGTGGCAGAACAGGTATCAATTTTTGCGCTATGTCATCTGCCGTATACGAGACCAACCGCCATCAGTATTGTACTTTGTCCTTGTATCAGCGAGATTTAAGAAAAATTAAAGATATGTGCAAGGTTCGTGTTACAAACAAGTTAAAACTGCCTCTCGCAAAATACATATCAGAAGGCCAGTGGTTAGTTGCTACCAATCAAAACTTTTATCTCAGAAAGCTTTGTGTAAAAACAGAAGTTGAAGAACATATTGTAGTTTCCCCTCCCTTTCAAGTGATAACTCTGGAATCTGGATGCCGTGCTCTTGCTGACAAACTGGAGCTACCAATATATTTTGAAGGGAAATCGGAATACAAGGTGGTACGTGAAACCCGCATTACCACGCCAATCTTACGAAATTTAACAGCTCTCCCTATTTGGCAACCCATTCAGAAATACAATTTAGATCTTGAAATTGACTTGAAAAAGTTACCCCCCATGGAACCAAAACCAATAGAAGATTTAATTGACATGTTGGAAGCTACAAAGAACAGTGGAAGTTATCACATTCCAGATTCCAAATTACCATATTTCATAATTGCTGGTATTGTACTGATAGTGATTGTGATATTAATAGTATTATGTGTGAAAAGAAATGCCGTGATCCATGCTCTAGTGAAGCGGGTGATTAGTGCTCTTGGTGTTAGTGGTAGATCGTCTACACCCTCCGCTGACCCTCCATCAACATCCTCAATGAACAAAGTCTCAAATAAAACTGTGCGCAGACAACAGGATCAACAAGGAAGTCGCCCGAACTCTATTTTGACCCAAAGCAGTGACTCTGACCCTGAAAACATTGTTGCTGAAAACTCTCCCCCTAGTGCTCAGACTAATAAAACCAGTGCTCAGAAACTCCTAGGTGCTCATGCTCTTGAACTCAAAGCCCCTGCTCCATTGTCAAGTGGTATATGTGTGGAGTTATCAACTGCAAATGCTCCAATCTTTAAGCTTGGGGCTAGCGATAGCCGACCTCCAGCTCGACCAAAATCTCGGCCTAAGACTACACTGCGACTATCTCGGAGAGATAAGTAGTCTTAGGTAGTACTCGAAGAATGTACTACATACAGCGATGTGACTTAAACAAGAACTGGCCAGTTCGATGTGAAATTTCAGTGACAATGGAGATCACCGTGAAGACGAGTGATGTTATAGTGAAAATGAGTGACATAGACTTATTGTTTTATGGATAATGATTTGTTGTTGCAGGTATCATTACAGAATACTTTGCTGGCCACCATAGGATGGCTCTACAGAGAAAGAGGGAAACGCTCTCTGGAAAGACATTATTTTGGATCCAACTATATAATCATATATATATCTACCTTTCCATGTGCATGCTAGTCTTAATGAACATATTCCTCCATATACTCTACATTTGCTACTCTATCATTTGTGTGTTTTGTGTTTAGCATGCCCATATAAGTAAACTTGATTTATTTGTAGGCCTAAAGTGCCTTTAGGTCATTGGGAGCCTAGTCAATGAATAAGATGAATATCTAACAATTGATTGAACTTTATGTACGTGTATTTTGACTGTTTTGCATGATGATTACTCATGATATTGATGGTTTTTAAGAACCAGATACTTACCTTCGGAGACAACGTTTATGTACTACCCTGTATGGTTATACCTTATATACGCAATTCATCTAATGCATGATTTTGTCTTTAATGGATGATAGACAAAATCTTGTTGGGGGGTGGCACTGTAACACAGTGTGTCATTTTTACTATGAGTATGTAATTAATGAGAGCTATGCCACTGTTTGTACCACTGACCGGAAACTGGCTGAACACATGATCCCTAGTAGAAGGGGTGGTGTGATCGTCGGCAACCCTGGGGATGGCGTGAGGTTTGGTCTCCTGACTTCAAGTTCTGAGAAACTATGGTCCGATCCCAGTCTTTGACGTCAGCAGACAAACAATAGCGTAACAAAACCATTGACACGTCTCCCCAGTGGCAGAACGGGCCGGGGTAGTCAGCGAGATAGAGAGACGGCAGAGAGAGACGGCAGACCAACTTGTTTCCGGGCAGTGGATTACGGTGGCTAGGCTCTGTACCCCTGTTTACAGACCTAGCTTGATTGGAATAAACCTACAACTGTGAACTATCAGTGTTGTGTGCTACTTTGTAACAACCCTGGTGCCATCTAGAGGGTTCATGCCCGTGGTTTCGTTCATTGACACTTAATTTTTATATTATTCAAATGTTGGTGACACTTAAGCTGCGTCCCCACATGGCAACTAAACCTCGGCGATTAGTTGTCTATGGTGGCCCAAAGTGTCAAACTCATCCTCACCCCAGCGATTAGTGCCCCATAGAGCAGTAGTCGCCGGGGAATGCATGGACTTGATACTTTGGGCCACCAGGCAGCACTAATCGATGACGTTTAGTCCCCACGTGGCGGTGCAGCTTTAAAGCCGCTTTCTCGTCCATGAGGTGGACCAAATTTGATAGTTGATACGTTGTAACCCCCCTAATGGGAATAATGCCACACCAAATTCACATTATGCTAACGTCGGCAGATGTTAGCCTAACGATGCACGGATGAGACAGCCACTTTAATGGGTAAAACACTATGGTTGGTCACAATTAAAGGGTTGAGTGTTGGTTTTGGCGACCCTTCATGGGTAAAGTGTTGGGATTGGTGACAAATAATGCAGGTAAATTGTAGGGTTTGGTCACACTTAATGGATTAGGCACTGGGTTAGCTGACACTTTATCGGTTATCTTTTTGGATTTGGTAAAAATTAATGGATTATGAGATGGGTTTGAAAACACTGAAATGGTTAAGTACTTTTTTTGTTCACATTTATTCAGGTAAATCGGTTAAGGCTTGGGTTCTGCAGCACTTAATAGGTGAAATGTAGGGTTAGGTGATATCTTTGGGTTAAGTATTGAGTTTGGTGATATTTAATGGGTTATATATGGGTTTGGTGATATTTAATGGGTTATGTATTATGTTTGGTGATATTTAATGGGTTAAGTGTTCAGTTTCGTGAGACTTCATTGATTACATCCCCGTCTTATAGATATTTAAGTAAATATTTCATATAATGCAATTACAATGATCCTTATGCGCCGTACCCACTAGGCGACTTTGGGATGAACCGGCGCCGAAGTCGGAACGCCCGTCGGCCGACTGTGCTTAGACAACCCATACCCACACATAATCGGTGCCGACTTCGGCCAGTCGGCTAGTGGGTATGGGGCTTTAAACCCCATACCCACTAGGCGATATTTTGCTGAGTCGGCGTCGGCGTCGGTGCTGGCGTCGGCATCGGCGTCGGCGTCGGCAGACTTTGGTGCCTATACCCACATACAATCGGCGGTCCATATCAAGCATGTTTGATAATTTTACACCAATGCCAATGCTGACGCCAACGGCCGATGGCTGTCGGCTGTCACTGAATCGCCTAGTGGGTATGGCGCTTTAGAGTTGACCTTCGGGGAAAAGCAACCACAACCATGCTTAACCCAAACTGGATGAATATAAATCCATCAAAATATCCCTTAACATTTCATTTTTTAAGGTAACTCTTAAATGATCCGAGAGTTTTTGCTTATATAGAATGTGATGATGCAGAACATTGGTATAACATAGCGAAATGTCACAGAATGTTACCAGAATGTCGTGAGCTCATAGCAGGTCTGGTTGGAGGTGTCGGCTGTACATGCGCTGTACATGAGACCCTCGCCCAGCGTGTACCAGCCCAACACGTCCCCAGCCCGGACATGATCATGATCACAGAATGTGACTGCTATTGCACCTTGGCTTGGGTATGCTCCTACCATTGTACCTGCTAACGTACGCCCTATATCTATTTACTGGGCCGGGGGTCTAGATGGGGATGCCCAAGTCGGATGTCAAATTTAAGGATTAGCTTTGTCGTGTGTCATTATATCTTTGAAAGCCCTGTCATTTGTCACTTTTAGCCATGTCGCCTGTCAATTCTAAGAATTGGCCGAGTCGCCATGTTGAATTTAAGAATGAGCCCTGTCGCATGTCACTAAGCCCAAAAACAGCCCTGTCACTGCATCAAATGTAGGGGTCTAGACCCATACTACTATTCTAATCACCTCCTTAAATGGCCATTTCCCGAGCCTCGCTTTCACTTCACCACCGGAAGTAGCCAGGATGGGGTGGGGGGTACCAAAGGTCAAAAGTCAAGGTCACCCTGTTAAGGATAGACAGCGAGACAAAGCACGTGATTACCTGCACCTGTATGATATTTGATGGTTCATGTACTCAATTAATTTGCAACCCTTTTATAGTGCAGTGTAACAAAAAGCTTAGTTTGTATCTTAATAGTGATGTAACTTGGAAACATAGGTAAAAACAAAAAATATCGATGTCTGTAACTGGTTGTTGAACATGAATTTCTTATTAGTGACTATAAGACATAAGATCTTGCCAATTTCAACAGCTATTATTGATATGAAAAGGATGTTTCAAATGTCGAGGTCTTTTCCTAATTAAATTTGAAAGAAAAATGTAAAAAACGAAGAATCAGTTGCCTTTTCTCGTGAAATAAAAAGGATAGAGAAGCTGATAAGAAACGTGAAGCACACATCATTTTAAGGAAAGTTTTAAGGCAAGAATGTAATGTTATTATATAACATTGCAGTAACGTTCTTTTTGGTTCTGGTTTGGTTCTTGGTACATTATTTTGATTGAACTGAATAACGTCTTTGGAACTTAACATTGTGAAGTTGAACAGTGATGTACTTATAGCATTCTAGTTTCCTTATTTCATATTAAAAAAACTTTTTGTGTAAAAACATTCTATTTCAGTAAGGTCTCAACTTCACCAGAACATAACGTTATTATATCAGTCTTGGAGATTCTCAACCTAACATGAAATAACATAGCTGTTATATGAGAATTGGGCAGGTAACAGACTGATCAAAATAGTATGGTCACAGAAAGTGCTTGTTAGATAGCTGCTTGCCTGGGACACCTCTGTCATCCATAATTATAACTTTCACAGAAATCTGAGAAATACACAATGTAATGTGCCTGGGTTCTTTTCACCCCAAATGCAAAACGTCATGTAAGTGTCAACATGTGTTGATTCAAGCCATGTTCCACTATATGGTATTTGCTTGCGGCACCATGAAAAGTTGCAAGCAAACTGCCGCAACCCTGCTTGCGGTAGGGTACTGCAAGGTGGAATGTAAGTACTTGCGGCACCTGCTTACGGCCCCTGCTATTTCATATAGTTTTTCTATGGGTTGCTTGCAGTCGGGGAAACCAACATGTTGGTATCAAAACTGCATATTTCTTGCGGTGGCCAAAAAGAGCGACTGCAAATGCTAACTAACTCAAAGTAGAATATAGCCCTTATTCAGTCTCATGTAATCATAGCTATGCAATGTTTAAAAAGAAACCTACCAAAGGGTTCACTAACCTACTCAGTTTGAAGAGTAGCAATGGTTCTATCATGTGCAATGTCCCATCAATGGTTATTACACAACGTGCGACAACCCCGTTCTTATCATAACCACGCAAGTATTATAGACAATTTGAATAATTCACATATTGCCTATTAATGTGTTCTGAGTGATTTGAAAAGTGAATAATGTAGATTTTAAATTGATCACTAGCATGGCGTCTAGTCCATTCATGACATTTGTGACGTCATCTGCACACTGCCTATACCCCAGTAACTGATTCACACATGTCACGCATGCGGCCTGGGCTTGTCAGTAATGAAGGCAATTACCACCAGGTAGCAGCACTTATGATGCCACATACCGGAAGTGCTCAGCGTGACTTGCGGTTTGAGACCTACAGCCGATAATAAGGGAACAATCAGTAGAGGATCCAGGATGTTGGCCCCTCTAGACCGAGTGGAAATATTTTTTTTAATAATCTACTTTTGTTGATTCATACAAACCTGAGGTTATATATTTTCACTTTTTTGATAGGGGGGTTGTTTTGCACCCCCCCCCCCCTCCCCCCCCTCGAAGACTGACTCTGGATACGCCCCTGCTTGTAGCTTGTCTCCATATTTCGGAATTTTCCCAGCATGCACCTTTGTTCAGGTTAGTGTGCCGATGAGCTACAAAAAATAAGTTGTCTGTGTTACGGAGAATTGAGTAAACAACCTGACAAAATACTGCAGCCAAAAACCACCATGGTGCCTGGAGAGAATCAGGTTAATAACACATAGTGACATGGAGATTAGGGTAGTTGATGATTGGTTGATGAAGAACAGAAAACACCCTAGAGCCCCATACCCACTAGGCAACTTTAACACAGCCGGTCAATAATAACTTTAACGCAGTCGTTGCTTAAATCGGTAGAAGCCTACGATCGCCTGTCAGCAATCCATAATAGATATGTGTATATTTGATATGAATCGGTGCTAAAATCGGCAGTTTATTGGGATAGAATCCGCCAATTTAGCACAGATTAGTCGGCTGCCTTGGTCAAAATCACCTAGTGGGTATGGGGCTTAAGTAGAGACAGGGAAGCCAGAAGGTGGTATAACCACCCACTTGTGTTTTCTCTTTCCAAGTAACCATGTTGACTGGTTTTGGTTTTTAATACATTTATCTATCCAGGTCATAGTATTAGCATGGTTACAATCTTTTTCATCACCGAGCAATCAGAACTTTCGCAAAAACAGACAATTGCTGAGACTTTTATATTGTTTTGAACCACTGAATCTAACCCTACGCTACAACAGTAAGGTATAGTTTACCTGATCAATATTTCGTCATTAAGTTAGATTCCATTTTGTGAAAAGAGAATTAAGGTTTGGTGGAATCAAATAAGATAAAGGAGATATGTCAGTAACACAGGGAGGCCACATGACCAGGTTTATTAACAAGGCTATTAGATAGGCGACAATCGGGGAATTATTTTAGCCACATGCAGTCTAATAAACCACTGACAATGACAAAAATGGCAAGGCGGGCAACAAACCTTATCAAACATGTTTGAGTTTCACCTTTTTTCTCAACATGCGAAAGCCTCCTTATTAAATGTAAAGTGGACGTCCCACATGATGATAAAAATATCTGACAGCAATAGTCCAGCCACAGGCAACAAAGGAACTAAACACAATATATCTGATGGAAGCAATACAACACAGCAGTCATGCTCTTTAATGTTTGTTGGGCGATCCCACAGTTCACTTGTGTTTCCCAGTGTTGCCCATGGAACTTTGTAAATTTGTCACCACATGGAACCCACACTTATAACATTTGACACCAGCTACCTTGGTGCCAGGTTGCTCAATGACAAACCTTATTTTATGACTTTGTTGTAGCCATTTTGGACACTGGGGCCGCATGAACATGGTTAGCTGGGCAACGTTATCTGTCACCAGCTGTTGTTTCTTTTCATCTCCGCATGACTAAAGAACACCTTCAAATACAGACAGAAACAGTGGTTGAATTCAACTTATTAAGACCATGGAATTGCCAACAGAGTCTACTTGAAGAATATTTCATAGCAATACACATGCCATAACGCTTACCTACAAGACCAGTTATGTTACTTGTTCCAACAGTATCTGTCAACCTCAGTCCAAGTTATGACATCTTCTTTGTCATTTATAACCTAGGGGCCTTCCATAAAGTATGTTTGCATCAAGGGGGGGGGGGGTGGGGGGGTCTGAAATTTCTGAAAATTTGTGTGCGTCCCTGTACAAATCTAATGCGTATTTTAGTCACAGGGGGGGTGGGGGATCTAAAATTTTTGAAATTTTGCATATGTACTAAATGGAAGGCCCCCTAGTCTTATTCAAAATATCTAGTCTCAACACATAAGTGACTTATGATGTAGTTAGAGTATATTCATAGTATCTTTTAGAGAATCTAGATAGTTGTACTTGGTTTTGAATGTGCTATTTCTATGTGCTATTTCCATCTCAATGTGAACGCTTTTATGTGCATGTCAGATAATGTATATCACATATCACTTATTGTACTTGTTGTTAGTTCCCTGGCTGCTGCTGAAAACCAGTGTAAACTGACATAATGACAGGTAAAATAAAAGATAAACAAACAAAAAAAACAAAAAAACTATACTTCCCCTCATTACATGGTGATATAGGGCTTTTGATTGGCCATAGGGGTCCAGCTTCTAACTGTGGCTCCCTGACATACTGTATATTATGAAAATAGATGACGGACAAGAAGCCAGATGACCGGCTTTGCTGCAGGCTGGCACGAAACCATGGAAGCCACATGCTGCTTATATTATTAGCAACAAAGCCCAATGACAGAGTAAAAATATTTTAATGTCGGTGACAATCTAATAAAACAGGATTTGCTACCCTAAAAGCCTCTGCAACAATAAGGTTCATCGTAAGACCAAATAGAACCAGGATTTTATGTGATAAATCTATTGTGCATTTTCATACGTTGTTTTTTCATGGCTCGGAGTAATCAATGAGACATTAAACCTTTCTGTTGCTGGACATTTTTCAATGGCTGGGCAACAGTTTTTTACTTCTGGCACCCGACGACAAACCTTAGTTGCCATTAGTATATCTCCCCAAAGAGACATGGCTTTAGTTATCCCCCCTACCCCATCTGAGCATACTGAAGCATCATACCCACTCGGCGAGTTGGACTGAGTCAGCCGACTGATTGATGCTAGAATCGGCTGATCATTCTCATTGAATCAGCTGATTTTAGTACCAATTCAGATCACCAGTCAGTATGTAATATTCAAAGAGACATGTTTGATATGAGTCGGTGCTAAAATCAACCAACTCTTCTAGTAGAGTTGGCCGATTTTATCGACGATGGGTCGGCCGACTTTAGTCAAATTAACCTCGCGGGTATAGGGCTTGAGGTCCATGCTCCAAAGGCCAGACCCAATCTCAGTGCTGATTGGTTCATGTGAAGCCTTTGTCCTGGAAGTGTCTCATCAAAGATCCTGCATGGAGAGTGATTACACCATGTATAAAGGGGAGAGGCCAAAACCTCACATGTGGGAGGAGAGCAAGCCTCACATGTGGGAGGAGAGTGAGTCTACTTTAGGGCCTTCTTTGCCAACATTACATATTGTGCATTATGGCACCCTAAATAGATATTTAAAGTAGACCTTATAAAACTCTGTCATAGACAGCAACTAAACTATACCATGCAGGGAATGTTAACTACCCTCATAAGTTGTTTTTTTTGTTTGTTTTTTTTATTGCGTTTATTCATAGCAAAACTTTCAGGTAAATAACCTGATCTTCCAAGCGTGCCAGTCTTGGTACAACTAAGGCACTACATTTATAGATATAAAATAAACAATTACACAGAATACAAGTTATACATCATAGTATACCCTGCATTACCATGATAAGTTTAATTAAGGTCAAGGTGCAGGTGGAGCCACCTGGTACCTGTACCTTGACCAACCAATCAGGGCCCTGCATTGTAGAGCAGGTTATTTCAAATACTCCTCTGCTCCCTGGGAGTCTGGACACCAATTAAGAGACACACGTAATGTGTGAGAGCCAGGGCTTTTGCCCATTGTTTATAACCTGTGACTGAAGAAATAATACAACATCTCAGTACTACTCCAGTCTTCAACTCTTCATTATTCCCCTCAACAACTATAATCAGAAAGCACTAAAACCACAAAACTAAAGTACTTCAATTGGGTATGTGGAGAGCTTGAGTCATAATGTATTAGAGATTTTACATTTAGGCCGCAGTACGTTCATGAAGGACCTTAAAACTAGATATAAATACTAATATGAAAGGCTGAGTTCTGACTTCTGATAGTCACTGAGAAAAAGTCAGCAATGAGTTAAAAAAAGGACATAGATTTTTTGTAAAGAAAAACACCGCATCAAACATTCAGACTTTCAGAAAAAACAAGGGCAAAAACTATTGATAACATGTCGCATCTTTTGTCCTTACTTCTTATTTCAATACCAGGATAATGTTTTTCTACTAACTGTTCACCTAATTAGATAGGGATGAGATGACAGGGATCTGATGGGTGAACGTGCCACAACGTAAAAACAACTCCCAAAAAGAATGCAGCAACGTTGTTGACAACGTTGTTTTGTTACCAGTTTACAACCTTTTCACAAACTTGATGTGTATGGATGTAGATGATCAGAAAAATATTGTTTGGAATTGGATGATCAGATATTAATTTAGGTTGCTCATTAAGGATACACTACATCCCCTATGAGAACATACAATTTATGACTACCTAAGTTTTCTTCTTTACAAGAAAATCTTTACAATTTTACATTCACATCTCATACCTAAGTTTAGGCATAGCATATCCTCCCTCGAATAACCACAAGTATTTGCCAAACCTATTATAATATAAAATATATCAATAACAAAATGTCCTGTATTATAATCGCAGCATTGGAAAGAGCTTAAGGTAAGCAGTCATATAGTACTCCCTCTACCCCTAGTTGTCAACTGGCCAATTAATGTAATTAGGTCAGAGGCCAAAGGTGAGGTGGGGAGGTGCACCCCTGCTGTGGGGACATTCTGGGTCAAGCAGCCATAGAATACAAACCATGTAATATATAAGAAACGACAGGCCTTTTGGCCTTGCGACTGCAGAATTATATTATTACATCAGAACACCTCCAAATACTAATTTAGAATACAATACAAAGCATGGTCTCAGACTTACATTAAGATGAAATAATTATAACTTTAAGGCTGTGGTGCACCTTATCCACACATTCTCTTCTTTTAGAAGAAATCTCTGTGTGTTTTCGTCTTGAAGAGAATTTCCAGAGAATTCCTCTTGTTCTCTGGTAGGTTAGAGAATGAGAATTCCTTTCTCTTAAAGAGACTCAAATTCTCTATTTTCATGGAGAAAGAGTTTTCATTCTCTATTCTCAGGGAAGAAAGAATGTTCAGTCTTTCTTTACAGAGAATGAGAATTTCTTGATGCTTAAGAAGAGAGGTTTAGAGAATTTCTTGTTAGAGAATAAGAGAACGAGTGGATAAGGTGGTATTCCACATACCGAAAGGGCTCTGCCGACTTACAGTCGATACACTTTCAATACTGCCGATATAAAATCGGTGCCAAAAAAATCGGTGCCAAAAAAATTTACCAGCGTGTTGGTAAAGTTTTCCTGCTGATTTTATACTTGCTGCCGATATGGTACTTTCAGTGGCCCATATGGCACTTTCAGTGGCCAAAAGTGTGCCGAAAGTAAGGGCCACCGGTATAGAATATTTACCAGGGTCGCGATCAAGGGAAAATTTTTACAAAATTCTTTGTATTTCAAATATACAAAGCAAATATTGTATGTTTTCTCTACAAGGGAGAGCCATGTTTTGTAAAAATGCACAATAGAATGATTTGTAAATGCTTTGTAAATTTACAAGTCATAATTTGTAAAATTGAAAACATCGAAACGATCAGTTTAGATCTTCGGGATGTACAGTATAAAATTAGTAAAATTATTTGTTTCTATCATTTTGGAAAAGTATGTTTGTGTAATTTTCACACTAAAAAATATACGATCACAATATTTGTGAACGTATATTTTAGCATTTACGATGCATTTTTGGTGCTTTGTCAAATTTACAAAGCATACAAAAGTCCCCCTTTTTGCTTCGTAAATTTTTCCTGGTTGATGAAATTGCTTCATATATGATTGTTTTTAAATATGAATGCTCCGTAGAATGTCCCTGGATCGGCCCCCAGGGCGAGGGTCATTATCAGCAGCCTGCACTTTTGGTATGTGAAATGTAGCCTTTACTCTCCACTGCATTTATGATTACATTCTGCCGTGGCTAAATAGGGTGGTAAGGAGCTACAAAAAGATGTTTAACATGAACACTTGTATTTATTCCAAATTTAATAATAGCATTATATAGTATCATATATTCCCTGATTTATAACTCATCCTTGATGCATGCCTAAAATAGTAAAATTATGATCACAAAACTCATAAATAAAACTGATTCTGTGAGCTTACCCCTAGTTATGCTAGTGCCTCCTACGCTCACCTGTGCCCCATCTCATAACCAAACCTAAAAACAGCAACAGTACTAGTTCAAAACCAAGTTAGATTTGGGTCTCACAACAGCAATGTCCTTAAGGTTTTCAAAATGGCAACGCTCGCAGAAGTGATAATTTTGACCACAATTTGACCACATTTAACTGACTAATGAATACATTTCCATCACTTACCTCCTGTATATTTCATGAGCTGAGTCACACAGTATCATTTTGTGAAAACAGAATATCAAAATAATTGTCCAAAAACACACACATTTAAAAATCTGGGGTGCCAACCCTCACTGTTGTATGGAAAGTAGGATACCCTCCTAAGTACTGTTTGCTGTTCAACAGCGAATGGTCAGTGGTCCGTCGCATAATCCCCTCGCTGTTGCAAGGGTTGTCCACAACAGCGAGACCCCTCCCTGTTCAACAGCGAGTGTATCCAACTTTGGCGATAACAGCAAGGGTTGGCACACCCAAATTTTCAACATATCGGGGGGACATTTCAGGGTTGTCATTTTAACATTTTGTTTTCATTAACCATTAGATGTGTCCCTCAGCTTTTAAAATGTGTAGGAGGCAAGTGGAGGAAATGTGTTTGTCAATAAATTAACTGTGTTCAAAGTTTGTATAAAACCATCGCTGTTGCGAGGGTTGGCACATTGAAAACCTTATAAGGATATCGCTGTTGTGAGACCCATATCTAAACCCTCGCCGTGGTCTCACTGTTGCGAGGGTTGGCTTATGCGACACAGCGAGACCCATTATGTGACGGACCACAGAGGAAGGTTTCTCTGTAACACAAGCTCCCTTTCCATTACTGTGTCTTTTTTGTATTGTTTTTGAGCCCAGGGGAGTGAAGCCATTCCGGTGAAGAAATGGATCCCTGCCGTTGCTAGTTCTAGCAATGACAGGAATAGGCCTCGCTATATATAGACCTTTCTCGCCCCCCTATTAGAGTTATAGGCTGATCCCAGTAGTTTGTCGCATAATAAAACAACAATGGTTTGGTACGCAAATGTCAAAATCTTGGTATTGTGCCAAAATCCAGCATCAAATTTTCACCAAGAAATAACAATATCCTCAGGTTGATGGGACTTTAGATCTAAATCTACATTTCTAGTCAGGCCTAGTAGAACATCGGCCTAGAAGAACAGCCCAATTCAACAGCGGGACCCATTGCAACGTCCTTGTTGCTAGGGGTTGATTATGCGACCAAGAACAATTAAATTAATTCCTTGTCCAGAATTATCACTGTTGTGCCATTATTCACACACTAAGAGGACAACTTAGAATGTCTTTTCTTTTAGCTGAAATTGTTACCACATATAGCTATTATAAACAGTCCCATTCACACAGTTTCAATAGAGTTATTGTTGTTGTCATTGTGCAACAGGCCACAAGATAACAGCTGGGATCAAGGTCACTTTGGGATGGTTCAATGCACAGATATGGGGGAAAGGTGCACGCCCGTACCCAGCTTCTGCTGTGGGGGGAGGGGTGGCGAGGTACCACAAGTGGAACTTTTACCTATATTTTCAATAATTTGAACTTGTAAAGGGGGGTGGTGAGCAGTAAAATGTGGAACTTTTTACTCAATATTTGCCTACTAATTATATTTTTAAGGAAAGGTGGAACTTTTGGGGGAGGAGTGGCTCACCACTCCCACCACCCCCCTTGGTTACGGGCCTGAGGTGTATAGAAATCTTCTCTATATTTTAGCAGGATATTGATTTTTACGTTGTGTGGATGACGAGTTTAATATCTGCTCGGCAATTCTACGCTATGTCAGAACCAGCTCATGATTTTTGGCTTGTACAGTGTGCTATGATTGAATCTATCAGGGTGGAAATGACAGCAAGGTGAGGTGGTATAACTGGCAGCAACCTGGGGCAGATACATTCAATTCCAGGATGCTAACTACTAGACCACCCTGTCCCCCTTGCGTAGTGTCGAGTTAGTGAGTGAGTGATAGCTGTTTTACGCCTTTTTCACTAGCCAGGATCATTTTCATGGTAAAAAGAAGTTAGGATTCTGTCTTTGGTGATCATATCTATAAGATGAAGGTGACAGGGCTGACAAACAACAGGGGATCAAATCCATTGAAATCATTTTTGCTGTACCTCATCCCTTAGTGAACGCAGACGCCAACCAGGAATCAAACCTAATGAATCACTTTGTCAGTGCTGGGTTCCCCCTATCGTTGCTTTAACTATCAGCAGGGGCTACTGGGGGCCTATATTCTTCCCAGGAGCAGAAGCTCCACATTGGTACCCCCACCGAGGACGTAGTGTGGATGAGAACATTCTTTTGTGATAGTTTGTTCAATGGGACTAGTAGACATGCAACCCATGCCTTTGTTAGGCCCATTTATCATAATTACAATAATTACTGACAAAGCCATAGATCTTTAGAATTAATGTGTTGCATGACGGAGACGTAAAAATGAGGCAGTCGGCTCTCTTTGGAAATTACCCTGATTACTGTAAGTACTCCCTCTACATGATGAAACTCTCCTTTATGGAATATCTCACAGTTAAGTCTTTAGAACAGATAGAATATCCCATTATTGTTTTGGGGAGAATTTGGGTAAGATGTCATCCCTTTATTTAATACAAAGCAGCCCTCTATTTGTACCACTCTGCTCAATAAGCCCATCCCATAATTGGGTATATCCAAGGGTTGGACAACGGTTGGACAAAATAGACGCACAAGCCATCCTTGTCACCTAGAGTTGAAATTGTTGGAATAACTTTGAGTCATGTTTTTCTATATCCCCAAGTACTGATGAAATGTTATGATTTTTCAAATTTTACCATTTGACACATTATCAGGTTTGCCAGCCAATCAAAATGCTGCATTTTAGGGAAAATAGGGTTGGACATTATAGGTTTGGCTGACAGGCTGTAACATTGGTTCCTATGGGAAAAAGGGCAATATATAAACCTGCATTTTACAAACTTTTGGATCAATCTGTCAACTAAACCACATTTTGTTTTACCTTCTATTTGTGGGGATTAAATCAGAAAGAAATTGCTATGTAATTTCATGGTAAAATGTAAAATGTGATGTTGATGTATACTGGGATGGGCTTATTGCTATGACATTTTAATTGACCAGCATAGGATTAGTTCTAAATATTTTTTGATTGATTCTTTAAGTCTCCTTGAGCCTATATGTGAGAGACCAAACATGTTACCGTCTGACAATGGTTCATAATAACAAAACTGCTTCCAAAAAATGTGTTACATTACTTTGAGAAAATCTAATCATGATCACATAAATCCATTCTTATGTAAACTTATCACTGATCATTCCTTGCAAAATTGCAAAATTGATGAAGTAGGAAAAATATTAAAATAATGAGTTTCCTGAAGAAATCCCATACTAAACATCTCAGTTAAATAAGCAATTGATAAGAACTAAAAATAAAAATAACGCTTTTGTAATGTTTGTTTTTCACTGCTTAGCAGTATCTGTATAGTACACTCGGTTGCATGGAACTTCTAGTAATTATAACCTGAGTTATAAACTTAATAGAAACCTTGTTTCAACATTGAAAATTAATTTCTATGTCAAAGGCAATAATCTTCATATATGTGACTGATGCCTTACAATGGGTGGGAACACACTAATGTAATCTACTGAATTACTCAGTACAATAAGCCCATCCCAGTTTACACAAACGTTGCCATCACATTTATAAGACAACAAGCAACTATAATACACAAGTTTTATTACTGTTTGGGAATAAAAGATCCATATGGTAGAATTAAAGATGGAATTTGTAAGACACCCGTATTAAGAAGGGGTGGTTATATGATACAATGGTAAGAGTGCTTGAGTAGTTCGTTGAGCACAATTGCTAAAAACAGTTTGTAAAAGGGATGGTGGGTGAGGAAAATACAGCACCTTGCTCGTCTGAATGTCTGGTTAAAAGTGGCGGGGTGCCAGTAGTATAGAGGTAGGGTGTACGTGGGGTGGTCATTCTGACACATCGGCTACCGCTGCAATGGGTGGATTCACCCAAAGCTGCACATAGACCTGTCCTAGCCTCTTTTTCATACTTCATGTTGATTGGTCGAGCCGAGTGTCCCATATAGCTGAGTAAGAATTGAACATCACATTTATGTATGTGGGTTGAATCAGTGCTGACACCTGTGCTTAGACTGGTTCTTTGGAATGAAACCTGCTTCCATCAGCGTTTTGGGAGGCACGGGCGTTGGAGTGAGTTCGGAGATGCAGTCACTTAAAAAGTGTCTGCTCACCGTTTCCTCCCTCTAAAGAGGGTGGTCTCACCGTTGAGGTCAATTGCGCGGTTTCGGATTCATACCTCATCAGATCGAATTTTGTGTTTGCGGGTACACTCTAGGGATCTTAATGTACGTTGCTTGAGTAGAGACATCAGTCAGCACGGCATTAAGTCGTAGTCGAGTGGTTTTTTTTTTTCTATGTTGTGAGGCAAAAGACAAGTCAGTCCCATCCATTGATTGATGATGCTTGGGTCGTGAGTGTTGAGAGTCGAGATCACGGAGCTTTGGTGAGAAAATACGATCGTGTACAGAACTTAAAAGACGTGAGTGAGCTCGGTAACCGACTCTAACAAAAACGATCTCCTCTTTGGAGAGTGCTCAATATATTGAGTCTATGGAGTTTAGTCTAGAGTAGTATAGAGGTGGTGCCTTCTGGGAGTGTGTCCACTGAAATATTGGTGGGAAAAAAAGTAGTGTCCAGTTACATTTGAATAAATGCAGAAGAATTGCACAGAAAATGTTGTTGATATTGCCTCTATGCTTATTCCCTGAACAAATCTGCATAATACAAAAATGCTAAAGCTCATCAGCCTAACCTATTATGTCCAACCCTAATTTGCTCTGAAATACAGCATTTTGATTGGCTGGCCAACCTGCAAATCTGTCAATTGATAAAATTTAAGAAATCAAAATGTTTATGTAGTACTTGGGAATGTTAAAAAATATAATTGTTGTTTATTTCAGTAATACAGTTATTTTGTCCAACCCTTGTTCAACCCTTCCACTCTGGGATATACCCAATGTGGGATCATTTTATCATTTATCATTTCCGAGGAATATCCGGCGAGACCACATCGAGGACTTCTATGCAGGTCTCACAACAGTGATATCCTTATGATTTTGAATGTGCCAATACTCTCAACAACGATGGTTTTGTACAAACTTTGAACACAGTTAAATTATTTATAAATATATTTCCGCCACTTGCCTCTTGTATATTTCAACAGCTGAGGGACACAGCTCGCTGTTATCACTAAAGTTGGATTCCCTCGCTGTTCAACAGCAATGGGTCTCTGTTGTGAGAGTTGTCCACAACAGTGAGGAGATTATGCGACGGACCAAGGGGGGAATTCGGCAGATTATCATTGCAGCCCAAGTCGTGTAGAGTAATAGGGCCTTTAAGATGAAGGGTTTTGCTGTGACTGGTCAATTGGGTCCTACATGCTGGCTTGTTACATATTTAGTCTTAATTGGTGTAACTTACGGATAGGCAGTAGCTTTGTTTACATTGTGCTATATGATCCACTACATTCAACCATCAAGTATTTTGCTTTCCTCTTATCCCATTAGATGTGAAACATAAAACCAACGTGCTCTAAATCTTGATGGTGTTTCAACATAATATTTTTTTGTGATGGTGAATATATTTATAATTAATGGCTAATACTACAAACTATAACCTATATCATTATTGTGTCTTAACTAAATAAGATATTTTCATTTGTCTTCAATTTGCATTTTAGTGATTACATTAAACATAAAACACGAATACAAAATGCAAAATCACTTTCAAATATGCAAATTATACAGCTGCTTCTCACTAGATGACAGTATTTGGTATTTTAGTTTGAGACTAGTTGTTAAGAGAAATGCAAGTATAAGCATATAGAACATTTTGAATATGGTATTTAAGACTTAACTTAAAAGAGAGGCCAGTAAAAAATGGAATATCTTTTATTCAATTGTTATACAATACCTCAAATGCCATTTTAATGATACCTAAATACCAGTTTCAAATTTATCAAAAATGCAACCATAAACGAAATGGGAATGCTTGGTAATAAAAATATATAAATCTCAGGTGCATGAAACTTTCAATATTGAAAGTGATAAATGGATTGTACTCTCAGGGTTGTTTTACTTAATTGCCAAAGTAGTAGTCCCAGCATCATACATTTTCAAACATGACTAATAGTCATAGACCAGGCTGTTTTCAAACACAGGCCCACCACTGATCATAAAAAGTGACACGAGGTGGCGGTACCTGCTGCTGTGTGAAGGTTTAGTTCGGGAACCCACCACTGGTGGCGTTCTGAACTGCTTACCAAAGCGGATTTCATTTTGAGTAAGGCTGGCTTGCTTGGCCAACCTAAATGTATTGACTATCATGACATTTGCCATTCCCTACACCTTGAGGAAAAATGCTTCTTTAAGTGGTTGTAAATACTCATATATCTATTTTGATATATAACATATCATTTGACACTAGTAGCTCTATACCATTCTGTCTTCTTTAAGTTGTTAGGTATACACATTTGAACTTTGAATTGTATGATTGCCTGGGCATAGAAAATGAAACTTTCAACTTTGTGATAGACATATTTCAAGTATATAGGTCAAATACTATTCTTGGGGTAATTGTATCTTCTGTTCACTATTGCATCGGATCTAAATTCATATGCTGTCTTCCTGAATAGGAATGTACATTTGTATCATGAAATTGTTTTTTGGAAAAATGTGATTCCCAAAGCTCCATGCACCATGTAGGGGTATCTGGGGGTGTTGCATCACCGTGCGCTTGGAAGTGTACGTATGTAGTACTATTTTCTGTGTTTTCATGCTGATTGTTGCAAAAGATTTCATATTGAGGTCTGTTGATAAAAAAGAGAAGGCCATGGGTTTCATCCTAAGGTTGCTGTATGGCCCTGGTCCTTAATTTAATATGGCCCTTGCCTTGTGAGCTTGGACTATATTCGAGAACCCAGGCTGTACAGTAAAGCCGGGTCCCTACTTTGGCGATTAAATTACGAAAATATTTGACATTATTATATTATATCTCTCCACTGTGGTCGGCAACTAGTGCACTTGGTCGCCGAGCTAGGGGACTAAATTGTCCTCTAGTCACCAGTAGATTTATAGCAAGAGCATCCCAACTCTTGGAGACTAGGATTTTTAGTAGTCCGGTGACTAGTTATTTGCCCAGCGACCAAACTTCTACTAAAACGCACTAATCGCTGTCATTAAGGATAGACACCAGTGGTTGAGGCGTGAATAGTGCAGTTTCTTTCAATCTCAATTGCAAAATTTGTTTCTTATAGAATTCTCCCTACCACAGATAGCTGATTTACTGTATTTTAAGGACCTGCAGTCTAATTTCTACTGTTTTTGTCGACAAATTCTCTGGAAATTCTATAGAAAATCAATGAATAATTGTTGTATATTCATCTATAATGAATGAATTTCCAAACAACTCAGGAAGTATAAATGTATATGGATACTAGTTTAGAAAATATTGATGGCTAGTTTTTCCAAATGTAAATCTAGAAATAATGATACAATTTATGAAAATTTATATAGGAGAGCCATGAGTTTTGTCGACATATTACCCAGCATGCATCCTGACTTAAGCTAACCTGCAGGTAAGATTCATTGAACTGGCTATCCGTGGTTGGGAGAATTGCTACTTGGAAAATATCAATGAATAGCCAATTTATAAACATATCTATGGATATAAGCTAAATGTGAAAATAATAAACAAAGGTTTTGCAAGTGGGCCGTAAACCTGTAAATTGTAAAATTCAAACAAATTTGTTGAACATCCATATCTCACTTAGTATTCAACCTAAACTTATAAGATTTTTGGCAGAACTTCTTTATGTATGAACGGAGGGAAGCGTGTCTCAAAATTTTGATTTAGGCTCTAGTTCACTTTTTATGACATGTAGAAAATGATATTGTAAAAAATCTTTAAAAATTCCCCGTTTTTTGCCTTTTTTTTTTCATAGAAAAAAATCTAGACCCTTAATCAAAATTCTGAGACACGCTTCCCTGCATATGGTTATTATAAAGGCTTGTGTAAAAGCTTGTTCATGTAACTTGAATATTAAACGAGATATCTATGTTCAAAAAATAAAAATTTACAAAGACTCGATTATGAAGTCTTTTAACAGTTTAATAATACCAATAGATAGAAAAAAATATGACCTTTTGAATGATGTATAGTATGTTAAGATCAGAGCAATATTATTGAATTCATTGGTGGTTTTCTGAAAAGGCCATCGACCACTGGTGTCTATCCTTAATTGACCAAGCAGGGACCCGGCCTTACTCTCAGACTGCCCCCATAGGTCGTCTTATTGTATTACATACTCACCAAGCATCAAAACATTAGATGAAATTTAAGATTTGTGTTCAATGTTCTGTGAGATCAATTTAATTACTCTTATTACACATACAATGCTCCTCATTGGTGAAATATTACTTATTATATTGGTTAATTTGTTTACTTACTGTTTGGATGATTTTTGAATTGAATTCCACTTTTATTTGAGAATGGGACTTTTTAAAGACAATTATTTCATTGGAGTTTAATCTGTTCTTTGACATTTCAATACTTTGCAAGATGTTCTTTCACATGTAGCCCTTGACTTAGAAACACCAAACCTTGAGTTGCGATCTGATTTCGAGAAATGTTCAAGTTAAAGAGAGTTTCATTAGTTTGCAGCATCTTGCCCAAAGCCCTTGCCCCTGCATCTTCAATATTGTTACAGGAAATATTCAACTGTTAAAGGCATTTGTTTCTGCCAAGACCCTGGGCCAAAGCCTCAGCACCATCATCACCTATAACATTTTCAGAGACATCAAACATCTTAAGCCCCTTATTTTCTTGTAGCATTTCACCAAGAATCGTTGCTTCCCTTGAGCCCAGACCAGAAGAGGAAAGCTTCAAGTTCTTCAGGGTCTGGTTGTTTTTCAGTGCTTCAGCCAGGGATGCGGTCCCTGATATACCAATTTCATTCAATCCCAGATGTAGGGTGCACAGTGTTGTATTGTGAGTGAGTCCTGCAGCCAACGCTGCCAATCCATTGTCCTGGATGTCACAATCCTCGGCATAGATGGTAGTGAGTGTCTGATTGTGGCGAAGCATTTCTCCAAAGCCCTCTGATCCACCATCACCAAACCTATTACCAGAAACATTTAGGTCTTTGACTTTCTTGTTCATACAAGGTTGACTGAACAAATCTATTGACCCTCTTTCAGCTATAAGATTGTAAGAAATGTTCAGACTTTGGAGGCTTTGACACTGGTTCAAAGCACATGATAAGGCCATTGCCCCATCATCACTGATAGAGTTGTGGGAGATGTCAAGAGACTGCAAAGTTAAGAGTGAATCATAGTAATGTGGTGCTGTGTGATTGCTGATACAATGATCTGGTGCTATGACGATGTGGTGCTAATACGATAAAAACCAGTGGCCCGTTGCACAATAGATTTTTGTTGTTACGATCACTTTAAGATCACTTTAAGATCATTTGCTTAACAGCAAAATGTTTCGTTGTTATGAAAATCCTAAAATCTCTGTGTCTAATGAATGAAATTAAATTTTGTAAATTGATATATGAAGGGAAAAACTATTACAGATCTTTAAGATTATTCTAAATAAGTATCTTTTTTAATCACCCCCGCCGCGCAGCGGCCCCTGGCCCTGACGGGCCAGGGGGTTGGTTATGCCGTAGTCACTTCACATGGTTGATTACGACGGACCTGGCGGTCTTTGTTTGCAAAACAAAAGAGTTATTCCATGAACCTAAATATGAATGTGTAATATATATCACTATACAAATTGACGTTAGGATAGTAATTAAATATCAAACGCATTAAGAGAATTCCATGCTTTTTAGTAGTTCAAATGTCACAAACAAAGTTCCCGATTGTTGGTATGTGTGATTGTTGACAGAGTGCAATTTTTTTCTCAGGGGGCATCAAGGTTGAACTTGGTATGGTGGACCTAATACTTATAGCAAATATTTCGCTGTCCAGTGATTTGACCTGTCATTCATGCTAGACCTCGTTGATGATTATAGTTATCAACTCAAGTTATCATAAATGATTTTTGAATAATTTTTCAAGCATTTTAGATTCTGTTAGGCCTAATTCACAAAGAACTTGACTATTTCTTTGTGTATGTTCACCTGGCACCTTTGGTTTTCATGTTAGTCCCCCGGTAAAATTATGATCACATTTCTGTTTGGTGATGTCACTCACAAGTATGTGCAATGTTGCTAAGCACGTTGCCCTTGACGAAACTGAGTCCATAGCAACCTTCCCGTAACACAGTATCGGTGTTAAAGGCTCGTTTTAGTTACTTGGTAACTCCCTAACTTTGTCTCCAATTTGTGATTTGACCAAAAACGTCGCCAGTTTATGTACCAAACGTTGGCAACTGCAAATTCCAGCAGGAGACCCGTCGCCATGATGCCTGACGGTTATCGGGCACTTACAATGTATCAAATTTTCTCCACAATGTATCAAATTTTCTCCACAATGTATCAAATTTCCTATCTACATCCCACCAAAGGCCACGTCCCAGGTCAAGATTGAGAAGAGTTCACATGGAGAGTTTGCCGCTGTAACTACGGTCATGGGGTGATTAAATTTTTTCCGGGGTGACTACCCAATTTTTCTTGTTAGTGTCAAAACTATCATTGTTACGATAAAGGTCACAACGAAAGGTTGCATTGTTTAATTGATTTTTGTTGTTACGTCAAGAGACGGTATTGTGCAACGGGCCACAGGCGTGAGGACTGGGTCTGAGTTTAGAAAAAAGTAACATAAAAATAACACATGGCACGGTGGTACACATTCCATAACAACGAGCATCACAAGATAAAGGGAAAGATGTCTTTTTTGTATGTCTGCAGACTACATCTTTTATTACAACCACGATATATGTGATTGGAAGTAATGAATTGTATGTCCGTGTTGCTCAGATAGTGTGAAAGAAAACTGGCAACTAATAAAAAAGTTAAAAAATTATTCAAAACAAAGACAACCCCAAAATTAATTGTTACTGTTAAGAAAAAAACAAAACAAGTGTACATACGTGATCCGATCAAGAAAATCAAATTAAGCCATCATCTTTTCAACTAACAGACCACTTATCGATTATGT
The DNA here is from genome assembly GCA_936440205.1 of Lepidonotus clava. NCBI lineage: Eukaryota > Metazoa > Annelida > Polychaeta > Phyllodocida > Polynoidae > Lepidonotus > Lepidonotus clava. The sequence continues at coordinate 50,882,251 of OW387145.1, forward strand.
CCTCTTATCTACAAAGCACATAAAGTCAAGTCCAAGTAGGACAACTACAGTCAGAGTCCACGGTAGTGTTAACTGTCAAAAAAACAATCTGGTGTATTCAATCACATGCAATGAGTGCAGTCAAACAAAAATCAACTACTTATAAGATTTCAGAGCCATTTTCTTGATAATAACCATGACATCACTGTGCCTAGACACTTCAACTGCTGCCCCCCCAGATAACCCTGGCCTACTGAAATCTACTGATATCTCGGTGATATCTTTTATTAGGGCTCCACCTGACTCAAATTCCTAATCTGAACGAGATAGGATTGAATATGGATGGATACAACACTTATCCTCCTGTCGTCCTGATGGATCTAAACCTTATGGAATAGTCCCCGTCATCACCATATTAACTCACTCAGTTTGAAATAAACTGTCTATGAATGGCAATTGTATAATCATATAAATCTCAGTACAATCAAAAGAAAAAAAGACTTCGCGCCCACACATCCCAGCTTATCTATTTCTACAATAATTTTGGATTGGATTTCCCATGGAGTGTCACTTCCCTGCTTTCCAGATACAATAATCATGACCTTTCAGCAATTTGTAAAACAAAGTGAATTTCAAAGTCAGTGCAGTGCTAGTTAGAGATCATAAGTATAGTGTTCAGATAAATACAATTTAACTTTGAATATTTGTTAAGATTGACTAAAGGTATGATATACATTAACTTGAACCAAAACTGTTTTGGACAGTACAGTACCATATAGTGTAACCGGGAATTAATCCATTAAATTAAGACCCTGAGGGACTATGGATGATAATTGTTGCATCCAGCTTTTTTCCTCTTTATCCCGTTCTAGTTGTGCTACCTCGGACCCAGGGGGGGATCGAATAAAAGATAAAACTGATATTTGGAAACCTTTTGTTAGGCCCGGGTTTTCCGCCGGGCATGTATTAAAATGCCTGGCGACGGTGGTGTCATGATTATGCTGAATGTCATGAAAATGGCCTTGAAATCGTGTGAGTAGTCGATTTTTAGTCTGGCCCACATAATGTATATTGCAATGTTTGCAGGTGATTAGGTAGATTAGATTACTACTTTGACAATTAATGTTATACAGTGGAGTAAACCACCGATCACTAATTGATGATTTAATTTTGTGTTGAGTGTTCATTAGAGGACAATAACGGCAACTGGTCGGTCTGTTGCATGGGTGGCCTGCTAATCCTGGTTTTTTGGCGCCAGTTTTAGTCGAGGCCCGTACCAACGAGTCGCTTAAATTCTTGTTTCGACGTAGTCCGAAGATAATTTTAGAATTAACTAGGGGTCGTGTAGTCTTTGACCGGCCAAGTAGGGGCCAGTTTTCTCGGACTATGTCCGCAATAGGAGGATTCTTTGGGTTATGAGTAGTGATGCAATAAAATGTACACTTATCACTCTTCGTGTCAGAAATCAAAGAGGGGTCTGACAGGAGGTTTTTGTTCAGGAGAGTGTCCCGATCCAATTCATATGCTCGTCGTAATGAGGTCTGGACAAGATGTTTTGGGTAGCCGCGTCTGATGAAATGAGAGCTCCACATCAGAGCATTCTGAATGAAATCAGAGTCTAGAGTGCAAATTCTCCTAAGTCGCAGAAATTGAGAGTAGGGAATGCCTCTTAAGATATGCCGTGGGTGTTCTGATGAGTATAAAAGATAGTTGTGGCTATCTGTGGGTTTGCAAAATAAAGTGGTATAAATTGGGAACAACCGCCGCCCAGCCCAGAGGCGTCAGAACCAAGGACGCCGTGGCCCATATGGAGAGTCACCCAACCGCCCACCAACAGCACCGGCCGGCCGCCAAACACAGAGGAGAGACGACCGCCGCCCGAACCGTCGAGACCGCGAACCGAACAGCGGCCCTGCGATGACCCTCTCCAATCGAGAACGCAACCTTTTGTAGCGTCTCTTGGACCGGGAACAGTAAACGAACATTTCTCACCCTTGAAACGCCCGACTTCCTCGGACTGTTGGTTCTTAGATGAGGACTTTTCATCTGTCCTTTTTGACTTTCATTTTGAATATCTACCACTCTTGTATCAAACTTCTAATTTGAATAACAGTGCCAACAGTAAAACTACCACCAGTTTCCAAGGTGTTGTTAATCTTTCAGATCACTCTTTATCTGATGCCGAACTCAGCCTTCTCTCTAAGGGCCTAACTTTTGTAGACACCCCACCCGCCCCCGACAAGGGTATTCTATCTGAAGATATCACTAAATTTCACCTAAGTATTAAACGCCATTTAGCAGTGTCAAAATTCACTACAGATTCATCTGTTACTGAAAATTCCCCCACTGAGCCCACGGATCCCACTCCGGTCACTCCGTTCGGTCCTCAGAAATTTCGGAATCCTTCTAAGTGGAACCCTCCAGCTCCACCCATTCTGGAACACATGAGCCTCCTGAATGAAGCCATTGTTCAAAATTACAAAAGCACTAATAAACCTTTCAGGCGAAACATGACAAAGGCTGAGTTTGAAGCGAAAGCATCTTTACGAAAAAACGACTCTATAGTTATTAAAAAGGCTGACAAAGGTTCTGCAGTAGTGATTCAGAGCCGCACTGATTATATCAATGAAGGTCTCAAACAATTATCTGACAAGGCCTTGTATAAAGAGGTCCCTACTGATCTCACTCTTAACCATAACGCTGTAGTAGCTGAGGCGGTCAATCTCATGGAAACACACAAGGAAATTACAGCGAAAACCGCTAAATATCTGATTTTAGAACAACCCAGAACCCCCAAACTTTATTTACTTCCTAAAATCCATAAGAACAAAATACCACCTCCAGGTAGACCCATAGTCTCAGCAAACGACTCTCCCACTGAAAGAATCTCCCAATTTGTAGACCACTTCATACAACCTTTAGTACCCAAATTACCTTCTTATGTAAGGGATAGTGGTCACCTCATAAATATCATAAAGGATCTGTCCTTACCAGACGGCTCCATTCTAGCGACCCTGGATGTCACAAGTCTTTACACAAACATCCCAAATGATGAGGGCATTAGAGCAGTCGCAAAATATCTCTTTAAGAATAGGGAACCTTCTCTTAACCCCACAAACTCCTCAATTTGTAAGTTGCTTGAATTGGTGCTAACCTTAAATAATTTTGATTTTGATAATAAACATTACCTCCAAATAGGCGGTACAGCGATGGGCACAAAACTGGCCCCTTCTTTCGCTAACCTTTTCATGGGTGCGTTTGAAGATAAATATGTCTATTCATATAAACTGAAACCTCTTATCTGGAAGCGTTTCATTGATGATATTTTCTTCATCTGGACTTATGGCCCACAGTCACTTAATGATTTTGTTAGTTATTTAAACTCTCAACATCGGACCATTAAATTCACGGTAGAAACTTCCACTAGTGAGATCAACTTCCTTGATCAAACCATCAAACGATCAGCTAATGGTACAATTTATACCACTTTATTTTGCAAACCCACAGATAGCCACAACTATCTTTTATACTCATCAAAACACCCACGGCATATCTTAAGAGGCATTCCCTACTCTCAATTTCTGCGACTTAGGAGAATTTGCACTCTAGACTCTGATTTCATTCAGAATGCTCTGATGTGGAGCTCTCATTTCATCAGACGCGGCTACCCAAAACATCTTGTCCAGACCTCATTACGATGAGCATATGAATTGGATCGGGACACTCTCCTGAACAAAAACCTCCTGTCAGACCCCTCTTTGATTTCTGACACAAAGAGTGATAAGTGTACATTTTATTGCATCACTACTCATAACCCAAAGAATCCGCCTCTTGCGGACATAGTCCGAGAAAACTGGCCCCTACTTGGCCGGTCAAAGACTACACGACCCCTAGTTAATTCTAAAATTATCTTCAGACTACGTCGAAACAAGAATTTAAGCGACTCGTTGGTACGGGCCTCGACTAAAACTGGCGCCAAAAAACCAGGATTAGCAGGCCACCCATGCAACAGACCGACCAGTTGCCGTTATTGTCCTCTAATGAACACTCAACACAAAATTAAATCATCAATTAGTGATCGGTGGTTTACTCCACTGTATAACATTAATTGTCAAAGTAGTAATCTAATCTACCTAATCACCTGCAAACATTGCAATATACATTATGTGGGCCAGACTAAAAATCGACTACTCACACGATTTCAAGGCCATTTTCATGACATTCAGCATAATCATGACACCACCGTCGCCAGGCATTTTAATACATGCCCGGCGGAAAACCCGGGCCTAACAAAAGGTTTCCAAATATCAGTTTTATCTTTTATTCGATCCCCCCCTGGGTCCGAGGTAGCACAACTAGAACGGGATAAAGAGGAAAAACGCTGGATGCAACGATTATCATCCATAGTCCCTCAGGGTCTTAATTTAATGGATTAATTCCCGGTTACACTATATGGTACTGTACCGTCCAAAATAAATTCAATCTGAACTAGCCATAACGTGTTAACCCGTGACATTACACACTACTTATTTAGTGTATGGACATAGTCCTGCCACCCTTTTGACCAACCCCCATTTCCCTCACTTGATAGTTGTGTTTTATTCAAAACAAACTCGAGAGAAGGAATTTACTAATTTTATTACAAAATTAGAATGGGCCTGCTATAAATCTGATAAGACTGAATAACGTTAAGTTATCCACACCTGTAAAATTATCAATGGAATTTTTTCTATATAATGCCTAAAAAATTCGCACCTGAAGAGCCATTTAAGGCGAAACCACTTAATACCAACACTCATTTTTAATCATGATGCTGACTTCATCTAATTAAGTCACCAGGGAAACCTAACATAACATAACCCTGATAAGCACATGTTTTCCTGAATCACATCACATAATGATGATGTCACAACCCTGGTTGCTAAACAATCTTGGGTTGTTACGCAGGTTACCGTTGGCAACTTCTAAGTGACAACTGTCACTTGATGTGGTAGTGCTGGGCAGGTTAGACCAACAATCCGTCACTCTTGAACCAAAACTGTTTTGATTAAATCAGCCATTGGCAATTCGTTTTAGCATGTTTCCTTTTCTAGCAAAGTATTGGAAAAAAGAATTGATGGAATGTTACTATTCATATAGGTTTTTGATAGAGTTACCAATTTTGTAGGACTTTTCCTGAATTGAATTTCACTTTTATTCTAGGATGAGACTTTACAAAGCCTTTTGTTACAGAAATATCTATGTTGTTTTCCGAAATATCAATACTTTGCAAGCTCTGATGCAAATGTAGGTTATGACTAAGACACTTCAACCCATCACTTGTGATCCCATTTTGAGAAATGTTTAAATCCAGGAGGGTTTCATTAGTTTGGAGCATGTTGCCTAAAGCCTTAATCCCTTCATTTTGAATATTGTTACAGGAAATATTCAACTGCCTCAAACTTCTGTTTCTGCCAAGACCCTGGGCCAAAGCCTCAACACCATCATCACCTATAACATTTTCAGAGACATCAAGCTGCCAAAGTCCCTTATTTTCTTGTAACATTTCACCCAGAACCGTTGCATCCCTTGAGCCCAGACCAGATGAGGAAAGCTTCAAGTTCTGCAGGGCCTGGTTGTTTTTCAATGCTTCAGCAAGAGATGCTGTCCCTGCCAGGCCAGTTTCATTCAATCCAAGATGTAGGGTGCAAAGAATCTTATTGTGAGTGAGTCCTGCAGCCAATGCCTCTGATCCAATTTCTCGGATATGACAGCCTTCGGCACAGATGGTAGTGAGTGTCTGATTGTTTCAAAGCATTTCCCCCAAGGCGATTGCACCACCATCATCAAATATATTTTCAGAAACATCTAGGTATTTGAGCTTTGTGTTTGTGCTAAGTTGAGTGAACAAATCTTTTGCCCCTCTTTCAGTTATATAATTGAAAGAAATTTTCAGACTTTGTAGGCTTTGACGCTGGCTCAAAGCACATGATAAGGCTGTTACCCCATCATCGCTGATAGAGTTGTGCGAGATGTCAAGAGACTGTAAGGTTTTGCTTAGTTTCAGCATTTCACTCAAAGCCTTTGCTCCAATATTGCCAATACAGTTATGTGACAGGTTAAGTGACTGAATAGTATCCATGTGGCTCTTACAGATAGTAGACAGTAAAATCTGCACAAATGTGCAGTCAGCATTGACACCCAAAAGAACAATTCTCTTCAGACCAGACGAGAATTTGCTTACAAAATTGACTGCCAGAATGTCAATTGCAGTCATAAAAGCATTTTCAATTTTAAACATGCAATTCTGCATTAAGCATCCAGCATATTCCTTAACAAGATCCTCATTCTGTGACTCATGTAATAGTTGGAATCCACCAAGTATGTTGCTGTTTACCAAATCATCAATTAAGTGTAAAATGTTTGTATTATCATGAACTTGTAGCTTAGACTTTGAGACAGCTTCCTTTACATCCTTAATCCAGTCAGATTTGTTGTCAAAGCAAAGGCCCAAAATAAACATGCGAGCCATGCCAAACTGACCATCACGGAATATATGTCTCAAGAAACTCCTTGGGGAAGCTAGATTTGACAAAAGATATGCAACTGCTAGCATTTCCTGCATACTAAGATGAAGGAACTCTACCACAGTAGACTTTCGTTGTCCAATTTTCACCTCTTTAACCTGAAGTACGCCCATCTTCTTGATGGATTCCAGCTCTGCTGCAGTAAGTCCAATATGGTTGAGGTCATATTCATTGAAAACTATTTTAGACATTCCTTGGTCTTCTTCAGACTGAAATATTCCCATATACGCCAGATGAGCAAGCTTTGGAAAGTAGGATCCAACCTCTACCAAAAAGGGACTATCTGATATCTTCCTCAATATATATTGTATGAGGATGAATGCTGTAAGACTTGTATAGGTTTGTACATTTTCGTCCATTAGGCAGACATCCTCATTCAACAACTGTGATATAGCCATACAATAAAAGGTTATACCATTCACAGACATTAACAGTAAGTTTCTCTCAAGGACTGATATAATATCACATGCTCTATTTGGATACTTCTTGTGAACAAACTCCATTATCTTTGATCGTGTCAGACCAAGGACCTCTAAAACAGCATCAGAGTCCAGTGATGTCAGTCCTGTGAAAGGTCTTGATGTACATATTACAGTACATCCCGGTAGTAGATCTCCACGTATAATATTGATGCACAGGTCTATTGGATGCGCTTTTTGATGAAGGCTAGTGATCTTAGGGGAATTTCTCAATCTTGATTCAAAACCTGGGATTTCATCAAGTCCATCTATCAGAACAATGGCTCTAGCTACTACATTCTTCAACCATGAGCCTAACACATTAGCACTTCCCTCTGCAGTCAGTTGGAACAGACCAAAGAGAGTAAGAAGCTCAATGGCTGTCATGTTGGTGTCAGTGTGAGTCAACATTCTCAGCTGCAAAAGAAATAGAACTGAGAAGCTTGTTGCCCAAACACCTTCTGCCCACTGTCGTGCTAACCACTGCAAAGTGGTGGTTTTACCCACACCTGCTCGGCCAGATAAAAGCATCCTCTTTGGTGGTCTGTCTCCTATTTCAAGCACTTTTGTTGGTAAAATGCTTTGCCAACTATTTGCAAGGTCTGAGAGATGGCCTTGATATTCATGTGGAACAGCAGCCGTTTGGTAATAGTGTTCAGTCTCGGTCTTTCCAAAGCTCTTTTTATCAGATAAGCTCTTGATTATGTGTAGCTGAACATGATGATGTTCAAAATCTATCCTCTCATCTAGGGGAGAATCAGTTGAGTGGCCTTTATCCTTGATTTCCTTCTTCATGAGCATGGTGTAATCATGAATGCAAAAATCTTCTTCAACCTCAAATGGTGGCCTACCAACCAGTGTCTTGAAGAGCTCAGGTTGAGTTCCAGCCACAAGTTTTAAGAATGCATTGAAAGCTTGACATGAATTACATGCAGTTCTACGGCTAATGTAATCCAGCAGCAGGCTTGTTTTTGCACTGTTAGTCACAGAAGCTTCAATCACCTCTCGTTCATCATGTGACAGGAATGGTGCCATGCCTGGTATGACATTGTCAACTACAAGGGTTTCAATCAGAAGAGGCTCTTCATTTGTAAGAATTTCTGGATTTACAAGAGGTGTTTCAGCTTTAACATTCGATGCCATTTTGACCATTTTGAGATGAGAAATATGCCAATTGACTTAATATATTGTAGGAAGGAGTTGATTCAAGGAATCTAAATCCAATTGAGTAATGTGTATTATATATCATGTGTCAATTCCCAAAACACCTGAATAGGACCATGAAGTAAGACCTCTTCTCTTTCAAGCAGAATCTGTAATGTAAAAAACAAACAAATTACCAGTAATTAACAGAGAATACATTCTCTGCTTTCCTTTGAAAACATGTTCTCTGACAAAATAGAGCAACAAGTTTAAGAAACAAAGGTAGGATAAAGCTGCTTCTCTGAATATTTAAACATCTAATGCATATTCTTTTGGATAGACTACATCACATGGAAGAGGAGGGGGTCTGAGTTTTGTAACAACATAAAACATGACAACTTCTGCAACAACGAGTGGTACCACAATGAAGAATAAATAACCATCCTTCATAACTACTTGTCATTTCAGGAAATAAAGAGTGAGTCATAGAGATGTGGTGCTGTGCAATTGCAAGGATAATGCAGTGATAAAATGATGCGGTGCTATGACAATGTGGTACTAATATGATGAAAACCAGGTGTGAGGGCTGGGTCTGAGTATAGAAAAATAACAATTGGCTTTGTGATGGCCATTCCATAACAACGAGCATCACAAGATAAAGGGAAAGATGCCTTTTTTGCATTTCTGCAGACTACTTCTTTTGTTACAACGACGATAAATGTGAATGGAAGTAAGGAATGGAAGTAAGGAATGTTTAGATGCTCATGTTGAAATGTTAGAGACAAGACGTAATAACCAGTTATTATCGATGATGTATCACTATAGGCTAAATGAACTTTTTACGGTGCAACCAAACAGAATTACTCGTCAGGCTGAGAAGATTATTTTTAGAACTGATATTGTAGCATGTGAAATTTACAAAAAATCCCCATATTACATTGGATCCATGCTCTGGAACAAATTGCCTGCTAATGTACAACACTTGGATTCAAGATATGACTTCAAGAAAGCCCTCAAACGGCTATGACATTCATTTTGAAAGTTGAAACTTTATTTGATAATTTCAACTTATAACCTCATGATTTTCTGATTACTGGATGGGTATTGTCGGTTACCCTGATGCTTATACTAGCTAGGGGGCACTGGCAATTCGCAACCAAAATTAGATGACATATGTTGCTTATTTACTGGATGGGTATTGTCAATTGCTCTGATGCTTATATTAGCTAGGGGTAGTGGCAACGCTCAACCAAAATGATATATGATATGATGTATGCTTGATTGATAATTTGATATAATGTTTTGTGTATATCTTGTAAATCAAATCTATACGGAAGATCAATTCATGTTATTGAGTATAGTCAATAAAAAAAAAAAAAAAAAAAAAAAAGAAATGAATGGAAGCAGACTAAGCGGTCATCTGTTCAACTGACAGACCACTTATAGATAATGTTCTCTTATCAACAAAGCACAAAAGGTCAATTTCAAGTAGTACAACTACAGCCAGAGTCCATTGTACAGTGTAAACTGTCACAAGAATAATCTGGTGTATTCGATCACGTGCAACAAGTGCAGTTTATAATACGTTGGCCAAACAAAAATCAACTTCTTACTAGATTTTAAGGCCATCCTCTTGATAATAGTCAGGACACCACTATGACTAGACACTTCAATTACTGCCCCCCAGATAACCCTGGCCCATTGAATGGCTTCAGTATCTGGGTCCTATCTTTTAGTAGGGCCCCTAGAGTAGATGTTGGTAGCAGGTCTTCAGCCCCTCGGTCTCCTTCCAACAGCCATCTCCACGTAAAGTCTAGCATTAGTGTCCCCTAACTTTGTTCATTCATAATTTGAATAGTTTTGTATGATTCAATCATTATCATTTATTTCATTATCCTGACATAAAATACTTTAGAACCATTTATCTATATTAAGGAAAAACGTATTATAGCCGTATTTGTGACAAAGTTAAGGATAGAGAGTGGTGACCAACCGTCAGTTCAGTAGAATTGCAACAGTTTTGTAAATAATGCTAACTGATTGATGTATTACACATCAAAATGAAAGAGCAGATTTTTCTCCATCTAATGGTATAGACCAATTATTTTTAATGAAACATAGATTAGCCACAATAAATACAACACGCAAAGTGAATCTTTCACTTTAATATTTTGAATGTTGATATGTTCATCAATAGTTTCTCTACAATTCTAATACTTAATGAGTAATGCAAAGACATTACTGTGGAGGGAACTGTGTCTCAGAGTTTTGTTTTAGGTCCTACTTTTTATTTTCTGGAAAAAAAACAGGTAACTGTTTGATAATCTTTTCACATTTGTTCTCAACATTTTCTTTAGATTTATCTAGAACCTACGTCAATAATCTTATGTAGCAAACAAAGTTCCCTGCATAAAAATGTTTTAAATATATATCTTAAGTTTCCAATAAGTACCTTTAACATCATAACAGATGTCAACTTTCAAAAAATAAAAGTTAAAAATCTAATTTTTCTTTTAATAGTTCATTTACTCAATTTTCAACAAATTTAAAGACGATGTATAGAGTATGGGATGACTACATTAGATTAATCTAACAGGTTAAGACCTTGTGGTAAGATGGTGCCCAACCGGTGCATCCATCTTTTTTCTTCTCTATCTCTAATTCTGACTTTTCAGAAAGTAAAGCTGTTGACTGTTTTTCAGGGGTTGTTAATCTTTCTTCACGAGTTTTAACATCAGCAGAACTTAGTCTCCTCTCCAAAGGGCTCACCTTTGTAGACACACCCACCATACCCGATAAAGGCACAATTATTGAAGACATCTCCAAATTTCATCTGAGCGTCAAACATCACTTAGCCATTTCTAAACCGGCTGGTAATTCATTCATGAATGCCAGGCCGATTGACCATTCCAGGCCTGAGCCTTTTGCTCATTCCAAATTTAGAAATCCCTCTAAATGGAATCCACCTAGCCCAGCAATTGTAGAGCACATGTCGATGCTTAATATTGAAGACCTACAAAATACTAAACCAAAACTGTATAATAAAAGGAACCTAACTTCTGCTGAGTTCCATGCGAAAAAGTCTCTAAGTACTGACACATCAATAGTCATTAAAAAAGCCGATAAAGGTTCTTCAGTGGTAATTCAAAACAGAGAAGACTATATTAAAGAGGGTCTTAGACAACTCTCCGACCGCAAATTTTATATACTTCAAGAGGAAAATTTAACATCCGCACATAACATTTTGGTCTGTGACGCCGTAAATACCATGTTAGAACGCAAAGAGATCTCAGAAAAAACTGCACAATATTTAGTTCTAGAGACTCCACGCACAGCTAACTTCTATCTTCTTCCAAAGATACATAAAAATGTAGTCCCCCCTCCAGGGAGACCCATAGTCTCAGCGAATGACTGCCACTCTGAAAGAATCTCTCAGTTCGTAGATCACTTTATTCAACCACTCGTACTGAAAATACCTTCATACTGAAAATACCTTCATACCTAGCAGTCATCTACTTAATATCATTAAAGATCTCAAACTACCTAAAGACTCTTTATTGTGCACCTTAGATGTTACTAGTCTTTACACTAACATCCCCAATGATGAGGGCATCACAGCAGTGGCGGATGCCCTTTACCATTCACGGGCCCCCTCCGAGAACCCCACTAACAACTCTATATGTAAACTGTTGAAATTAGTCCTGACCACAAACAACTTCCAGTTTGACAACAAGCACTATCTTCAAGTAGGCAGTACTGCAATGGGTACCAAATTAGCCCCCTCCTTCGCCAACATTTTCATGGGACATTTTGAAAAACAATTTGTATACACTTATCCTATACAACCTCTCTTGTGGAAAAGATTTATCAATGACATATTCTTTATATGGACATATGGCGAATCCCAACTGAATGATTTTGTTGAATATTTAAATTCATGTCACCCGACCATTAAATTCACTGTGGATTCCTCATTCACGAAGGCTGACTTTTTAGACATTACCATCTACAAAGGCCATGAAGACACCCTAGAAACAACTCTATACTGTAAACCAACTGACAGTCATAATTATTTATTATATTCTTCTGAGCATCCGCGCCATATTCTAGATGGCATTCCATACTCACAATTTCTCCGTGTTCGTCAAATTTGCTCTAAACATAGTGAGTTCCTTGAAAATTGCTACATGTTAGCGTCACATTTTATACGACGCGGTTATCCTGACCAACTAGTGCGGTCAGCGTTGGCAAGATCTGAGGGACTACAACGGGATGAAGTTCTCAACAAAGACTATCTTCAGAAGTCGAAATTAAACCTAGATCTGAGTACTAATCTTAAATCAAACTTAAATCTTGTTGAACCACCCCCTTCAAAACGGTTTTATTGCATTACAACGCATAATCCCAGAAATCCTCCAATTAAAGAGATCATCTCAAAGAATTGGTCGTTACTTGGTAAATCCAGCGGCACACGCCACCTTGCTGACTGCCAAGTCATTTTCGGACTTAGACGAAATAAAAACCTTTCAGATTATTTAGTCAGAGCCTCCACTTCTTTAAAAGACAAGGCCACTAAATGCTGTGAAATTAATACATGCAACAGATCCACGAGTTGCCGCTATTGTCCAAAATTAAATTTTTCGGGCATGGTTAAATCGACCACATTTGGAACGGACTTTCATTGTATGAAAAACGTAAACTGTCAAAGTAGTAATTTAATCTACTTGATCACCTGCACGAACTGCGCCGTCCAATATGTAGGTCAAACCAAAAATCGTCTACTCACACGATTCCAGGGACATTTCAACGACATTAAAAATCAAAACGACACTACTGTCGCTCGCCACGTATCGAAATGTTCCAAATGTAATTTATCTAATCCAGTGGACTATCCACTGACTATCACTATCTTGACTTTTATCAGAGAGCACCCTGACTTTCAATGCTCCCAGAATATAAGAGATAGAGAAGAAAAAAGATGGATGCACCGGTTGGGCACCATCTTACCACAAGGTCTTAACCTGTTAGATTAATCTAATGTAGTCATCCCATACTCTATACATCGTCTTTAAATATGATTTCATTTTTAGAGTCCCGGATGCTCTTTGACATTAATCGTTTTAGTACGATCGGACCAAAAGTCCTACCACCTTTTACCCTATTCTGACCCCCCGATATTTCCACTCTTGTAAAGAGTTAAATGGGATTTATCTGATGTCACTCCGTACACAGAGGGTCAATTTTGCCTTTGCCATAATTTTATTCAGACACCAACAACAATTCAGAATGAGACATTAAATAAAACTCAGCCCCAAACGCTTGCGCCTGATGATTTATTCAAAAGGAAACCACTAAATGTCAACCTACACCTTTATGTGTTGTGAAATACAGTCTCAAATAATTTGGATGAGTATTTGTTAATTAATAACTTAAATCCACTAGTAACAATGGTTACCTGGATACAAACCTAACAACAGAAGTCACACTCAGAACTGATGACATCACAGTGCACATTTCACTATGGGCACCAGCACTGTTGCTAGGCAAAATTGTTGATAGGAACATTCTGTGTCAATTGCTGACACATTTGTGGTAGCGCTGATGCGAGTGGAACGCCGTTTTCCTCGTTTTCTTACTATCAATTTTCAACAAACAACCTCATATTATATAACCTTATGTAGAGGGCATTGAATCATGGAGAATTAAAAGATGCAGCTACTGCAAAAAACACCAAAATGCTAGGTCCATTAGATACTTTTTGTCATGTTTTTCTATCTTCTAATTTAATGAACGATCACAGTTACACACAACCTAGTCTTGAGGCTATATTCCACATACCAGTCGGAATAAAGGTCAAATAGAGATGTCATACATCAAAAGAAAGGTTTTATAATTCTCTTTCCAATGGTATAAGATGTAAGGTCTCATGTCATATTCCCAGAGAAGATCAAACAAATTAAATACAAATTGGCAGCATCAAAAATAGTTTAAACTAATCTTAGATTTTATCATGTTCTGGAATTGAATTCATTTCAGTTCTAGCGGTTTTCTCCTCATTCATCTTTAGACTCAGTAGGCCTTTTTCATTATGTATACATCTTATTTTAGTGTCTGATCTCATTGTTTCAATATCACATCCTAAAACTTAATCAATATTCTAATGTGTACATTTCCAGAGTTTCAACATTAGGTCAAGAGTTTTATCACTATGGCCTAGTTCAGCTTGACTTTGACAATGTACCTGTTGGGGAATTAACCAGCTGTCCCTATGTCACCATGTTGATTCTAGAAAGGTCTTTGTGTTACATATGATTGCTACAAGCAATGTCCCTTGTCGCAGGCCTATTCTAGGAAACACCAATGTCTCTATCTCCAAAAGCTTCTGTTGCCTGTTGCTATTGCCCAAGTCGTCCAGTTGAATTAAGAAAAGAACCATTTTTACCTGTCAACTTTATCAGTCCATACCAATGCTCACCTAGTTTGTAGTCTGATCTGCAGTATGTCGATAGGGACCACTATTCTTTCCTGTCCCCAAATTCTTCACTTTCACCCGTTCTGGCTCCTAATAAGCGCCTGTAACCACCACAATCTCAGCACATTAGCAGCCTGCTTCTGTGATGTGGCGAAACAAACTACTTAGGTAAAAATTCACCCTGTTCACCTAACCTGCTTTCCCCTGCGGTCCATGAAGGTTCCATAGCAATCAGCGGTGAGGGTAGTGTGGTCATAACCTTCAGCCACAATCACTAGTGTCTGTCTCATTGCAGCATACTTTGCAGTTAGTGGACTGATGTTTACTTTGCACTTTGTAACCGGAAATTTTATAGGTGCACCCTCCCCCCTCCCTCTGTCATGTGACACACAAGATCAAATGTAGGTCTGATGGGGTGTGCTCTTACCTTTTCCACTAAAACATGAGTTTTCCTTTTGGTGCACAATTCATCAAGGAGAACATTTTTTAAATTCCCCCCCGCCATTCTTTCGAAATTGCTTGATTGGCCAATGACAAACATGGGTTCGGTAAGATCAAATTCCTTTGTGACTATTTTGCAACTATTTTTCTGACTATACAATAATTTTTCTGCATTTTACTTAAAATAGGGAAATCCTGAAATTTATGACGTCACAAGGACTAATTGGGAATCCCCAGTGTTTGATGAAAGGGAATCCCCCACTCTCAAAAATTCATAGATAGGAAATTGAACTTTAGCATGAAATATTCATATTAGGCCCTATGAACACTAGTTGTTTCTATGTGGTTAATTAGTAATTGGGGAACTGTTCTTATGATGTTCAACGATATTGCTTTTATCACTTCTTCAATAAGTGCTAGTCAAGTGGTAGGTAAGTTCACGGGATGGGCGTTCATTTCCACAACGCGAACAACGCTTGGCTGAAAGTCAGGTTTATTTTGTGGATCACATAGATGCATACAAAGCCAGTGGGATGATGGGTTAATAATCCTAAGATCACAAGTCCAATTGATGAAGAGTAAGCTTTCTCCTAAGAGTCCGCCTGATCTTACATCCAACCGCAACACAGTAGTTCCTTCAACAGTCACCAGATGTCCTTTCTACTTGTTGCTATCTAAACCCCTTCGAATCCTTAAGACTCGTGTTGTCCAAACGGTAACAGTGTTCTCCGCCGTACCCATAGGTTCTACCCAATATATAGCAGTCTGGTATTGATTTTCCTGAGCATCGATGCTCGCTGGGAGATGCGCCCTGTCTGCTATTGCTTGACAGGTATATTTACACCTACCAGCAGCTCATGCTATATTTATACTATATGATATGGTAATTCATATAATTTGGAATACTTTCTGCTATTCCCTTATGTGCAACTGCTGACGTTCTCTTTATTCTATCTCTATACAATTAGTTATATGCGCAAAGTGAATTACTCTCTACCTTTGTGCACCTATACATACTAATTTTAACAGTATTTCTTATTCATTTAAATTCATCCAATAACCTTGGCTTCCCAATTTATTTTGGAAGGGAATCCCAATTATTATGACGTAGAAAGGACGGAACTGATACCCAAATGTAAGGGAATACCCTAATTAGGTTTTCGTTCTTGAAATATTATCTAATACCTTGATATGTTGCCTGGTTTTCGTTTGTAACATTTGTATAATACATATCTCAAGTGACTTACACGAAAATTGTAAACTTGTAGATTTATATGCAAGGAACTCTTTAAGTAACTGGTATCATACCCATATTGGACTCCAGTGGCCAACATTTATCATAACAACAAACAGTTGGTTAACAATGAAACCTTTCCAAACTGATCACTGTTGGGACATTTTTCTCATACCCTAAAAGAACTATTTATCTGAGACTTTCAACATAATTATAGATATCAGCTGTTGGATCATATAACTGTGGACATTATTATATAATATTCCAGTATGACAATAGTTACTCATGTTTGATGTTGTTTAGTATGGCTGTTAAGGACAAGTGGTTTAAATGATTACAAAGCATTTGTTATTACAGTCAGTCATCGTGTAATGGGCAATAGGGCTTGCATTGTGTGAGGTTGTTGCAATTGAAGCAGTGTCATTATGGTCAAGATGACTTAAAGGCATAGTGTGGTCTGTATGAACTAGTCTAAAAATGAACCAGCACACTTAGACATTATCATATACAATCTTTACTCATTATCTCAATTTTATCATATTATCTTACAAACATACATTAGTTGATATAAGGGGGAAACAAATAAAACAAACCTGTACTGGACAAGGGATTGGTTATGGTTGATTTCAAGGGAAAATTATATTCATATATTCATGTTAATAAGTCTTACCTTTTGATTTATTGCTTAGCTTAGAACGTACATGGAAGGAAATGCTTTTGCTGTAGCTGCCCTTTTAGCACCCTAGTCTTTAAATCATAAGTTGCAAAAACAGTAAAATTTTCCTGAAATAATCTTGAAACAAATGTTTCCCCCCCTATTATATTTTAACATCCTTAGTTTCTTACTGGTCATATAAAATGTGACACAAGATGGCGGCACCCATCTGAATCTGAGTATTTAGTTCCAGAAAACACCACTGGTGGCATTCTGTGCTGCATGCCAAAGCGCTTGTAATGAGTCGACTTGCTTGATGGACAAGCCTGAATTGACGGTCACTG